>OZ030014.1:56564693-57052193 GCA_964023405.1 Apodemus agrarius
CATTTTGTTACATAAAGGACCCAGTCTATTAGATAGTGATGTCCAGTTCAAGTCATGCTTTCCCTGTTCTTCTTAGTTAATCCTCTCTGGGAATGATCGCATCCTGAAATGTACTTCACTAATCTTCTAGGCATCTATCAATGTAATCAAATGATCAATCCACCTTAACTATCATAGGTTAATCTCTTGTTGTCTTGATACCAAACACATCTTCTTATACAGATTCTCCAAATATAGATGGGAAGAGTATGCTAACTGTATATTAGTTCTAGATACTAAGACGATATAACTAACCCCTACACAACCAAACTACATTAATTCCTTAACCCTTACACAAACAGTTATAATATTACTCAAAAATCCAAGTCTATTTTGAGACTCAAAACAAACTTTTACTTGTAATTTTTATCACATTTATAAGATACACTTTTACTTCCAGCATTCAATGACATAAATATTTCCAGTCCCTAAAGAAAGAATGGGGACATATGAAGAAGAGTTGAGACAAAACTAGAAAGAAACCAGTGGAATAGATATTAAGTTAAGTCTAGTACCAGAAAATATGGCAGAGAGGTGGGGGAGAAGGGAAGAAGGAAGAGGAGGAGGAGAAGGAGGGAGGGAAGGAGGGAGAGGAGGAAGAAAAGGAGGGAGAGAAGGAGAGAGGGAGGGAGAGAAGGAGAGAGGGAGGGAGAAAAGGAGGGAGAGAGGGAGGGAAGGAGGGAGTAGAGACTATTCTACACAAATGGGCTTTTCTTCTCTTTCCCTTTTTATTCTACATAGACTTTCAACCTGTTGCATGGTATTGCTCACATCTGGTCTGTCTTTTCTTTTCTAGAAATACTATCATAGACACATTAAGGTATTTGTTTTAATAATTACTCAGACATTTCTCAGTGTAATAGAACCTACAATATAAATCATCACAACTGATTATAAATGACTTGCCTCTTTTACGGATTTTTCAAAGCATGATATTAGTTGCAAATCCATTCAACAAAAGAACTGAAATCTACAGAGGAGAACAAACTTGCATTTGTATTTTGTGATAATGGGCAAGCCATGGAGCATTTCTGGAATTTAATTTCTTAATCAGCAAGTAAAGACTTGGTTGAACAGATTGGCATGTAGAAACTGCACACTTAAGTTCATTGTGTCTCAGCCTGTATCTTAGTCTTATTGTCCCCAAACTAAATAACTAATCTTATGTCTTGCTCTGATGAGCACTTCTTTTAATGCTTTAATACATTAAATGGCAAAAGGAATGTGATAATGTTTTAAGAAAAACCATAATTCTTTATACAAAGACAGAGAATGTACCATATGTTGGCAATGGATTCTGTGAATATACTCCATGCTAGACACTGTACGGAACACTAAAGATTTACAGAACATTTTTTTTTTTACATCTGTGGTGTCCTCGGTAGTGAGGAAAAGGACAGCAAAAATGAGAAAAAAACTTTTCCCTTTAAATTGATATTTCTTTTTAGAAAACACTAGAGTTGCTGATTATTGAGGTACAACTTCCAGATTTCTCAAGTTTATAATGACTAGAACATAGGATGTCCTAAAATCTTATTTTCCCAAATTATTAGAACTAGAAAGTTTTGTTATCCCTAATCACAAAGATTATATTCATCTGTAAACAAAATTTTAAAATGAGGTTATTTTTACTAATTTATTGTCTCCCCACTCCCTGCTGAGCTTGACCACAGAAGACTCTTCCTGTACAGAAAGCTCGAAAAGGAAGAATTGGAAGAGACAAAAGGCACCTTCTGCTCCTTCCTGGTCCTTGTAAGCTTTTGGTTCTGGAAACATCAATGTCTAGTTTGTCATCTGAACATTTGAAGAACCAGATTTTTGATGTCGCCGTGAGGACGTCAGACCAGCAAGGTTGTAGCCTGGGTGTCTGATTGTCTCTTCTTGCATTTTCCTGCTGAGGCTTTAATGGATGAAATCTCTCTCTTTAACCTTCAATTCCTCCCCAGAAACTGCTTTTAATATTTGTCATTTCTGACACATATTATAGTCTACTTATTATTTTAATTATGAAGTTTTCAATTTCTGCATTTAGTAATCTATTCTATTCAATTTTCTAGGTATAAAAACTGATGGTATATACTATATATTTCTGGTACATATTAAGTATATGAATTTTGAAGAGATCAATGACATTTTGTATGTAGAACCATCAGTTGTATTCAGAAGTAGATTATATTTCTAGTACTCAGAGAATTGCTTTTTGACATCATCATCATCATCACCATCATCATCATCAGCACCACCACCACCACCACCACTACCACCACTACCACCAGCACCACCATTATTATTGTATGCATGTCTGGTCTGTGTTCTTGTTATACAGTATATATATGGAGGTCAGAGGGCAACTATTGGGAATCCCCCCTTTTCTGTAGCTTCTTGGGACTGATGTAGGTGCACAGGCTTGGTGACAGTGCCTTTACACACTGAGCCAGCTCCCTGACCTTGAATATTCTTTATGTCCCCTGACAAATTTTTTTTAATCTTTTTTTTCTTTATTTTCTATATTCTTTGTTTACATTCCAAAGGCTTTCCCCTTTCCCAGTTCCCCCCTCACCATATGTCCCCTAAGTCCTCTTCCCTCCACCCACCCCCACAAGTTTTTAATTAGTTATTTTATTTATTTACATTTCAAATATTATCCCCCTTCCCAGTTTCCCCTCCACGAGTCCCTTATCCCCTTCCCTCCACCTCGCTTCTATAAGGGTGCTCCCTCACCCATCCTCCCATTCCTGCCTCCCTGCCCTAGCATTCCCCTATGATGGGTCATCGAGCCTTCCTAGGACCAGGAGTATCCCTTCCCATTGATGCCAGATAAGGCTATCCTCTGCTACATATGTACCTGGAGCCATGGGTCCCTCCATGTGTACTATTTGGTTGTTGGTTTAACTCCCTGAGAACTCTGGGAAATCTTTATGTTTTTTAATAGTTAATACTCCATGGAGAATATCATCTATTGAATCTTAGAATAATAGAATCATTCAATGTACAATTTTTGTATATTTAATGTCTTTTTTAGCTCAACATATTTATGAGACTCATCAATGTTTTCCTGTGGATACTTATTCCTTTTTATTGTGTCCTGTATCTCATCTTATTCATATCACAGTACATTTATTCAGTTTCTTGTTATAAGACGTCTAGTCTGTTCCTAGTTTTAAGTTACTTTAAAGAAAATGTTTATAAAATATCACCATATATTCTTCATTGATCCATAAACACTCATTTTGAAGTATACATCTAGGAATGGAGTTGTTAGCAAGTATATTTGTTTTGATATAGTAATGATTGCAAAACAATTTTCCAAAGGGATTTTATTCATGTGTAGTATTGTCTAAGATATAAAAGAATTAAAAGTGACTAACATCTTTGATGTTATCTATTTAAATATTGGTTCTTTCTCAATGTCTACCCATTCTATTTTTAGAATTGAGCAATGTTTTTAAAATTATTATTTAACAAGATTATATAATTATTTTATTATCTGTTTTTCCTTCTCTCCCTCTTCCCATATCTTCCCTCCCTTCCTACATAGCCACCTTTCATTTTCTTTCTCTCTCAAAAAACAACAACAAAACTAAATAAAAAACAAAACAAAAACAAAATAACAAGAACAAAAGCCAAAAGAAAGATAAGAGCTGCTTCTTTGTTTTTGTGCTGGCCAGCTACTCCTAGACACGGAACTTGTACAGGAATATGGCTGATACACCAAAAACATTCTGTTGGAGGAAACCGATTTTGCCTTTCCTTGTAGGTATCAAATGCAAGTAGTTTCTTGATTGGGAATAGGACTTTGTACCCAGTTCCTCTTTACAGTGCCAGGACTTTGTCCAACTTGAACCTGCGCAAGTCTTCTGCCTCCTGGCCCAGTCTCTGTAAGTTCATATGCACACCAGTCCTGCTGTTTCCCTTGAGTCATCTACCATCTCTGGGTCTTACAATCTTTGAGTCTCCTCTTCTGTGTAGATGTTTGAGCAATGCACTAACATATAACATGATGTCATTTATTGTTATGCTCCTTTATCAGAAGAATAATGTATTTTTTTCCCCAGGATCATGACCTATAGAGTCTCAGCATAAAGTCTGGCTAGTTAACGTTAGGAACTATACTGGCCTAGAGCAGTGGTTTTCAACCTTCCTAATGCTGAGATGCTTCAATACAGTTCCTCATGTTGTGGTGACCCCCCTAACCATAAAAATCATATTCATTGCTGCTTCATAAAAAAAGTCTGGCTAGTTTAGCAGGGTTACTTATGGGTTCCTTGTAGAAATCCAATAAAAAATGGCTGGTTACTCCACAAGCTTCATGCCACGATTGCACCAGCATATCTTGCATGCAGGTTATTGCTATAGTTCACAGGCTTTGTGACTGAGTGATATTCATGGTTACTTCTTTCCTCTAGTAGCATACAGAGTAGCCTCCTATACCATAAATACTTATCAGTGGAGGTAAAACTTTTAGTCTTGACTCTTGTATGTTCATATGTAAATGTCTACCTCAACAATAAGGCCTTACTATCAGGTTCTAGAGAGCAACCTATAGCTTTGGCAAGAGTTTGTGAAGATTGAAGGTTTTGCTCCTACATGCTATTTAATGTGATTTTAAAAGCAATTCTTTGTTCTTTGAAGATTTTATACATATTTGCAATATGTTTTGATCATACCCATTTTCACTACTCCACATCCTAAAATTCCTGTATTCCTTTTCTTATCTCCATAGTTTATCTTTTTATTTATTTATTTATTTATTTATTTATTTTCTTATTTATAGAATTCATTGAATCTAGTGTTGCTATCTACTATGGGGAATGCCATCAGCAACTATACTTCTCAAACAAACTGGCTCTCCTTCTGATATTAGTTAAAAAACTGCCTCTGGTTCCTCAGGTAGAGGTGGGGGCCTTAGGATTCCTTACTCAGTAGATCCTGGAATTTTTGCTGGTCCAATCTTGGGCAGGTCTTATACAGACAACTACATCTGTGGTCAGTCGGGTGCAATGGGTCTGTCATATCCAGAAGACACATTTTGCAGGAGAATTCCCTGTCCTTTGGTTCTTAACAATCTTTTCATCCCTTCCCCCATGACATCCCCTGAGTTTGGGGGATGGGATGGGGATATGACACTGATGCCTCATTTAGGGGCTCAGCACTCCACAGTCACTAATCTCTGCACTATGACCAGTACTTGGGAGTCTGTATTAGCCTCTATTTATTGCAAAAAAAAAGATGCTTCTGTGATGAAGAGTAAGAGCTGCACTAAATTATGAATGAAAGGATAAGTGTTTAGAAGGCAGTTTGATACTATATCCATTTAGAAAAATAGCAGTAGTAGACTCTCCCCTAGAACATAATTTAGGGGCTTTAATTTGGGAAAATGATAGGAGAAAAGAGAAGAGGAGGGAGTGGGTGGGGGAACAATAACTAATAAATAACTAAGGATCTTAGAAAAAGCCATATGGAAATCTATTTTATAAGGCTCACATGCACACATACACACTTAATTGGTGTTACATGAGGCAGATAATGCTCTTCCCAGAAGCCACAGATTATCAAACAAAAATTGCAGTAACAGACAAAAGTACCTCCCTTTGAATTGTTTTGGTCAGATGTTTCTCAGACTATGAAAATAATACAGGCTATCGGCATTGCTCTTGGTTGTCCAACAGAACTTGATGGCAAGATGCTCGTTATGAAATCACTACATGCTTTGATCACTGGACATAGAAATAACAAATTTACACTAACCTAGAAGCTTTTTATGGCTAGCTTTCTCAGGGCTTGGAAGTGCTGTGTAGACTGATGTTGAGAAGTCCACTCTGCCAAAGTCCTGCAAACTACAGTACTACCTTTCCTGTTAAGATGTTCTTATTACAGGAACCTCGAATGGTGGAGAAGCACTTACCAAAATGCCCAAAGTACTTAGTCATCAGAAAAATGCAAGTCAAAATAACTCTGAGATTCTATCTCAAACAGTCAGATTGGCTAAGATCAAAAACTCAAGTGATAGCACATGCTGGCAAGGATCTGGAGAAAGAAGTATGGAACACTCCTCCATTGCCGGTGGGAGTGCAAACTTGTACAACTGCTTTGGAAATCAATTTGGAAGTTTCTGGGAAAACTTTGAATAGTTCTACCTCAAGACCCAGCTATACCACTTCTCAGCATATACCTAAAAGATACTCCACCATCCCACAAAGACACTTGCTCTACTATGCCCGAAGCAGCTCTATTCATAACATCCAGAAACTGGGAACTACCAAGATGTCCCTCAACTGAAGAATGGATAAAGAAATGAGGTACATTGCTATTCAGCTGTTAAAAGGAAAGACATCATTAATTTCATAGGCAAATGAATGGAACTTGAGAATATCATCCTGAGTGAGGTAACTCAGTCCCAAAAGGACATGTTAATACCATTTATAAGTGGATATTAGCCATAAAATACAATATGCCCATGCTACACACTATAGTCCCAAAGAAGTTAAACAAGAAGGAAGGCCAAAGTAATGACACCTAAGTCTCACTAAGAAGGGGGAATAAAATAGCAGATGTAGGGAAGAAACTGGACCAGAGAGGGAACAGAGAGGGTAATGTAGAGGGACTCAGGATCAGGTGTGGGGAGGGACAGTAGAGATAGCCAGATAACCATGGGAATAAATGGAAATCTGCAACTGGCTGAGGCTGGTAGTTAGGGGGCATCTCTAGGATATGACAGAGACTTGGGATGAGGAGGACACCTAAGAATAAATGGGGTGAATTTATAACCAGCTACTTTGCTGAAGTTGTTTATCAGCTGTAGGAGTTCTCTGGTGGAGTTTTTTGGGTCACTTAAGTATACTATCAGGTCATCTGCAAATAGTGATAGTTTGACTTCTTCCTTTCCAATTTGTATCCCTTTGACTTCCTTATGTTGTCTAATTGCTCTCGCTAGAACTTCAAGTACTATATAGAAAAGATATGGAGAGAGAGGGCAGCCTTGTCTAGTCCCTGATTTTAGTAGGATTGCTTCAAGTTCCTCTCCATTTATTTTGATGTTGGCTACTGGTTTGCTGTAGATTGCTTTTACTATGCTTAGGTATGGGCCTTGAATTCCTGATCTTTCCAGGACTTTTAGCATGAAAGGATGCTGAATTTTGTCAAATGCTTTTTTAGCATCTAATGAGATGACCATGTAGTTTTTTTCTTTTCGTTTGTTTATGTAGTGGATTACATTGATGGATTTCCGCATATTGAACCATCCCTGCATCCCTGGGATGAAGCCTACTTGATCATGGAGAATGATCATTTTGATGTGTTCTTGGATTCAGTTGGCAAGAATTTTATTTAGTATTTTTGCATCAATATTCATAAGGGAAATTGGCCTGTAGTTCTCTTTCTTTGTAGGATCTTTGTGTAGTTTTGGTATCAGCGTAATTGTGGCTTTGTAGAACGAGTTGGGCAGTGTTACTTCTGTTTCTATTTTGTGGAGTAGTTTGAGGAGTATTGGTGTTAGATCTTCTTTGAAGGTCTGATAGAATTCTGCACTAAAACCATCTGGTCCCGTACTTTTTTTGGTTGGGAGACTTTCTATAACCCCTTCTATTTCTCTAGGGGTTATGGGGCTGTTTAGCTAATCTAATTGATCCTGATTGGCAAATCGGTAGCATTCCTGTACTCAAAGGACAAGCAAGCTGGGAAAGAAGTTAGGGAAATAACACCTTTCACAATAGCCACAAACAATATAAAGTATCTTGGCGTGACTCTAACCAAACAAGTGGAAGATCTACATAACAGGAACTTCAAGTCCTTGAAGAAAGAAATCGAAGAAGACCTCAGGAAATGGAAAAATATTTCATGCTCTTGGATTGGGCGGATCAATATAGTAAAAATGTCCATCTTGCCAAAAGCAATCTACAGATTCAATGCAATCCCCATCAAAATCCCAAATCAATTCTTCATAGATCTAGAAAGAGCAATTCTCAAATTCATCTGGAATAACAAAAAACCCAGGATAGCTAAAACTATTCTCAACAATAAAAGGACTTCTGGGGGAATCAATATCCCTGACCTCAAGCAGTACTACAGAGCAATTGTGTTAAAAACTGCATGGTATTGGTACAGCAACAGGCAAGTAGATCAGTGGAATAGAATTGAAGACCCAGAAATGAACCCACAGACTTATGGTCACTTGATCTTTGATAAAGGAGCTACAACCATCCAGTGGAAAAAAGATAGCCTTTTCAACAAATGGTGCTGGTTCAACTGGAGGTCAACATGCAGAAGAATGAGAATTGACCCACTCTTATCTTCTTGTACTAAGATCAACTCCAAGTGGATCAAGGACCTCCACATAAAACCTGACACACTGAAACTAAAAGAAAAGAAACTGGGGAAGACCCTGGAGGACATGGACACAGGGGGAAAGTTTCTGAACAAAACACCAATAGCTTATGCTCTAAGATCAAGAATTGATAAATGGGACCTCATAAAATTACAAAGTTTCTGTAATGCAAAGGATTCGGCCAGAAGGACAAAACAGCCATCAACAAATTGGGAAAAGATCTTCACCAACCCTACATCCGACAGGGGGCTAATATCCAATATATACAAAGAACTCAAGAAGTTAGACCCCAAAGAACCAAATAACCCTATCAAAAAATGGGGTACATAGCTAAACAAAGAATTTTCACCAGAAGAAATTCGGATGGCCGAGAAACACCTTAAGAGATGTTCAACCTCATTAGTCATCAGGGAAATGCAAATCAAAACAACCCTGAGATTCCACCTCATACCAGTCAGAATGGCTAAGACTAAAAACTCAAGAGACAACAGGTGCTGGCCAGGATGTGGAGAAAGAGGAACACTACTACACTGTTGGTGGGACTGCAAGATGGTACAACTGCTCTGGAAATCAGTCTGGTCGTTCCTCAGAAAATTGGGCATGACACTTCCAGAGGACCCTGGCATACCACTCCTGGGCATATACCCAGAGGATTCCCCTGCATACAATAAAGACACATGTTCCACTATGTTCATAGCAGCCTTATTTATAATAGCCAGAAACTGGAAGGAGCCCAGATGTCCCTCAAAGGAAGAATGGATACAGAAAATGTGGTATATTTATACAATGGAATACTACTCAGCAATTAAAAATAATGAATTCATGCAATTTGTAGGCAAATGGTTGGATCTGGAAAATATCATCCTAAGTGAGTTAACCCAATCACAAAAGAATACACATGAGATGCAATCACTGATAAGTGGATATTAATGAGCCCAGAAGCTCTGAGTACTCAAGGCACAATTAGCAAGTCAACAGATTCCCAAGAAGAAGGAAGGAGACGACCCTGGTCCTGAAAGGACTGGATCCAGTTTTGTAGGAGAGTACCAGAATGGAGCAGAGAAATGTTGGGTTGGTGATTGGGGAATAGGCGGGGGTGGTGGTGGGGGGGTGGGGTGGAAGAGGACACATGGGACATATGGTGAGGGGGGAACAGCGAAAGGGGAAAGCCTTTGGAATGTAAACAAAGAATATAGAAAATAAAAAAAAATGTAAAAAAAAAAAAAGAATAAATGGGGTGACCTTATCTAAGACTCCTACCAGTGGGGATATGGAACCTCAAGAGGTCACTTCCTAATGCCCGGCAGGTACCACAGTGGGGTGATAAGAACACCAACTCACTCACAAAACTTTTGGCCCCAAATTTATTCTACCTGCAAGAAAGGAATGGATGGGGGGGGAGGAAAGGCTGAGTTAATGGCCAACCCAAGGGCAAGCACCCCTCCTATGGGCAAGCACCACTCCTTGACACTATTAATGCTACTTTGGTATGCCAGCAGACAGGAGTTTAGCATGTCTGTCTTCTGAGAGGTTCCACTCAGCAGTTGACTCAGAGGGATGCAGAGACCCAGAGCCTAACAGTGCATGGAGTTTAGGTATTCTTATAGAAGAGCTGGGGACAGAATTGCAGGCCCGAAGGAGAAGGAGATAGGGACTCTACAGGAAGACCAACAGAGTCAACTAACCTGAACCCTTGGGTGTAGAGAGCCTTATTGAGGTGCCATGCCACCTGGCAGGAACTTGACATCTACCAATGTGAAGTTCCTCTGCCAGCCTTTGAGCGGGAACTCCTGAGTTAGCCATAATCCCCTCCACCTAGGGTGGAGTGCTCAGATCAAGGTGAAGCCTATTGTTCTTCAAGGACCTGCAGTTTCCTGAGAAACACTAGCCACCTGCAGAGCAACCAAGCTGGTTCTGCTATGAAGCTTCCAGCCTTTGGGGGAAGGGTTTTCCCCTGCCTAGATATTTGGAATTCTCCATTAAACTTTGATACCTTGAATAGCAGGTGTTGTCTTGGTCTCCATCTCTTTTTGCCACCTTCCCATACATCCCCAGCTTCCCTTCCAGGTAACCTGTTTAATGTACCTGCGGGCAGCTACACTTGGGGCTCTCAGAGACTGAACCACCAACCCAAGAACATACATGGAATAGATGGATTCCCCCACTCTGTACAAACATACCAGGCATACAGCTCAGTATTCATGAAAGTCCTGAACAATAAAAGCAGGGGCTATCCCAAAAGCTGTTGTCTGTCTATATCCTGGCTGGACTGCTTTGCCTGGCCTCAGTGGGAGAGAATGTGCTTATTTCCAGAGACTTGATATGCCAGGGTAGGGGATACTGTCCATCCTCTTAGAGGACAAGGTGCAGAGTGGAGTGGAGTGGAGAACTGAAGAAATGTTGGAGGGGGTGACCAGGAGGAGGATCAGTGAGTGGGATGTAAAGTGAATAGACAAAATATAAAGAAAGAAAAAGATGTGTATATTGGAACAAAAATGGCACAAGGGTTAACATGACTAAGTTACAGCATTCCTGTTTGGATTTGAGGCTCATGGGAAGGAACTCATGCATGGCATTGTAAAACTGGCCGAGAACCTGGGGATAGAGAGGATATGGACCTTAAGATGACATATTCCTATTATCCTATTTTATTTAAAGTATTTTCTTTGCTTAAATTTTCTTTCAACATATTTTTTGATCTTACTTGTTCATTTTCTATTGCCTGTTCAGTCTGCTGTAAAACTCATTTCATGAGTTCTTAAATTTAGAATTAAAGTATTCACTTGTAGAGTTTCAGTTGGATTATTTTTATGAAGACTCATCATGTCTTCATATGTATTACATATTTTTAAACATACTAGTCATACCTATTCAAAGTCTTGGTAGCTACTCTGTCTGAAACACCCAAGCACTCATTTTGATTTTGTTTCAGTTAAGCTCTGCATTTTCACACAATGTTGAATTTACTCACACTTTAAAATATGTTCTAAAGGGTTATTTTGTGCCACAGTGTTGAACTCAAAGTTCCTACCCTTTAGCAAAGAAGCTAGTATACATTTGATGTTCATAGGTTACAAAGAACTAGTTATGTCATTACTTTTTCTCTACTTTTGTTTCACAATCATTGATTTGTCATTATGATCAAATATTTATTATTTTATTTTATTTTATTTTGGTGGCTTGAATGAGAATGGCGCCATAGGCTAATAGATTTAAATGCATAGGCACCTGTCACTCTTTGAAAGGAGTAGGAGGTGTGGCCTTGTTGTTGTGGGTTCTGCCTGCTTGGAGAAGTGCATCAGTAGGGGTGGACTTTAAGACTTCAAGAGACCAAGTCAGGCCCAGTAACTTTTTCTTCATTCTGCCTGTGGATCTGGTTGTAGAACTCTCAGTTCCTCCAGCGCCATGTCTGCCTGCATGCTGCCATGCTGCCCACCATGATGACAATGAACTAAACCTCTGGAACTAGAAGCCAGCCCCAACTAAATGCTTTTCTTTATAAAAGTTGTCATCATGATGATGTCTCTTTACAGCAATAGAACACTAAGAAAACCATCAGCATATCTTCTGCTAGGTTTGTGCTTAATTAGCTTTACTTCTAGTTTTTTTTCTAATGAATTCTGAACCTTTCTTTTATAATATAAGCTTTTTATGCTACAAAATCCACCCAGGTTAGTTTATTAACAAATGTTTGATGTGTGGTATGTTTTTAAAATTCCTTTGAGATTTTATTTTAAACCATTAGAAGAATCCAGTAATCTTAAAGTACTGGAAATTTTCCACGTTTTTCTCTTAACCCTTCTTTAATTCAAACATAGTCTAAAATCATTCTTTATATAACACACACACACACACACACACACACACACACACACACGCATGCACACACATGCACACACACATACACACATGAGATTTGTACATTGGGAAAGAAACAAAGAGATTCAGAGATTCTCCCAAGTCTGACTTTGGGTTCTTGTTCCTTTTTATTCTAAATGATGCCAGATCACTATTGAATAAAATCCCTACTCAGTGCAGTTCTGCCTCGGCCTCATAAGAGGTGGCACAACGAGCATGCACAGTAGGTCACCGGGATGTATATCTCCATATTGTTGCATGGTGGTGGTAGTGTTCTGTGATCGCCAATCAGACCAAATGGTTAGTGGTGTTAAAATACACTTGTAGCTTATCCATTTTCTTCTTTGCCTACAAGTTAGGGTTATTGATTTTTGACTCTAGCTGAGTATTTGCTTGTGTCTCTTCTCATTTCTCCTGTCCCCATTTTTTACTTTACATTTCTAATTTTAGACAAATACTAATTTAAGATTCTAGAGACCAAGTTCTTATCGGAGTACTGACTTATTTGCTATCAGGCAATGTGTCTTTTTAAATGGTAATTGTCCTTATTGGACATTTACTTTAAGTGGTATTGGCATCACCTCTTACCTTCTCCAGCATTAGTATTTGCTTGATATGTGTTTCTACTTTTTCATTTTTGATAACATTTACGTTATGTGGTATTATCATCATCTGTTACCTTTTCCTTCATTAGTATTTGCATGATATGTGTTTCTACTCTTTCATTTTTGATATATCCTTTTTTTTTTACTTAAATCAGGTTTCTAATGGACAGAATACATTTATTGAATAACACAACATTTAATCTGGTGGCTTCATTCTTTATACTAATTTCAGTATTCACCACCTGTTCTTTTTCCTTCTTTTGTAGTTTAATTGAAAATTTATATGTGGTTTAAGATTTTCGACTGATTTTTTATTTATATCTCCCAGAAATCAGTGGCTTCCCTGGAGTCTATAATATCTTGTTTAATCAATAAGACTCCAGTGTTAAATTCTGTACTTGTTTATGTATAGTGTAGAGATTTGTAACACTATATTCACAATTTCCCTCATTTTTTGTTTTAACATCATACACTTCAGTTTTATATTTTCTATAAACATAAGTAAGCTTCAATACATTGTTCTTTTTGCCTATAAAAGTTTATTCTGGGGTCTGAGGATACTGCTGATAGGTAAAAATCTAGCTAGCTGTGCAGGTCTGAAGACCAGAGCTCAGCTATTCAGCCCACATGTAAATAACAATTGCAAAGGTGGGCACTTGTAATCTCAGTGCTGGGAGATGGAGACAGGAGGATCCCGGAGGCTGACCGGTGAGCAGTCCAGATAATCATTGAACATCTAAGTAAAGAGAAAATCAAACCTTAAAAAACAATATAGAAATCAAGAGATACTGGCATTTAATGTTGCTGTCAGGCCTTCTCCTGTGCTGGTAGGGGCATTCACACCTGCATGCACACAAACACATGTGCACATACATAAATGAAAGAAAGAATGGATGGATAAGTAGATAGATAAATGATATTTTTATATTTTAAGTGGAGGATGTCTTCAAGTATTCAAATTCCTTAGTATTTTCTGAGATATTTTTTCTTGTAGGAAATATATTTTTGTATGGTATAGAATTCTGCTTCACAGGTTTAAAAATTTATTTTAAAGATGTGAATCATTTTCTTCTAGCTTACATTGTTTCTAATCAAATCTATCATAATTCTTATATTAATATCATTTCTTCTCGCTATTTTCATGGTTTTCCCATAATCTTTTGATTTAATTATTTTGAATAAACAATGTCAATGCACTTTGCTTATATTTATCTAATTATTGATTTCTGATCTCTTAGATATGTAGCTGGGCAGCAGTTATTAGTACTGAAGAACAGTTGACTGTTGGTTGCTTACATATTTCTTCTGGCTGGTCCTCATTCTCTGCTTCTGGAATTAGAGCTGTAAATTCTGATGAATGTGTATACTAGGTAAATTGACACATACTGATATATTATCTTCAGGTGATGTTTTCTTTTTTTAAACTTCATTATTTTGTTTTACTGACATACTTTCCCTTTTTTGTTTTCGTTCTGTAATTTCTGTTTATGTATCATCCAATTATTTTGAAGCTTATTCATTCTTTCCTGAAGTCTGTAATTCAGAATTGGTTGAACATGTTATAATTTTGTTGTTGAAGAACATCATGTATAAAAATCTAGGCATATTGCACCTTTATAGCTGGAAGTTGGTGTTTTCCTTGTTAGACCGGAGTTGGTGAGTGTTGTTACTAATGAAGGGATGGTTCAACTAGGTATAGGCTTCTTGTTGCTGTCATTAGCTCTATGACTTTACAGTCCTTATCATCCTTCAGGGTCCCCTTATATTAGCTGCTTTGTCTTCCTTCTGACCCCAGAAAGTTCCTTTCCATGTTTTCTCTCTCCTGTGTGCTCTCAGCCACATTCCTGTGTTATTACTTGCTGCTCTGCAGACTGTAAGCATTGGGTGGTAGCTAAGTATTCTCCATATTTATGCTAAACTTTACTCTTCAGTAGGCATGGCTTTGTGTCTCTGGATATTGCTTGGATAGTTGTCTACTTGGTGGTAGTCTCTTGGTGGCGATCCCTCTCTGCAAGCTTTTGGGTTGAGCTTTGCATAAGATCCTGGCCCTTTCTCAGAAGTAGAAGTCTGTTCCTTTTCCACATTCCAAATGATGTTTACCTAGTACTTAGGCTCTGGCCCTATGGTTTGAGGCTTTGTTGCACGGGACAGATAGAGTAGAGGGTATTTCAAGGGCCTTTATCTTCCCTTTGTTTTGAATCTTCACAAGGGACACTTTCTTGAAACTATTTTTAGTTTTTCTGGGTCTGGGCTTAGTCCACAGTGAAGACCTAAGATGTAATATCACTTAGAGTCTGTATTTCCTAGGAGCTTCATATTCTTTCAGGAGTATAATTAGCCTTTACCAATTTGCCAACTACTCTAATTTAATTTTTCCTGGTTTTCAGTTGCATCTGTTTAAGTAGGCCATTGCTTATGTCTTATTACTTCTGTGGGCACCTGCCATCTTTTAGATTTTGAACTAGATTATTGCCCTGCAATTTCAGCTTCAACTGATTTCAAGAAAACTTGTGATTTTCTTTGGCTTCGTTGCATTATATGGGTATAAATGTCACTCTTTCCTGCTCTCTGTATTCCTGGGTGAAAACTACACTTGGTATTAATAAAGTGTCATTGTAGGAATGATCAAAATTTCATATTTTCTTGCAAATTAACAACCAAAGATTTTATGGGACCTAGAAAAGGAAGAGATCCACAAGTAGATAAAGATGTGTTATATTTTGTTCCTAAAATACATGCAAAGAGCTTGCTCTCGCACTCCCAGCACTCCAGCTGAAGGTAGGTGAGAGTGCCAAATTCTTTGGAACCGATGAAATTCTTTCAAAGCAATGAGGGGCTGATGTTCTCAACTCATGTGTTGCAGATTTGTCATGAAGGCATCATGTCATGGCGTAAGTGCCAAGCAGCATGTTTTCTTGCTTAGTGGTTCCTAAGATAATAGCACCCCTTACAATTAACTGCACTCCCATACTGTTGGGAGTTGGGTAGGGCTTAGAGTAAGTAAAATAGGAGAAGACATTCAGATTGGTGCCAGGAAAAATTAGATGTGTTTTCAGAAGGCTAGCATATTAAACCTTTGATATTGGGCTAAGCTAAACTTAATCCTTTATGAGGATACTAGTTGTCACCTTGAATAACAGGCAAGAGGAGGTTTAATGGTTTATGATGTGGGTCAGTTCTATTTTCACTAGGAAGAAGTGTAGAACAAAAGTCTCCAAGTGATGTATGTTAGAAGCCCAGCATGACATGCTGGTTCCTTCTGGAGGCAGGGGGGAAAGTGACAGAGGGGACAGATGCTCAGGGCCAGTGGAGAGAGGCAGCTCAGCGTTAATGCACTGCGGCACTGCACCTTGGTGCTCACCGACATACCGCTGCACCGCCATCCCTGTATTCATCCTCACTCTGCTGCACTGGCCTCTCGATGTCATCTAAGCCAGGCTTTTCTTCAAACATTGTTGTAGAAACAATGAAGTAACTAAAACCTCATGAGGAGAGATATTTTACCCGATCTTTCAAGGAAATCAAACCTTTGACAACTCTATTACATGCATGTAGGGAGAATTTGTTGTCAGTGACTTGACTTTCCTCATTCAGAGTCTTGAGTGGTATGGATTTATCTCCTTTAACCTCTTGAAATAAAACAATTCCTTACCTAGAGAATATGCTTATGAGACAAGGCTTCCATCCCTTACTGGATCGTTCTTGTTCTTACTATAGTTTTCTTTAATGTCACTGCCCTAAAAATGCAGTAAGTTTCAAAACAAGTAAAATAAAGACTCATCCAAAGTTGGGATTCATCATTGAGGAAATACTCTGTATCTTTATTTTACATTGGTATTTTACATTTAATCAAGAATCATAAATATAAGATAAGGTTTGAACAGGCTCCATATCAACATCTAAAGGTGAAATTAGTATCAGATAAAAACTCTCCTTGAGTATAGTTCCATCATTCATAAAAATTTCAAGTAAGAGTGATGCCACATGCCAGACTCTCTCTCTCTCTCTCTCTCTCTCTCTCTCTCTCTCTCTCTCTCTCTCTCTCTCTCTCTCTCTGTGTGTGTGTGTGTGTGTGTGTGTGTGTGTGTGTGTGTATGTGATGTATTTCTTTGGTAGTATTTTAAATAACATGGAATACCAAAACCTGATCATTATGTAGGGATTTAACCTCAGCTAGCTATTTTATAACCAGTGCTTTATTCCAGCTCTATAATTAACATCTAAAATTAACATTTCTTACATGACTTTAAACATTAAAGGATCTAAGGAGATATAAATACTTAAAGCACTATTGCTTTGCACTTTTTGGTCCTTTTAAAACGGAGCTGAAGGCAGCCTTTCTCCACATGAAATATGGCATGGTGCATGATTTGGAACTCTTTTATAGTTTTAAGTATTTTTTATGCAATTGGGTGTAACCATTTCCATATGTTTATAAGGAGTGAAAGGAGGTAATGGCAGTGACGCTGAGGCCTTCTGTGTCCCTCGGTGCATTAGCCACACGAAGCCACCAGCCCTTCTTATCTTGACTCTATTGCTAAACAGAACTTATCTATTTTCTTTGATACCAACCTGGAGATGCTAAAGTGTCATAAACAACTCTTATGAATTTTTACATGATTAAAATGATCATAACTACCCAGTGCTTTTTGTTGATTGACTATGCCACTTCTGTTTACCAGGAAAATAAAGAACACATGTCTGAGCTCTTTCTGAAAGGTTCCTATTTATTCTGTGGTCATTTTTTTTTTACTAATAATATTTCCAGCTTAATTTAATAAAATAGTTTTTATATGACTTGAAAAAGTGTTTATTGTATATTGTCTTCAAATATTTTTTCATCTGAGTTCTGGACTTTTATTTGAAGAAGCATCTCTGTCTCTCTGTCTCTGTCTCTGTCTCTGTCTGTCTCTGTCTCTGTCTCTGTCTCTGTCTCTCTCTCTCTCTCTCTCTCTCTCTCTCTCTCTCTCTCTCTCTGTTTATTTCTCTCTTCCTCTCCCTTTCTCTCTTGAGATGTGTTTTGTAATTCTATCAGAAGTGAAATAGTTGCATGTTTGGCCTCTGCATTTAAAGTAGCCCACATTCAGTTGTTGGAGACCCTTTTTGTCAGCATACTACCAATGCTTATACCTAATTTATAGATGTCAAACAAAGGGAATCAAGTTTTTACAGAGCATTTGCCTATCATAGGGCTCATTAAGATGAGCAAGTATGCAGAAAATTTCTCTAGGAAGAGATGCTTATTGTTATCCTTTCTTGAAATATGGATGTGGTTAGTGATGCCATTTACTGACCCTATCCCAATGGTTTAAGGTCTGTAGATAAAACATGCCATGTACTCCTTTTATGTGTTTGACATACATTCAAATTAAGAGTCAAAGCCTGTCTTAATGCCACACTATTGGTGTTAACACAAAAAGTATCTTGGGTATATATTTCTAGGTTAATGAATTTCAACCTGGCTATGGTATAGCCTCAAAGCATTATACACTGGAACACGCTATGCCTTGTATTATAATTATTTGTGGGTTTGTCTTATTTCCTTCCATCTCATTCCATGAAGTTCTCTAATAGTTCTGTAATTTGGAGGAAGAACTGGTGTAGCTGTTCTGTGCCTGTGAAATTGAAACAGCTTTTTCAGGTTTTCTTCACTTACGGCAAAGACAGCCAATCTCAACTAGAGCCCTGCCACACATTTCAGAGCCCTGTCCATATAAAGTACACATCTAGCAATGGCCCATAACTGTCTGGGGCATCTTACTTCCTTGGTCAGTTTTTAAATAGTGGGATCTGCTGTTTTAAGTCAGGCTTCCTATAAATGTTAAAAGTGAGAATATTCCTATATAGCAATTTTCCAAACTTCCTCTTAAAAATGACTTAAATTTCCACCCGAATATATGAGATCATTTCTGAGAAAAGAGACTCAACTGTTTAAGATTCACATGGAGAACTGTGTGTAGGAAGTGTTGAGTGATACTAGTACTAATGGTGTTAGGTTTACTGCTGATGACTTTATATGGCTTTCATACCAGCCCTATGGAATTCTAGCATGTCTGGTTCACACATACAGCACCTGAGGTTTAGTCACATGCATCAGTGACTGATGGCGTTAGACTTTATGCACATGTTCGTCTCTCTTAAAAAAAAATTAACCTTCATTATATCATCCAGCTGAGTTCATCCTAAATTTAGTTAGATGTTTCATTTTTAGAAGTAGAAACTTGGCTCAAATGCATTTGCGTTAAAGAAGAGGCCTAGTGAGCCCTATTTGTAAATGGAGTTGGCAATTTTAATTATATTCTACAGTCAACCTAATGTACAACAACTGCCTTTGCATTTCCAGATGGGGGAAAAAGGGCTGTGTGAGTCACATGAGCTTGACTTTTTTTTTTTTTAACATTTAGCAAGTGCATGGTGTATATATTCTGTAGAAAAATGCATGCATGAACCCATAATCCATGCATGCAGACAGACATGCATGGGAGTCAAGGTTTTTTAATCTTTCAGAAGTTTGTGTATAAGAGTTTGAGAGAGACCAGAACAAACATACAAACAAGTTTTGAATTGTATTCAAGAGATTTTTTTTCTAAAGAAACCCCAACAATTTAGGACAAAGTCAACAAGACAAGATTGCCTGAAAGACTCAGGAGAGGGACCATACTGTTCTTAATTGTGGGAGGATTATATTTTAAATAAAAATATCAGTATATGCTAATTGCACAAAATAATGTGTCTCACTGTGACATTTTCAAATATGAATATTATTTGTCTTGATCACATTTATTCTTTTGCTTTCTCACTTATGTCCTCTTCCCATCCTCATCATTTCAACTCTCTTCTTATTATTCAATGTTTATTTCATACCATGTTATTTTCTAGATTCCATTTATCAGAAAAACAACACTTTGTTAGTCTAGTGGACACCCTCTTTTCCAGAAGACAATCACCCACATGCATTCATTTTCCTACAAACAGCATAATTTCATTACTCTCTCTTGGTGAATGACATTCTTTTCTTGTGTGTGTATGTACTCAGTTTCACAGACATAAGGGTGACTCCATAACAAAGCTACTGTGAAAAGTTCTATAGAGGACCTGGGTGCACACATATCTCTGTTCTATTATTCCCCATCCTTTCTGGAATATACCCAGTAAAGGTTTAACCAGAAAGTTCTACTTTTAAGATTTTAAACCTCTATCCCAACATTCACAGTGGCTGCAACAGTTTACATTCCCACTCTGTATAAGGGTCACTTTCTTTGCTTCCTGTCCAGCTTTTGTTTGTAGTCATGGTAGTCACTCTGACTGGATGGATGGAGAATCCCAATATAGTTTTCATTTGCAATCTCCTGATGGCTAAGGATGTTGACCATACAAGAAAATATTTATTGGCCATTATTGTTTCTTTTGCAAAGTGTCTGTTCCATCTAAGAAGGAAGGAAGGGGAAGAAGGCAGAAGGGAAGGGAAAACATTTAGAACAGGAGGGAAGATGAAAAAAGGTAGAAAATTGTGGTAAGAAAACTAAATGAGATGCATCAGTCTTCTGAGCATTGGACCGCTTTCTGGTAAGTTGCCTATAGAATCCTTTTAAAATACCTTAGAGTGATGCCATTGTACCACAGACTCCAGAGAATGGAACAAACTGATGTGTCGAGGGCACCATTGCTTAAAAGTGAAAGAGCTGGAGTCAGGTTCAGAGACCTTGTTCTCAGACCTTGACCAGTACTCTCAAGCTACTTGTGCTCATCAAGCAAAGCCAATGTCAGTGCAAAACAGCACTAAGTAGGGCTTGAGTGGTCATTTGTCCCTTATAGAACTATGTATTTATAATACTGGAGTTCCGATAATTTTTGGAAACCAAACTTTTAAAATAGTCACCATTTTATTCATTTTCTTGTTTATTGACTGAATCATTTGATCTTTTTATATTTACATTGAAAATATCTTTAATTATTTAGAATTCCATATACATTTTTGATTATGTGCATCCCCAGTTCTCCCATCAACTGTTCTCAGATGAATACTGTTTTGCTATTCTTCCAAAATATCTCTCTCTCTCTCTCTCTCTCTCTCTCTCTCTCTCTCTCTCTCTCCCTCTCCCTTTCTCTGCCCATTAAACCCAGTTATTGCTTACAATATACTCATATGTGAGGGGCCAACCACTGGAGAACAGTCACATTACCAGGGGCCTATATCTGCTTAATGAGGGGTGGAGGCTTATGAACCCAGTTTCTTTCTGTACTAGAATGCTGATTTTTTTTTCATGAAATCACAGACATTCTGACATCATGAGCACAGTGTTCCTGTCATGCCTAGAAGACACTGTTTGCTTCTGATCTCCCCTAACCTCCAAATCTTACAAAAGACCACCCCTTCTTCTGTGATGGTTCCTGAGCCACAGGGGTCCATGTGGTGTTGACATCCCAGGTGCGGTTGGGCATTCTATTGACAATTTTTCTGTCCACTTTTATCAGCTGTGAATTTTTGTTTTAATTATAGGAAACTCTTTTTATAAGGCCTGAGAGTTGCACTAGCCTATGATAGAGAGATGCAGATGTAGGAAGCAGTTTTATACAGGCAAAGACGAGAAGATAAGAACTGATAATGAACTTACCCATTTAGTGAGAGGGGAAAAGTCACTAGGTCTAATGCTGATCAGCAACTGCTCAAATCATGGTAGAAATACACTCCCAAAGGCTATGCTATTGTTCTTTATACAGGCAAAGACAAAGATAAGAGGTCTCCAAGTGAATGACCTACAGTAGGAAGACCATCCTTTTGTAAGTGTATTACAAGAGAATGAAAAATCTCCTCAAGATAGCAACTATCTTGGGGTTAAGCAGTTTAGTACTCTCAGTTATTAATGATGTCCAAAGTTTAGGTGGGGCTTGTGAAAAACTAGGGTAATCATTCAGACTATATACAGTGGGTCCCAAAGTGCATTGATTTGGACTAGAGAGATGGTTCAGAAGTTAAGAGCTTACAACCATCTATAACTCCAATGTCTGGGCGATCAGACAACTCTTCTGAACTTTGTCATCTCTTGTAATCATGCACTGCACACACATACACTCATATAAATAAGCTAACACAGATAAATACTTTTCAAAAATAATGTGTTGATACATTTGGAATTACATCAGTATGTGTATCAGATAGAGCCATGAGATGGAATCAGTTAAGTCTGTTACCCTAGCAAACCTAAGGCTAGAAATGTAGTAGTGACCATTATAGATTAAAGGCAAGATCTAATCTGTACACATAAAGGCAAAATCTGCCAATACTAACTGGGCATCTATATGTTTTAAACAAAAATTGGGAAGTAAAAGACCATTAAAGAAATGTTTTCTTTTATTATAAATGCCAGTACTTTCATTGAGTAAATCACATTGATTATAAAGAATAGAAATCTGATAAGTTATCAGCATTTGTTGAACAACTGCAATGTGCCAAATATACTATGAATTTTTCCTTAAATTATTTCTTTTATCTCTTATAGTAATCATGAAATACTGGTATTATTATTACTATAGGAAGGGATTAAATTACCCAAAGCGAGAGAATTCTGCCATTACCAAGTTTGGGAGGAAAAGAGCATGTATTCTAATCTGCAGATGAAAGATTTAAGTTTCTTCATGAGCAGTGCAGAGTGAGACCCAGGTAAGAAGATCGGAAAGGTCAGTGTGTAGAGGAAGACGAAAGGCCATGAATAGAACAGCCTGGCTGGAGTGCAGTTTGAGAGGCAGATGGAGTTACATATTTGGAAAGGGAAGTTTCACCTAAATTATAATGTGCCTATGTGGTTTTAGATACCCCCTTCTTACCTACCGCTCATTGATCGCCCTTCCCAGGTCCATTGAGAAGGAGATGATTTTTAAGTCCATCTCAACTTTATTGCTATTGCTTGATAAAAGAACAAAGATGAAAAGAAGGCTTTGGTTTCACATTTTCTCTTTTGTAGTGATTTGGTTCCATGAAGAGATGGCCAAGCTACACTATTTGGATCTCACTCATAATTGTGTCTAATATACTCTACACCTCAGATTTGTATGCACATAAAGCCAATTCCAAGCAACTTAAAAGTAACACAGGAAATTCAGGTTAACATTTGTCACAGTTTCCAGGGGAAACAGCCTCTTCTATTTAAGTTGTGATGAAACAAAAACGCTGTACCTCATTTTCTTCCTCTTAGTGCAATGCCTTCTATGCTAGCCAAAAATCTCACAGATTTGGACATTGCAAAGAATACTCTCTTTCTAGCCTTTATTGTAAGACACTAAGGACTGTTTTCTGTAAAGGACTTAGAAATATGCATTTAAGAGCCGATAAATGCAGCTCAGTGGTAAATCTTTGTGCAAAAAATGTGTTAAATTTTAGTCATTTTCTGTGGGATTGTAGCATCAGCAACTGGCATGAGATGAATCAGACTGATGATTCCAGTTCTTTGCAAAGCAGACAGCATGATATAATGGTGCTGAAAAAAAAAATCCCCCTTGGCAACTTTTGGAGCCATGAAGTGCAAAAGGGGTGTTAGATACCACTGTACTCAGAAAGAGCTGGAGCCCTGATGTTAACACTTGAGATATTCTGATTTATTTATTTATTTATTTATTTATTTATTTATTTATTTATTTATTTTTCTACTGCATCTATTTTTTCTGACAATGTAGATATCATTAGCTTATATGTTCTCTGGCAAGATAGTTTTATCTTGGTTTACTGTGGGGGTCATAAGGCCTTTAAGAAATTCACAGATTTTTTTCTACAAAGAGGTATGTGAGAAATGTATATCTTGATACACTAGTGTATGCTTGTATGTGTGTGTATGTGTATGTGTGTGTGTATGTGCGTGTGTGCATGTATACATGTGCATTCAAACTGCTCAAGTAACATTTCAAGGGTTGAGTATTGAGGGTTTCTTTAGTGTCCTGTTCTTCCATAATCTTGTTTGGTTGTTCACTTTCTATGAAAATTAATTCTTACAGAAATATCTAAAGATAGGTAGTGTATTCATAATTTTATTTAATTGGGCATGGGAATCATTCATATTAGGGAAGAAAACATAATTTTCTATAAAGAAGCTATTTTAAAGGTTCTCAGAATACATTAATTTGGGATTTTTGAGGTATCAAATGATCACAAAAACTTTTGGTCTATTCAGTGATAAATGCCATCACAGAAGTGTGAGCATAGTTCAAAGACTATTCCAACCAACCTCATACAATTGCTTTTTGCCTGACTATATCAAGCCGTTGACTATTGTCAGAGACGGGAATTTTTGTCGTCATAGTTTGTTTTAACCAGCTAAATATACCTTTTTCAACTATATTCAGGAATAAAAACTAAATAGATGTATTGAAATCATATATTTTAGGTTATGGCAAACATTTCTCCCATTGTGAAATACAAGAGATGGAATAAAGCCTTATGACCCAGGAAAGACACAGAAATATATCAACAACCAGGCTAAACCTGTAATAGGCAAAGAACCAAGAAGAAGTCCCTTAGATAATCAGAGGGAAGCACTTATACATTGGTTATTGAATTGAGGGAGAAGGCTTACAAGATTATTGGTCTCTTAGAGGTCAAATAACAAATTATTAAAGGTATTATTCAGCATATTTACAGTTACTCGCAGAGATACAGTTAATTACATGGAGACTACAGTTGTTATCCTTTAAAGTTCACATACCTGTTAGAAGCTGAGAAAAATTTGGTAGGGTGTAAAATTTTAATTCATATGTTTCCAAAGATTTGATTATAAAGTTATTTAACTTGAAGTTCATTGTACAATGTAAACATAAAATTATATGAAAGTAAAATATTAGATAAAATATACTCAGACTCAGAAATATGTAAAGTGTCTAATTTCAGCCAGGGCAACCATATTACAAATTAACTGCCTTTTCTGATTCCATATTTCTAAGAATACAAATAGACATACATTAGGAGTAGATGAGGATATAAGGTGAAGCTTTGATCAATTGACTGTGTGTGAAGTTCCAGACTCCACTTGGAGCTTGACTCTTAAATAATTACAAAATTATGAACTCTATCTCTCCACTAATATTTGGGTGGAGGTAAAATATTCTGCAGAGACCTATGCAATTTTATAGCATGGAAACATGAAGGAATGGGAAAGAATTGAGCCCCTGAGCCAACAGTCACCCCACTAAAGGACCAAGGTTGAGCTGTTCCATTGTATTTGCCATTCTAGTTACACTACATACTTCACAGAATCAAAAGGAAAGGATTAACAAATAGCATGTGCACCCTTGGTCTTTGACTAGAAAAGAGCCATTGAAGTATTGACAAGGAACTACATAACCCATCCTTGTCAGAGCAATGTCTAAATATGAAAGAATATTGAAATTATTAAAGTACCATTTTACATGAAAAATATCAATGTTACAGGAAGAGTTACTGTCTGTGTCTAGATGCACTATAAATTATTAATGTAGAACACAAAGAGAAATCTTTGGGGATTTTATATTCCAGTTACAAAATATGAACAATAGAAAATGGCTTTGTAGAAGGCTGAATGAGACCAGAATAGCAACTCAAAAGACTCTAAATTCTACAAGACTATCACAAAGGTGAGTATTTCTATCCCCAACCACTCTAACACCGTGCTGGTGGCTTTTTACCTACAGCCCCTCCAGGACTGCAGATTTCCATGGAAAATCAACTCAAGTGCCACACAAATGTGCAGAGGTAGGCACACATACAGACACATGAATACTTCCACTTACACATACAAACATAGGAAACAAAATTTCTCTTTTTAAAATATATCTTAACATTTATAGTAATATGCATTTTAATTTTTCAAGAATTGTGAATAAGATATCTTACCCAAACTTTATACATTTATTTGATCCTGGAACATTTTCCCACCCCAAGGGGGTGGTCTATAGACACATGCTAGTTGGGAACAGTTCCTTCATCTGGAGTTATAATCTTTACGGGAAATATATGGGTTCTGTAGCTATCTTATGAAAGTAAGAAATTAGAACCACAAATAATAAGGATACAAGTATTTTCTTTTGCTACAAAAAAACCCACTTAATTCAAAGCATGCCCCATTCTCAAAGTCATTTATTTGAGAAATATAATTCATGACCTAAAATTCAACTTTCATAACAGGTTTGCTGAATTGTTTAAGCAACAGATACTTAATACTTCAAAGAATGAAGAAACTTCTACTGTTCTTATTTTTAACAACTGTACTTTCTAAAATGCCCTTGGGAGATGAAAAAGATGAGTATTTTATTTTTACTATGAAGGGAAATTCCAGAGTACTTGAGGATGCTTCTTGTTCTAAAGAAGGAACTGTAATGAGTAGTTGGTAAGAGACCAAAATGCTGGTATTGTTTTGAATGTACATAGAAAGGTTTTGGTGGGAGGATCCAAACCATATGCTATTTGTAACCAAAATTATGGGAAGTGACATTAAGACATTTTTTGATCTACAGTGTAATTTTAAGTTCCCATCCTGTTGGCTACATATCTTCAATTGGAACAGAATTATTTAAGTTGTTAATTCCTTGTCCATTTTACTCATATACAAAAGTATTCTAAATAAAAAAAATATTTCTTGTTCTTTGATCAGGAAAGTGAACTATCAGTATTAGGGCATCCAGTCTTATATAATTCAATTTGAGAATATACTGATTGTAAGCAGATTATCTCCTTTTTTCTTTGTAAAGATGTTGAAAATACTCCCTTTAATGTATTTCCCCAAATTTTCTCTGGCTAAAGATAATATATATTTGAATAACGATGAACATTTGAAGATGTTTTTAAAACCACACACTATAATTTCAACATTGGACTAAGTAAAGGGCGTTGCAGAAAACCTGCCTGAAGCTTCAGATCTTGCTTCCCGTCAGGACAAGAGACTAAACAGTGGAAACCACTAGGCCTTTGTTAATGGTTGGGTAGGAAAGAGGACAAATGATAAACAGTGAAAAGCATAATCGGACATCTACTGATGGTATGCCAGCAGACGGGAGGCATTTTCAAATGCCATGTGTGTTGACATCAAAGATGACTTATCTCTATGATAGGATCCTGTTTGGCTCTATGTTATGAAACCTAATTTTTTCACCTCTTCTAGAAGAGGAAGCTTTAGGGATTGATTCATTTGTTACAGAGATGGTTATCCCAGAAGTACACATGACTTTTGCACAATGGATACTATTTTCTATTTGTTGTTTTACTTCCTCGTTTCTTAGCATCCTGACAATCCTTATATGACTAAACAAACCAAAGGTAGCTAAAGAATTTGGCAAAGTCAACACTGAAAGCTATCATTGAAAATATTGGGAGAAGACAATGTATTCTCATTACACCTTTAATTTGGTCATTGGAAATCAGATTTCAGTCACAGATAGTGCTTTAATTATACTAGATGTAGGTTTTAAGGAATGGTATCACATTGAAGACTTAGAATAACACATCCTACTAATAAAATAAATCTTCTTTCAAATGCTACTTATCAGAGAAGCCGTCTCTATTCAGTGAATAGCAGTGAATGCAGAGACAAATGGCTGCCCAAGATGCTGAGAATAAGAGAAGGGCAAATGTTCAACCATAAATAGGACATTTATTTTATATAACAACAAAACAACAACAAAAATGGAAGGTGATCATTAGGCAGCAGAAATTAAAAAGAATAGGAATAGGATTATAATAATCAGAATATATCTCTACATATATGAAATTGTCAAAAGAATAAACTCAATAAAAATTATTTTTAAACAAAGATTCTTATCATGGTCTATTTTCACCTTTAAGTTGGTGTTATCTTCCAATTATTTCATATATATTAATTAATAGAAAGGTGAATTTTATCTTTTAGCAAATAAATGTAATATAAAATAAAAAGTTGGGGGAATATATTATATCAGCATAAAATGACTTGTCAGCAATAACTTCTTATTTAAAAATCTTTATTATTATAGAAATATTGAGCATAGCCACATATATAAGAAATTAAATTTATAAAAATATATATTGAATATATATATATATATATACACAGATACAAGTGACTATCTCAATTTTAATAATTAATAAAAGCACAACAAAGTAGACATACTACTTTGGTGTAGCCACAGGTCCAAAATGCAGTATCCTTAACCTTGCCTCTAAGCACAGGAGAATTTTTATGCAGACCACTGTCTTTTAGATTCCCATACATGAGTAAAGCCATTTTTGTAGTTACGAGAACCTGAGCAACATTACACATCCTTTCTCCCGTTTATTCACTATCATACTTAATGTGTGTTTTCTATAATGATATAGGTGACTTTAATTCATTTATAGTTTAGTAATCTAAGTTTCTATTTTGTGGAAATATTACAATGAGAGTACACTGTTAGCAGCTCTGGGGCACACAGAGGAGTAAACTAGACTTCCTCCTCTCAATGTATTATAAGCTCACTGGAAAAACAAGAGGCAATAAAGCACAGGAATGAAGTAATATGAAGCATCAGTAAGAGGTGGCCAGAGGAAATGCATTTATTAAATGCTATCAAGTGTAAATAAAAGTAAGAAAGACTGATGTTCAGTGATCTGGGGAGCTTAATAAGGAAAATGGCCTTAGGAACAGGTGCAACTACACAGGGACAGTGACGTCATGGTTACTGTAGGAGAATTACAACCACTAATTGGCCAAACTAGCATAATTCCTTACAACAATCTATAAACATCTTTCCTTAAACCCACAGATAAAGGTAATAATCAGCATTCATCAAGAAAACATCTTTTTGCAAGAGATGAAGACCACAACAAAAAACCATAACCTATCAAAATGCAGAGTTGAGAAGCTCAGGCCCAAAGGACACATCTGCAAGATATCCCTGACATCTTTGGGGAACATTACAGAAGCTGTGGGAGAAAGATTATAAGATCCTGGGTTTCAGAGGGGTCTTTTCTGAGATTCTGTATCCTAGTAGTATTAGAAAAAACAGCCGTAAATGCTTACCAACATGACTGCCAAAATGTGAGCTGAACAAGGATGACACCTATGGATGTGCATAAGTAGACAGAGAAAAACTCACTAGGCATCAATCCAAAACAAAGAGCTACCAGAAACTGATGAAAACTGCAACTGGAAGATGTAGTCCTCCCCAGGGAAGAGCACACCAATAGGTTGTCCAGTGCTGAACAGTCAGCCCTGAAAGCACATACAAGCACAGTTATGTGGATTTAATATGTTATACTTAGGAATATATATATATATATATATATATATATATATATATATATATAATATATATAATATATATATATACATACATACATACACACACATAAATTTATGCATTCAATAACAATTAGTGGAAAAGAGGCTGTGATTATGATGGAGAGTTATGGGAAATATATAAGAGGGTTTTTCAATGGTGAAAGGGAAGGGAAAATGTCATAGTTATATTATAACGTCAAAAATAAAATACAAAATAGTTGTTGGAAAATTCAATGAAAGTCTATTGGCATACTGTTATGTACTTGTCAGCATAATGTTTTTGTACATGATGTAAAGTTTGCCTTTGTATTATTTCACATGCTGATTTCTCTATTCCACTGTCTGGTTTCATTCTAGACATGATTTGCTTATGTGTAATCTTAGAAGCTCCAGTACCAAGTTTGTGTAAATAATTCTTACCATTTATTCTCTGCCTTGTCTATAAATTCTAATTATCCAGTGCCTGGGAAGAAGAGAAAATAAGGCAGGAAGGAGTTGAGGGGGATTCAGATTGCCATGAGGAGGAGTGGGTCCAGGAAGATACCATGGGAAGAAACATCTAAAACAAAGAAGTAGAACATTAATAAACTGCAAGTATTATGAAGATGGAATTGGGAAGTAGTCAGATCACTAGTTACACTTATAATAAAAATAATTCATTTTACAAAAGTTGAAGTTAAAATGACCAATAACACCATATGTTGACAAGGATGAAGAGACAGAACTTTATGTGTAGTCAGTAGGAACATAATATGGTGCTCACAATGTGGAGAATAGAACTGGTGATGCTTTTGATAGCCCCACACAATTATTTTTTGACTTAGCATTCTGCTCTTGCATACTTACAAATGAGAACAGTGGAGATGTATCTACTTAGGAACCGGTATCCAAAGTTCAGTGATTTATCCATAATACAGCTAAATTGTAACCTGCCCAGCTTTCCACTGATATGTGAGTCTTTGAAAAAACCACGATCATAAAAGGGACCATCATTACTTACAATGACAAAGGAGGAGTAGAAATGTAGACAAAGCACAAAAATTATGAGTAGCTCCAAAATTCACATATACAGAATTATTTTCATTTATATGAAATTCTAAAATAGGCAAAACTAACATTTAGTGAAAACAATGATTTTTTGCATGGGCACTTTAGACACAGGAATAAAAGTTGCCTAAGGGCATTCAGGAACACCCTAGGGTCTTCATAATATCTTATAGCCTTGTATTTGGTCACATGAGCATAAGCATTAGCCAATCTTAGTAAATGATGCCCAGAAGACTTATATATTTCATTTCCTGTAGATTGAGGCTTTTATACACTTTATATAGATTTTGTTTTATTTGTGTTTAAATAGAGCAAGTGACTTGCATGAGGCTTTGGTTTTGATATCCCACACTGCAAAAAACATGCATAAAGTTGGACTAGATGGATGGAAGTTTTTTAAATACATACATAATTGCACATATATAAAATATTTGATTATATAAAAACTACTTTTAAAAGAAGTAATAACTACATATTTAAAATTAATAACAGAGAATGGCAAGACAAAAGTGAATCAAACAACCACAATCTTCTCTAATCACTGGATATTTGTTTTTTAGAAACATGTAAAATCAAATTATTGATAATATATATTCTCAAAGATGATATGTGACTATGTATACATATATATACAAATGTTTATATTATGTGAACATATATTTACTTTAATATTGCTGTCATAACACTCATAACCAAGGTAACTTACAGAAAAGTTTATTTGGTCTTATGATTCCAGAGGTTAAAGTCCACGAGTAGAATATGGCATGTTGCAAAGACAAGGAAACAGAGGGCTCACATCTTGAACCAAGAGACAAAATAGGGAGAGTGAATAGGCTATATGGGGAATTGTGAGGTTTGTGGGGATATGTGGCATATTGGTTTGAAACCTCAAAGCCTGCACCCAGTGAAATACTTCCTTAAACAAAGCCACACCTGGTAAACTTACCTAAATACCACCAATTACTGACCAAGCCTTCAAATATTTGAGCTGATGAGGGACATTATCTTTTAAAGTACCACTAATACCATCACCACCTACCCTCCTCCTCCTCCTCCTCCTCCTCCTCCTCCTCCTCCTCCTCCTCCTCCTGTCATTATTTCCCACCACGGCCCCATCACCTCCACCCCCATCATCATACCCTACACTCACAGCACATATATGATCTCAACATATCTTGCATATATAGCTTGATCTTTTTATTTCTTTAGTAATTTCTTAACAATGAATATCAAGAGGGAGAGTTTTGTCTGAAGGGATCCACTTAGCAATGTTTAATAGTTATTAAGTAGTGTCCTGATGTGGTCCACAGATGTTTCGGTCTTACCAGCAGTACAGAGGGTCTTTGCTAATGAGGTAGATCTGTAGATGGGAGAAATTAAAGGGAAGGTTGATGACAGCAGAGTAAAAATTATGTTCCACAGACAAGAAGTACTGTCTAGCCCATAGGGTATTTTTGCTCGAGTGGTAGTAGAGAAGGGAAGAGGGTTATCCCAGTCTTTCAGACACTATGGCTGCCTTAATGAAATATGACCAGCTGGATGGATTAAGCAACAGAAGTGTGGAGACTCAAACTAGTCTCCATAGTCAAGATTGCCATCAGGATTTATTCTCTTAGGTCTTTGTGCTTGTTCCTGTCACATTATTTTATATTTTATATTTTACTTTATTATCTCTTTAAGATAAAGAGAAATCAGTTGATTCTTCCATCACAGGCATGTATTTGTGTTTGGATAAAATGCCTATGATTATATGTTATAGTATGCATAACAATAAAATGTGTAACACCTACTAAATACTTTTCAGCAGTTTTAATTCTACATCTTTTTCTCTTATCTTAAGTCATGTGTATCAGCATTACTATCTCAGTTTATTGACTCACCTCATGATGTAGAAAATGTATTTCTGTCACCATCCCCAGGGAGGAAAAGAAGACAGATTCATACACTGCTTCTCTTCTTAGATTGTTCAAATGGTGATTCCTGGATTTTCCAGTTACAAATGGGCATGAGAGTTTCCCATGAACATCTTTTTCATCAGGTACCATCTAAGTTCAAAGACTGAGAGCAGACATCAGAATGATCCTCACAGGAGTGATTATGGAAAAGAACAGTAATTACAAGAGCACATTAGGTATCATATAGATGGCCAATATATGAGATGAATAAAAAGTGAAATAATGTCGGATAGTGAATTCTATAAGTAGATAAAAAAGCATCATGTGAAAGTTATTATGGGTACTACATTGTTGTAAATAACATTTAATGTCTCATTAACATGAAATCAACCAGAAAACATATTTAGGCTCCAGGGTTCAAACTTCAGTAGGGTTCTTGAGCTTATATACTGGTAAAAAATTAAGAAATTAATCTTGCTCTTGACTGAAGCCATGGGCTCACGTGTGAGGCATGGTACATTTGTACTATCAACCAAACCCCAAGGATCTGTTCATGAGTTCTAGATGATCTCCTGTCTGGAGTATCTGCAAGTTAAATTTTCTTTGTAGGTTAAATTGCCTTCCTATAATTTAGGTCAAACTTGCAATATAGCACAGTTATAGTGAAAGATGTAAAAAAAAAAAAAGGCAATGAAACAAAGTTCTCTCTATGAAGAGCAGACTTCACAAGGAATTTCACTGAATGTAAAGATTGTCAGTTGTCATTTTGAGAAAATTAATGCCTATTGGGAAATAAATGCAAATAAGAATAATATTACATACAATTTACATATGACACAATGCCATCTCTTCCATAGGGGAAATATATATATACTGACTTCTTTTCACTTTATATTCTAAAGACAAATATTAATTCACTTTCATAGAGATCCCCTTCCCAGTAGAGGAATGGAATGGTGTTCTTTCATAATATACGTAAAACGTTAGGGCAAGTGAAACCCAGTTTTTAGTGATCGCATATTCAATTTGTCTAATTTATTCAAATATTCCACAACATTAAGCTGACACATTAAAATAAATTTGACATGATTCTCAGTAGCATTGATCTTAGACACAAAAAAATATTTCTACATTTTAGTGACCTTGGAAATGCTGTTCCAAATGTTCCATTGTAATTGAATAAAGGTTAGTATCTTTTATTCATTAGTCCAATAAAAGATAGGAAAAATTTCACCAAGATCAATATTTATAAAAATAAAAATTAAAGTGAGATCAATTATTTAATTATCTAATTCATTACCTAACAATGTAAATAATTATAATTAGTAACTAAAAGATTCTTGCATCTCATTAGTTATAAAACTTGTTCAACATTAAAAGCTGGACATCTAAGCTTCATGTAAATGTTAACGTACTCAAAGACCTTTGTTATGTCCACTTCTCATTAGAATTTAGGGAAGGATGATTATTGAAACTAATATTTTTCCTAAGAAAATGAGCTTGGTTATTATCATTTGATAACTGGCCTCTACACATTCACTAATGTGCACTTTCTTTGTAATTTCTTCTAATACTTTTTGACACAATGAAATTAGCTTTTAGTCAAGCTTTGAGTACATTCATATAATATTACTTTAAAATTAATACACTGTCCAATGGAACAAGTTTCAAATAAGCAGTGGGACTGTAAGGATAGTGTTTAAAAAAATCATACTTCTAGAGTTGCTGTGTATGGTGACTGGAGGTCAGGACACTCAAGAGTGACCTTCAGCAGACACTATACTAAATGACTGTATGAGTACAGGAGGAACCCAATAAAATCCCATATTCTCTTCATATTGAGAAGTTTGAGTTAGGTCTGACCACAATGGCTAGACCTGAGGCAGGGTACTAGGCATATGAAAGCAACATGCAGAGGAGCTTGAAAGAAGAAAATGTAGACTTTGCTGAGCATTTACCAAGTCACAGATACGAAGAAACAACTTGGGACCAGAAAGAGAGCTGCCCAGAAACCTGAGTGTGTACTAGTTACTTTTCTCACGATTTTACAATATATCTGAGAAGAAGCAATGCAAGGAATGAAGGGCTTATTCTGACTTAAAATTTCAGAGTATATCCTATCATGGTGGGGAAAGCATGACCAAAGGGAGAGGAAGGCAGCTTATCACATAAAGTCAGAAGCAGACAGAAAACCCAGGAAGTTGGGCCAGTCTCTCAAGCCTCGGCTTGACTCTAGTGACATCCTCTAATAAGGCTCTAGCATGCATAGGTTCTGTAACCTTTCAAAACAGAGACACTCACTGAAGAACACGTGTTCAAACACCCAGGTTTGTGGGAAGCTACAACATCACATAGTCCCTGAATTTGACCTAGGCTGTGAATGATTTCTGTTCCATAATGAAAGGGAGAGAGCTTATAACTTATCAGATACAGAGAACAAAGTCAAGCTGAATATCGCCTCAGTTGTAGAGCAAATAATTCTTGGCCAAGAGCTGCAAAGCTATATAGCCTATTAGCCAATCAGACCTAAGGTGAATTTTGTGAAGAATTCTAGTGAGAATGCTTATCCATATGGAAGGGTTGTAAAGAATGGGAAAGGGAAAGCTGCTGAAGAGAAAAGACTAAAGTAGCAGAGACAGGGTAGAAACAATTGCCATAAAAATAGAAAAGTAGAGCAAAGAAGCAGAGAAGGAGGGAGAGGGGATGAACCTTGGCATACCCCTTAATTAAAGCCTTGTCATGCCCCAAGCTTAAGACTCAGCAGGATTTCAATCTTACCCACAGTTTATGTACCTTATCCAGAATCAGAAGTTTACTATACAAAGTGGAAACAACTTCCACCTGATTCCACAAGACAAGCTTTGCCCTAATATCCAAGCTAAAGAGATAACATGTCAAAAAGAAATCATGGGCCAGTATCCCTGTGTACATCAATGGAAACTACTAAACCAGACCCAACAGCATAGCATATAATACATGACCAGGTAGGGCTTACCCTAAATATACAAGACTGTATTAACTTTTGAAAATGAATCAACACAATCTGCTGAATTCACTCTGCTGACAGACTGAAAGAAAAGAAACATATGATCATTTCAGTTGATGCAGAAAAAAAATCTTCTGACAAAATTTAATATCCATTCATGATGAGGGAAAAATTCTAAGAGAAAAAAAATGCAATTTTCTCAGTCTGATAAATGGCAGCTTACAAAAGACAGAATGCATCCCAGTGCTACACCATGCATAGACTTGACTGTTTCTGTCCTTCTTGAGAGTAAGGGAAGAGTGAGAGTTCATGGGGTATCTATTGTGCTTTAGAGTGGAGATTAGAGCTGGTGCCATTGGGTACCTAGCAGGAATAAAAGACATTCATGGGAAGAGAGAGCATCAACATCCTGAGGTAAGTGAGATAGTCAGAGAAGAACAAATATTTTTGTTTGTTTAATGAAATACTAATTTGTTGCTATTGAATATGAATGTACTTTTCCTTTTTATTTTTGCATGTTGAGATTTCTTCTTCCTCATTAGATAAAATAAAGAGGTTAATTAACTTTATAGTGGTACTTTGCCAAACTGAAGTTTTCTTTCTTTCTCTATCAGTAAGAACATTGAAAATGCTAAAAATCTAATGTCTATGCTATACCAACTATCTCATAAAGCCTGTTAATATTGATCAAATAAATAGCTTCAAATCCTTACATGGCAGTTAGCCTACTAATTTTTTGGCTAGCTCCAAGATATCCTAGTGTATTCTTATACACTATAGTTATAACAACTGCCAGGAAAATGTTTGGCCAGACCTCATTCAAGTAAGGAAAGGATATTCATGATTATGTGACATGTATATTTAGAATATAATATTTCAAGTTAGATTTGGCAAGAAAGCAGTCATGCACTGAAACATGTGAGATATCTTGAGTGTTTTTGGAAAAACCCTCAAAGGAAAATGAGAGTAAGTAACATTTCCCTTAGCTCTGACTTCTCAATAAACTTTTGGTATGGAAATTTTACTCGACTTTCTTCCTTGCTATAAGAATGTTCACTAAACACAGCTTATTTCCAAATATTCTTTGCTGTAAGAGACCAAGCGACATGTTTCTAAATGAATTCATATTCTGTCCAATGAACAATAATTATTTTACATATTGATTGCTATGGTCTTAAGGGACTTTCTACCAAGTCTGTAGAAACACTGAGGTACAACATGGGTAGCAATAAATAAAACATAATCATCAATGCCATCTCTTGTTTTCATTGGTTCTAGTTAGAAATTTGAACCATCATTTGTATACTGTATCTCTTCTCTCAGCTACATATAGGGAACCAATTTTAGGGAATAGGTAGATCTGCAATCTGACCTACCATTAACTGTTTGGGAGAACGTCTCTCTGATAAATTTCAAAGTAAATTATGGTGTAGTAACTAATTGAAGCTATAATGGAAATAACCCCAGCTGGTTTAATTGTCTGACTCCTTGCTCCTAGATCCAGCATGACATGTCCAAACCAGTTCTAGTTGGATTTAGTTAATAAGAAAAAGGAGGCACCAAAATTCACAGAGAAGGTAGAAGAGGGTGATTCAAGTGTTGGTGGCTAACATAAACCCTAGATTAGGAGTTTGGTAGAGAGTAAGAAGACTGGTGTGCAGACTGGAAGATAAAAAGTTGAGCCCATTTGTTGCTTTTCTGTATTGTATATTTCTGGAGACAGAGCTTCTGCTTTGGTAACATTACTCAAGAATATGCCTGGGGAGTCTATTCTTTTATGAATTGCTGCCAAAACAGCTTGGGAAACAGCTGGTGATAATTCTGGCTTCATTCCCCCACTCAACAGCTGATGTTCAGGAGCAGGGAAGCAATTGTGTGGGTGTGTTCTGAGCCTTACCATTGCCGCTTCCCCTTCAACTGCTTCTGCTCCCACATGAAGGAGCAGACCGGAAGGCTGAGTTCCTGGGAGTGGCCTCCAAATGAGGACAGTGCTACTAGTACTAGTCTGCTGACCAGGATCCCTTTGCTCTATCAAAATGAGGTCACAGGTGGGTGAGGAGAAGCTGTTCTAGCTCAGATCCTTAGCAGCTTTTGTAACACTTGACTTCAACCATTAGTGAGCAACATAGGCAGACAGCCTAGAATAGCAGGATGACCCTTATCCTTGTGGCAGGTTACACTGTAACAGATCTTGTGCAACACTGGGGTACTGGGACCCTTAGTTGCACAGTAACCAGCCAAATAAGGCTTTCATGTCAACCTAGGAAAACTGGGATTCCCAGCCCTTGCTATTGGTTAGCATTTCTATTACCAGGCCTATGTGTTGGGATTCCCCAGCCATTGAGGATGGCTTCTGTCACAGCTCTTTGGTTTTGATGTCTGAGGCTCTCTTTGTCCTTATTTTCTGACATCCCTTTTTACAACTTGCTCAGAAACCAGCAGCCTTCTCCTTTTTTAAATTTAAGTGTTCTGAGCTTCCTTACTATTTATTTACTTCCCTGCCCACCCCTGCAGTGACTGTACTCCAAAACATAATATGGCTTCTTGTTGCTATGGCTGCTGCAATGGCTGCCACTGCTAGCTACAACCTCAGTTGCCACCAGCCTTTGCTATTGTTCCATTAGTTATTACCATTACCGGCTGTTGCCATGACACTTTAGCTAAGTCTCTCTGCTCCTTTCTCTCATGATTCCCTGCTTTATTTATTGACGATGCTGTCCACTTCTTCAACTGTGTTGCAGCCACTCTCATGTCTATACCAACAGAGTCCTGCCCTGATCTCTTCCATTACTTCTTCAATTTACTTCATCAGCCTGCTTGACTAATGATGGATATCAACAGGAGGCAAGCAGGGTTATAACATAGTATTATGCCCCATGTTGCAGTAGTAGGCAGGGAAGCTAGGTTATCTCCAACCAGCTCATAAAGAGTATTTACTCCCACTCTCTTCATGCAAGCCGACTGTGTTTGCAGAAATCAGTTTTGGCCTTTTTGCATCATTCACAACAGTCCCTCTAAAGAGAAGTCAGGGAAAGGGTTCCATATTTGGCTCAGATGGCAATAGTTAGAGGCAAAGACCCAGATTCATGGTTAAGGCCACACTTCTGAGATTTGGGGTTATGGTGAGACAGCAAGCAGTCATGATTGTTGTGCAACGGATTCAAGGCATCTGTGGATTCTTAAAAAATATTTAGGGGTGGTGTAAGAGTAGTCTGTCTGCATGCCAGACTGATGATGTGTTCTTGGATTCTGTTTGTGAGAATTCTGTTGAGTAGTTTTGCAGTGATATTCATAAATGAAATTGGTCTGAAGGTCTCTTTCTTTGTTGTATCAGACTAATTTTTTTATGTGTAATATATTTTATGAGTGCATGCGTATTTAGTCCTTCATAGCTCATATAGTATGTTGGTAAGGGAAGAGTAGTCAGTATATTTTCTGTAATCCCATCGTATATGCTATTCCATGAAGAAATTTATAAATAATCATCATGTTTTGTCTTGGCCTATAATGAAAACTTTAAGTGTAAGAGCAGAGATGTGAATCATTGGTCCAATATTGGCAACTGCAAGCCCATGAATGACTAGTCTTTGTCCTTTACCTTGAGTAAGCTCAAAGACATATTATTTGGTCACATTACATCTTCCTCTAATTATTGTGTTCTAGCCTTCGGGTCTTTACCTTGATCACAAGAAAAATACAAAACATTTGTTTCTCCTGACCTAATGCCCCTGGGGGCTGATTTGCTTTACTTTGCTACATTTCCCCTTGATATCTCACAGACAAACTTTATTTTTCTCAAATATTGCCCATATACCTTATAGGGTTTAGTGACAATTTATTATCTGGCTTCGGTTTATTCTCCATTTGTAGACCTTGTACGATTAGCCTTGGAAGAGTATTATGGGTGGTCAGGTGTTAATCCTGCCATCTTCTTATTGATGTACTTCCTACTGACCAGGAAATTTGCCACTGATAATATTTCAGTAATCCTTGCTGTAGGCTTTCTGGATTTTGGTTTTTAATTTCCATTACCTGTTTTACCTTTAGCATTATTCAGTCCAGCAATATTTCTCTTCATAGATATTTTCTCTTTTCCATTCAGAATAGTTTTCTGTTGAGAAGTTGGAAATTTTTTTGTACAACATTATAAATTAGGACTCTTTTGGATTGCCATAATTGAGCACACACTCTAAAGCAATTTAATTGGAAACGTTAAATGGTGTAAGGACAGCTCAGCTAAGACATTACTGGAAACGGTAGTGCATACAGTTTTGAAATGAAGGTTATTATGTGGACTCTTTTCTTCTCACTACATGTTCGTCCCATTGTATTAATTTTTATGGCAGGCACTCTCAGGGTCAGTAGAAGCAACTCAGCATTCAGGCATTTTCCTAACCATTAGCTCTAGTAGAGATATATGGTCATCCTTTCAAACAAACTGTGATAAGGGAGGCATACCATACTGTTCACCATACTTTGGTGTTTGCTCTATCTTATAGTAGTTGCTGGTTTTAAGACATGCTCCCTCAAAATGTGCTGCCTCAGCCTTTGAGATCACAAGAGCACAGTAAGGGTTCTTACCCTTTCCACCTCTTCACCTCTTTCTTGGTGCTTGAGTCCAGCTGACCTCCCCTGAAATGGGACTAAAATTCTAGTTTCATAGGTTGCTCTTTAGACCCAGATTTTCAGAAATTTAGAAATTCCCTTATTCAGGAATAATAACCCTCTAGTTCCCATTCTAACGGGTTGGACTTGAAACACCAAACCTAACAGATTTCAAATGAGTAACTTAACAGTTCGGCAAAACAGAAATAGAGTAAAACAAAGGGGAGGAAAGGGTGTCACATCAGCTCAAGTTTAAAACAAACTAAAGGAAAATGAAGGGGAAGTAGTTCTGTGCACTGTCAACCATGCACATTTTCACAGGCACAAATACTGATTGAAACTGATCCTGTTCTGGGTCAGATATCAAGTCTTGTTAAATTTAAGCTGATTCAAATCATATGATGCCTGTATCCTAAGAACTAAGAATTAAAGGCCAGTAATAGAGTAAAATTTAAATCTCTCAAATATTTGGAAACTAACACATTTCTACATAGCCTGCTGGTATGAGATAGATAGCGCTCTTAATAAGGGAAATGAGAAATTCTTTTGCACTCTGTGAAAAAAAAATATCCCAGAGTAAAACAGTGCTAAGGGAAACATTTTGGTGCAAAATGTTTTTATATATTGAAGACCATGCTATTTCTTGGCTTTCCACTTAACAACGCTTAAAAAGTGTGTAGCGTAAATGAAGCTCCATCTGAGCAGAAGTCAGGGAGTAACACATATCTGACCCAAAAGCTCCAAAACAGAAAATGAAAACACACTAGAAAAAAATCAGCAAGTCTCAAATCTAGTGTCCAAAAATCCATGAAATCGGTAAACCTCTAAATTTACTTAAGCAAGATAATGAAAATGCAGATGACAAATATTAGTAACAGAAAACACTATTTGAATCATTATTAACAGATAACACTATGCTAATCATAATTAACAGCACTATGCTAATTATTAGGCAAATTAGATGAAATAAAAAAATTTCATGAAAACCACAAAAAAAATAACTCACTGAAAAGAAATGCAGAATGCGATAACATCTATAGCTATTAATGAAATTCAGCTTGTAGCTAATAATATGCTAATTCACATGATTCCAGGCCTAGATGACGTCACTGGTAAATCCTACCAAGTTTTTAAGGAGAAAATATTTTTGGGTAAGTCTTCCAGAAAGTTAAAACAAAAGTAATTTTTTGTAAAGTCATAAAAACAAGTCCATATACAAAAATGTCTTATCTTAGGAAGATCTTAGGAAGTTAAATGAAGAAATATATATATAGTAATATATATTATAATATATATGTATAATATATTAAATATATTATATTAATAAAATATTTTTATATTTATAAAAGATTATATAATATATAATAAATGTATGTTAATAATATTTTATACATATAAATGTATATGTATAATATATTAAATTTATATTATAATAACATATATTAATCCTATTCTTTTATATATTATAATAAAATAAGAATTCTATTTTTCCAGGTGGTGGTGGCACACGCCTTTAATCCAGCACTTGGGAGGCAGAGGCAGGCAGATTTCTGAGTTTGAGGCCAGCCTGGTCTACAAAGTGAGTTCCAGGACAGCCAGGGCTACACAGAGAAACCCTGTCTCGAAAAAAAAAAAAAACAAAAAAAAGAATTCTATTTTTATTCTACTTCTTATTCTTATTCTGACTACTCTTCCCTTACCCACATACTATATGACCTATAATTCTTATTCTTATTATAAAAGAATAAGAATTGTGGCAACAAAGTTTATCCCAGGATTTCAAAATAAGTTTAGAGGTTAGAGGACTAATACCCATAGTTTAATCTGTTGTCCTATAAAGAAGAAACACACTTTATCTCTCTAGACACAGTGAATATATTTTCTGTAATTATTACATTTTTGTTTTCCTTTGAATCCAAAGATTACTTTAAGCTTTTCACATTTGTCTGAATTGGGCACACTTATTCCTTCCTCCTTGTTTGCTGCGCCTTAAGGAAGATGTTTTTGTATTTGATTGTTTGATTGATGTCTCCTTCTTTGCCTGCTCCTCTCTTATAACTGTATTGTTTTAGTTTCCAATTTTGCTATCTTATTTTTTAAAATAATCACATCCATGCTTTGTTAGTGTAAAGCAATTATGTCATATTCCTTTCTTGCTTTAATTTTATTTATAGAAAGAGTGGAGTTTCTTGTTTTTATTTTGTCAATGGTTATGCTTGTCAGCTTTCTCCAGAGAAAACGAATTAATAGAATGAATATATTATTATATACATATGCATGTATATGAGATTTATTAGAGTGGCTTACATGCTGAGGTCTAGTTGGTCCATCAATGGCTGTTTACCCATAGAATCTAAGAATACAGCAGTTGCTGCATCCACAAGACTGGATGTCTCAGGTGGTCCACAGTAGATCCTGGAATCCTGAAGATGTAGGAAATAATGCCAGTGAAAGAATGGACTTGCCAACAAAAATTAAGTGTAAGCCAGCATAGACAAGTGGTTCTTTCTTCCATGATCTCCCAAGAAAATGTGTGTGTATGCATACATAAATATAAACACTTACTCTCTTTAGTGCTGCTCATATGTATATGATTATAACACTGATATCACTTGGTATTGGATAACAAGCTAGGGTGCTCATGTCTAACTCTCTTAGCAGCCATTCATTGCATGTAGTCTCATTGTCTAGGATGGGACCCTGTTAGATTTCCCCCTTTCATGATAGCATGTCTATTGGTTTTGTCATTGTTTGGGTCTTATTTGAGCAGATATATTGTTGAGATATCTTCGATATAGTTTCCCTGTCATTTCTAGGAAAGAACATCTCACAGTAGATGTTTTATTCATCTGGTTCTTAATAATTATTTTGTCTCCTATTCTGTGACTTTTATTGAATCATGTATGTAAAAGCTGTGCTATAGTTCTACTTTAGCTTTGCACTCCATGGTTAGTTCTCCATGGGAAGGACTATTGATCAATTCCCTCCTTTGGCAGTAGGCATAGGAACTTCTGGTAGTGAAAAAGGGAGGTGCTTAGGTTAGATACAGTTGGACACTTCTGAGTAATTCATCCAAAGTATGTGGTATCTTCATCAACAGGGACTTACCTTCAGTCTCTGGGAAGGACAGCTAGAGCCTAGGCTGTTTGGGGAATCTAATGGCCAATTTAGGCCAACAACTTGAAAGGAAGTTTCCATGCTTGGTGCTGGGGATTTTCTTAGATACTCTGGCTCTTGGAGGCTGCATTGTTAGCCCAAGTAACATAACTTCATTTAATACATACATACATACATACATACATACACATATAACATATTTCATGTTATATGTATATATTTTGTGTAGAAATATATAATTATATGTATGCATTTATGTATTATATGTGTACACACATAATTTTAGCTAAACATAAAATAATATTAGACTCTAAGTTTTTTCTAAATATCCTTATTAAGCCTCTCATGTTTCTGAATAGGATTTTATTTGATCAGGGATCAAGTTCAATAATTGACAGTCTCCTCATAAATTAAAATAGGTTCTTTACAGATTAAAAACAATTAATCTACTGAAGAAGAAATCTACAGAATGGAAGAGACACTGGTCTTGCTGTGCAGCTGACGGAAGTTAAATAGCCAGAATATGTGAAGAACTCAAAAACTAGTCAAGGAGTTATCTAAAAGAAACACTAATGGATAATAACTATTTCAAAGAGTGTTCATCATCTTTAGCAATTAGGGAAAATATAAATGAAAACAGCTTTGGAATTTTATCTCACAGTGTCAAATGGTTAGATTAACAAAACTACTGACCAAAAATCCTGTGTCAGGGGTAGAGAAGGAGCACCATCATTTACGGCTGATAAGAATGAAGATTTGTGCAATCACTCTGGAAATCAGTGGGAAAATTCTCAAAAGGGTACAAATAAATGTACAGTATGACCCAGCTACACCACTTTGACATATGTAGACATTGCTCAGCAGTGCCCACTGCTGCCCTATCCACAATAGCCAGGAAAAGGAAGCGATCTGAATATCTCTTCAACAGATACATGGATAATGAAAGTGCAGCAATACATACACACAGCAGAACTCTATTCAGATGCAAAACCCAAAGTTATGACATGTTCAGTTAAATGGATGCAACTAGAAAATATCTTACTGAGGTAACCTGGATCCAGAAAGACAAAGGCCACATCGCTCTCATCTGTGATTCTTAACTCTAAACCTTCAGATATGAACATGTAACCTGGAGTAACTGTAGAAAGTGGGCAAGTCAAAGGGGACTGAGGGACAGGGGGAAGAATAATGGATACTTCTTTCTCTAAATTTCTAGTCTCCGAAATAGCCCAGTCAGAAAGGCTGGAAATTGGCTGAATAAAATGCCTCTGTTTCAGCACAAAATTTAATGGGATATTTAAAACATAATAAATCAAGGTAAAGGATATTTCAGTAAATACCTTTTCAAATAAAAGGTAATGAAAAATCCATGATGGCCAAAAAAAAAAAAAATCAAAATTATAAACAAAGACAGAATTAGTTCTGTGCCAAACTATACTGATGTCTAAGGCAAAGGAAAAATCAGTAATGCTAATCTTGTGGCTTCTTTTTTAAAAAAATCCTCATCATTCTGGTCACCATGTAATGGTATTTTATTGCGGTTTTGTGGATTTTGCCTTAAAATTCTCAGGAAACTAATGATGTTGAACACCTTTGTATTAGGCATTCAAAATTTCTTTTTTGTGAAATGTTAAAGAATTTGCTTATTATATAACCTTTGGTTGTGTCTGTTGTATGATCATGCATGCACATTTATACATGTGCAGGTTCACATGTGTGTGGCTCTGTGTGTTTGTGTGTGTGGGGCATGTTCCAGGCCTTTGTGGGGGTCCTAGTCAGGAATGTTCCTGTCTGACTTGATTTGTCTTGTCCTTCCTTCCTTCCTTCCTTCCTTCCTTCCTTCCTTCCTTCCTTCCTTCCTTCCTTCCTTCCTTCCTCCTCCTCCTCCTCCTCCTCCTCCTTCTCTCTCTCTCTCTCTCTCTCTCTCTCTCTCTCTCTCTCTCTCTCTCTCTCTCTTCCCCCTTCCTCCCTCCCTCCCCTCTCCCTCTCTCCCCACCTCCCTCCCTTCCATCCTTCCTACCTTTCTTTCATCACAGGGTCTCCCTATCAAGCTGTCAGTCACCCTCTGTCTCCTTCTTCATGGAGCTGGAATTATAAGACTGGGCTGCAGCCTCTGACTTTTTCATGTTGGTTCTGGACGTGTCCCTCTGGTCCTCATGCCTGCCATGTTTATAGCCTTTTACTTCTTCTTCCATCATGCTGTGTACCTGTTTATATTATGAATTTTAAAGTACAAGAACTTAAAAAAAGAACTTTAGAGTTTTTTTTTTTTGAGACAGGGTTTTTCTGTATAGTTCCGGCTGTCTTGACACTCACTCTGTAGACCAGGCTGGCCTCGAACTCAGAAATCCGCCTGCCTCTGCCTCCCAAGTGCTGGGATTACAGGCATGCGCCACCACGCCCGGCTCGAACTTTAGAGTTTTATGCTCATCAGAGTCTACTTATTTTTATCACTTGTTTCACTCTATTAATGACATTCTGATATATTGCCATTTTTAATCTGTAAAAGAATGCAGAAATTTGGGGAGTGTATGCTGGATGCAATTCCAGAAATCTTTTGATATTCTACACATTTTATAATGTCCATACTTTATATGTTAATTCTAAATTCATGAAACTAGTTTGTTTTATTGCATTCTTTATATAGTTGAACATAGTAAGTACATTATAATAATCCATGACTTATAAAGATGTAAAGAAGTCTTTCTAATAACAACCACATTAAATAAGAACATAAGAAGATTGCCAAGTCCTATTTCATGTTTCTTTTACTCCTTAGCTCTTGTATTAGTCTGGGTTCTCTAGAGTCACAGAACGTATGGGCAGTCTCTATGTAGTTAGGGAATTTGTTGATGACTTACAGTCTGTAGTCCAACTCCCCAACAGTAGTCAGCAGCAGTTGTGGATGGAAGTCCAAGGATCTTGCAGTTGCTCAGTCCCACGAGGCAAGCTGGCAAGGAAGAATCAGTCTTCCTTCTTTCAATGTCCTTATATATGTCTCCAGTAGAGGGTATAGCCCAGAATAAAGGTGTGTGTATCCATGCCTTTAATCCCAGATGATCTTGAACTAGAATCCATAGCCATAATATGGGATTAAAGGTGTATGTCTCCATGCCTTTAATCCCAGATGATCTTGAACTGGAATCCATAGCCACCATGCTTCAAGATCTCCATGCTAAGTCCAGGTCAAAAATTTATATCTCTGAGCCTCCAGATTAGGATCATAGGTGAGCCTTCCAATTCTAGATTGTAGTTAATTCCAGATATAGTCAAGTTGACAACCAGGAATAGCCACTACAGCTCTCTTTTCTCCAAAATTTGCCTCCATGCCCATGAAAATTTATAGTGATTATATATAAATTAAACACATTTATGCCATATACAATGATTCAATACATGCATGTATTATATAATATTTAAATCATATTGTACAGCCTTCTGCCTGGATGGATCATGAGCATGTCTGCCCCTCAGGAGAGCCCACAGACTGAAGGTCTACCAAGACATCTGGTGCACCAAGGGCAACAGACCCCACAGCCTGAAGGCCTCCCAGAAGATCTGCTGAAGTTAGGGCTGCAGGTCTCTTGGAAAGCTGCAACAACTCAAGGACACAGGAGGCAGACTCCAGACAGAGGCACCCGGGCCAGTTAATAGCAGAGATAACCAGATGGCAAAAGGCAAGCACAAAACCATAAGCAACAAAAACCAATATATTTTGTCACCATCAGAATACAGTTCTCCCACCACAGGAAGCCCTAGACACCCCAATATGATGCTGACTTAAAATTTAAGTTTCATTAGGTCCCATTTATTAATTCTTGATTTTAGTGCCTGTGCTAACAGTGTTCTGATAAAAAAAAGTCTTTTGTGCCAATGAATTCAAGACTAAGCCCCACTTTCTCTTCTATTGGGTTCTGGGTATCTGGATTTATGTTTAGACAGTGTAAATATTCCCTTTATTTCACATCCTTGATACCACCAGTACTTATTACCTGTGTTATTCTCAATCTCTTCCCCATGCTGTATGTGCGCATGTGCATGTGTGTGTGCTTGTGTTGTGTGTTGGAGGTTATGCATGCATGGAAGCCATAGCTTGATATGGACTTCTTCCTCAGTTTATTTCCACCTTATTTTTTAAAGACACGGTTTCTCAATGAACCTGTAGCACACTATTTCACCCAGAGTGGCTATGCATTATCCCCAGGGATCCACCCATTCCTCTGTCCCAGTGCTGAGTATACAGATATATGCCACCACACTGAGATTTTAATATCAGTGCTAGAGATCCAAAATCAGGTCTCTATGCATGTATAGCAAGGATTTTACGTATATAGTCATCTTCCCAGCTCCTCTTTTTTCTTCTTGGTAATAATCATTACAGTTAGAATGAAGTTATAGCTAAGTGTGGTCTGAATCTCAAATTTTCTGGTAATTAATTATATCACCCCACCCCATTTCTCTGCTGGTTATTTGTATATATTCCTTCAAAGATGTCTTTGTAGAATTCTAGTACCACACATGGTTTCTCCCATGTTTGGCAGACCTTAGATCTAATTGGACAATTATTAGTTTTCATAAAGCTATCCATACAACTATTGTCCCCTGAGGCTGTTGAGCCATGCTGATCATTGTTGTGGTTCATAGGTATCACAGCAAGGTGAAACTATTAGTGTCATCCCTCCTTGTCAGCTTGAATAATATCTTCTGACACTATGGATGCTAGTTCCTAGAGAGAAGGCTTTCAGCTCAGATCTATTTTGAATACTTGAAGGCTTGTATCTGAAGTGCATTGTGTCTTCAGTAATATATACTTACTTTAATTTCTTAGAGACACTCAAAGACAACAGTCCAGGCCTATATTGCTTTGGAAATCTCTAGGACTCCACCTAACAACAACGAGGAAGTAAATTTTTCTTGTTTAGTACTGGGGTTTTTGTTAGATAGTATGGAAGTTGGGAAAATATTGTCAGTTGTATTGCATGTAACCTTTTGCTACCCCACTTTAGCTTCAGGAAGTAGCCATGCTATCAGCTCACTCTCAGTTTCCCTTGAAACCATGGATAAAAGACACACACACACACACACACACACACACACACACACATGTTCACTTTCAACTTGCCTTCTTGAAACAATTACTGGGCACTACTATCTCCTACCTGGAAAACATGCCCATATCATAACTCTTAGCTCTGATCCTCCCACCTGCCCTAACTTAGTCAGTTGAATCTGGTCCCTGCTAGATATCTCTGATCACCCACCTATAGGAGTGGCCATAGTCCACTGTTCCTCCAGAGATCTCACATGGTCGCCTGGTTCTCTCCAAAGCATGACGAACTCCCACCTTTCCTCCAGACACCCAGAAGTCTCACCTGTACCTCCGCCCAGCAATTGGCCCATGCCTTTCTTTACTGAGAGATCAAGAACCAATTGAGGAACATGACCTTAACTACAGAACCACCCCTACACAGTTGAAATTGCATAATCAAATTAAAAATATTTTATATAAATATATACATACTTATATGTATTATATATATATATACATATACATACATATACATACATATACATACATATACATACATATATATATGTATATATATATATATATATATATATATATATAAATTTAGATGCATTGATTCCTTATGGGTTCTCAAGCATTCTTAGTGTTATTTTTCTTCCTCTTTCTCCTGTGTTGAGCCCTCTTCTTCCAGTTGAAGCTCCTCCTCCTTTTCCTGTTTCCCTGTTCCTATCATTTGTATCCCTCTATTGCACTCTCTAGTGCTTCTCCCTCTTTTTCCCTTCATAGTTTATTTTTATGTCTCCTGTTGAATATTCTTCCACTTATATACTTATATCAGAAGATTTGAAGCTAGGAACCACAGACAAGAAAGACAAACCATGTTTGTCCTATGGGTCTGTGTTAGCTCACTCAGTATAAATCTTTCTAGATCTATAGAGTTACTTGTAAATTTCTTGTTGTCACTGTTGTTTATAACTAACTGTTATGACTATGATCCACATTTCCATTAATCTGTTGAAGAACATTTAGGTTATTTTAATATCAGGGCTATTGTGAATGGGAGATGTGATGGCTAATGGACATTGGTGGACAAGTATCTGTGGAATAAGATGTTAAGTCCTTTGGGCACATGGGAGGGAGTAGTATTAATGTATAGTAGAATTTCCATACTGATTTCCAGAGTGGCTACAACATTTTCCATCCCCATCTACAGCAAATGAAGTTTCTCTTTTCTTCACACTCTGGACAGGATTTGTTTGTTAGTTATTTTGTTGATTTATCTTAGGCATTCTGACAGGGGTGAGATGAATTCTCAGTTTTCTTTTTCTTAAACTTGTGTCTTCCTAAGTACTAAAGAAGATAAATACCCGTAAACATATTTCTTAGCCACTTTTATTTTTCTATTAAAACCTTTTTGTTCAGATCCATACCCCGTTTTATATTGGGTCACCCCACTTTTATATTGTATCACCCCAGTTTTATGTAAGGCCATTTATTTTCTTGACTTTTGTTTTTAATTCTTACTCATTCTGAATATTAATATTCTCTTAGGTGTATTCCTGGTCCCACTTCCCACATTTTTCTTCCCACTCTGTGTACTTCCACTTTACACTAACTCTAACCTGAACTATAGCCCTAGCCTACTTCCTAGAGCTACTGAGATTATGGATTGTTGCAGAAGAGAACCTCCCATTACCACTTGAGCAAACTTTGTTAACTTAAAGTACTGAACTTAAATTTCTTGTGAGTACTTATATCTAACAGATATGTGTAGCACAACTCTTCTACCTAAGGCTCAGGAAACATTTAAGAAGAGAACTCAGAAGGATTCTAAGAACCAGAGAACAGGAAAGTCTGTTGTTAGAGTGTTTCTCCTAGAAATGTCAGAGAAGGCACTCATAATACCTCAGCAATATGGCTTCCTAAAGAAGACAGTGACAACAGCAGTAGACATACAATGGTGAAAAGAGTTAATCATGGGACCACACCCTAGACAAAGAACTCAGACAACTAGAAAATGTAGAGAAGAGAAAAATTACCCTTCCCAAAGAAAGAACCTCCTAATTGGTTATTTTATTTTAAATAATTATCCCTGATATCATATACATATAAGTAAACCAAACACTCACCAGGTTATAAACAATAGGCAGACTATGAATTTTAGAGGAAGAAAAGATTGGATGGAGGAAAGGAAAAGGAGAAATAGTGAAATTACATTTATTATATTTAATTTAAATATCTTTAATAAATGAACTATGTAGGTATCAAAGATATTCTTTTTTATTCATGTTATATTCTGCTCACTGCTCCCCCTCCCACAATCCTATCTCCATTCCCCCTTCCCTTTTCTTCTGAGAGGGTGGGCCCCTTGGATATCCCCCCACCCTGGTACATCAAGTATTTCTGGTGGTTCCTCTCTCACTGAGGCGAAACAAGGAAGCTCAGCTAGAACCTATACCACAGATAGGCAACAGCTTGTGATATAGCCCAATTCCACTTGCTCAAGACACACATAAAGATGAAACTGAACATTTGCTACATATGTGTGGGGAGGCCTAGGTCTAGATTATATATTTGGTGACTCAGTCTCTGAGAACTTCAGGGATCTTTGTTGGATGACTCCGTGGTCTTCCTGTGGAGTTACTATTGCCTTCTGGGCCAGTAATACTTCCCTCTACTCTTCCATAAGAATCCCTACGCTCCATCTGCTCTTTGGCTGTGGGTATGTGCAATCATTCAGTCAGTGGAGTCTCTCGGAGGATATCCAGGCTAGACTCCTGCCTGCAAGCATAAGAGAGTATCATTAATAGTGTCAGGAATTGATAGTTGCCCATGAGATGTGTATGAAATTTTGATGATTATTCAGTCTCTACTCCATCTCCTTCCCCACATTTCTTGTAGACACGATAAATATTCGGGTGAAGGTTTTATTGGTGAATTAGTTTTCCTATCCCTCCACTGGAATTTCTGCCTGGCTATAGAAGATGATATTTTAAGTTTCTATTTCCCCAATGCTGTGTGTCACAGCTAAGGTCACCCACAATGATTCTTGGACACCAATATGTTCAAGCTTATTTCTCACTTTCTCTTCTGTGAGATCTAATTTACCTGGTTTTATGTTGATGTACCTAATCCATTTGGAGTTGAGCTTTGTATAGTTTGGTAAATATGAATCTATTTGCATTCTTCTATATGTAGACATCTAGTTAAACCATCAAAATTTGTTGAATATGCTTTCTTTTTTTCCCATGGTATGCTTTTAGCTTCTTTATCAAAAATCAATAACTATAGGTGTGTGGGTTTATTTCTGGGCCTGCGATTCCAGATCAACATGTCTGTTTCTATACCAGTACCATGCAGTTTTTAAAAACTATTGCTCTACAGTAGAGCTTGAGGTGATTCTCGCAGTCTGTTATTGTTCAGGATTGTTTTGGCAATTCTGGTTTTTTTTTGTTTTTCAATATAAAGTTGAGAATTGCTATTTCAAGGTCTATAAAATTGCACTGGAATTTTGATGGGACTTGCATTGAATTTGTAGAATGTTTTTGCTAAGAGGACCATTTTCACTATGATTAATCTGACCAATTCATGAGTATGGGAGATCTTTCCATCTTCTGATATCTTCTTCAAATTCTTTCTTCAGGGACTAGAAATTCTTGCCATATAGATCTTTTACTGTCTTGGTTAGAATTTCACCAAAGTATTTTATATTATTTTTAGCTATTTTAAAGAGTGTAATTTCCCTAATTTCTTTCTTAGTCCATGTATTATTTCTATAAAGGAGGGTTACTAATTTCTTTGAATTAATTTTGTATCCAGGCACTCTGCTGAAGGAGTTTATCAACTGTAGGAGTTCTCTGGTAGGATTTCATCCCAGGAATACAGGAATGATTCAATATATGAAAATCCATCAACATAATCCATCATATAAATGAACTGAAAGAAAAAACTCACATGATCATCTCATTAGATGCTGAAAAAGCCTTTGACAAAATCCAATACCCCTTCATGTTAAAAGTATTGGAGAGATCAGGGATACAAGGCACATACTTAAACATAATCAAAGCAGTATACAGCAAGCCAATAGCCAATATCAAGCTAAATGGAAAGGAACTTAAAGCAATTCCACTAAAATTGGGGACAAGACAAGACTGTCCATGCTCTCCCTATCTACTCAATATAATAGCTACTCTTAAATTAATTAATTTTTATAGTAGAGTTGACAAATATTTTCTCTTTTTTGGATGCTTATTTATCCTGTTGCTTCCTGGGATGACCAAGAAGACTCTATCTTGGTGAATGCCTTATTTTCTATGTTTTTATGGGTCTCCTTTTAAAACACCTTTGCTTTTAAAACACTATTTAATATATAATACTGCCCTTATGTTTTGTAGTGTTACCTCTTATGTACGTTCATTGTTTCTTCTATGTGTTCGTGTTGAAATCTATTTGTTTGCAGTGAGAAATTAAGCCATTTTTTAATCCTTTTTACATGGATATCAGATTTCTTCAATGCCATGTAGTGAAAAGATTATCCTTGCTAGAGTGTTCATTTTAACACATGGGTCAATAACAGTTGTACATAGGTGTTGAAAGGGTTTGCTTCAGGCTTTTGTTCTATTCCATTTGTCTATAGGACTGTTTTTTAGCTTAGTGTTGTGATTTCAATGTTAAAACTTTGCATTATATTTTGCAATCAGTTTCATAGCTCCAAATTGTTCTTTTGGCTATAGGTTGCTTTAAGTATTCGGTTCTCTCTCTCTCTCTCTCTCTCTCTCTCTCTCTCCCTCTCTCTCTCTCTCTCTCTCTCTCTCTCTCTCACACACACACACACACACACATACACAGTGTGTGTATGTGTATGTGTGTGTGTATGTCTGTCTGTCTGTGTGATACTATAAAAACTTTTCCATATTTTATAATTCTGGACATTATTTTTCTATATAATATTTCATTATAATTCTACACATAATTTTCTTTGAGTAAGCTATATTGAGTTTTCTATTCTTTTTATATAAGATGAATATATATGTATATATATTGATATAAGATGGATATATAATTTTTTATTATATATTCTTTACATTTCAAATGCTATCCCCTTTCCCAGTTTCCCCCCTCCCAGAAACCCCCTCTCCCAACCACTCCTCCTACTTCTGTGAGGGTATTCCTCCACCAAGCCACCCACTCCCACCTCCCCACCCGTGAGTCTCCTACTCTGGGGCATCTATTGAGCCTTCATAAGAACAAAGACCTCTCCTATTGATGCCTGACAAGCATGTAGCATATGCTTGCTACATATGCTGCTGGAACCATGTGTACTCCTTGGTTGGTAGCTTAGGCCCTAGGAGCTCTGGGGCATCTGGGTAATTGATACTTTGCTCTTCCTATGGGATTGCAAGTCCCTTTAGCTCCTTCCATCCTTTCTCTAACTCCTCCACTGGGGACCCTGTGCTCAGTTCAGTGGTTGGCTGTGAGCATCCACCCTGTATTATTTGTAAGGCTCTGCCAGAGCCTCTCAGGAGACAGCTATATCAGTCTCCTTTCAGCAAACAATTCTTGGCATCCACAATAGTGTTGGGGTTTGGTGACTATACATATATGGGATGAATCCCGAGGAAGTACAGTCTCTGGATGACCTTTCCTTCAGTCTCTGTTCTACAATTTGTCTCCATATTTGCTCCAGTGAGTATTTCATTGCCCTTTCTAAGAAGGACTGAAGCATCCACACTTCGGTATTCCTTCTTCAGCTTCAAGTGGTCTGTGAATTGTATCTTGGGTATTCTAAGCTTTTGCGATAATACCCACTTATCAGTGAATGCATACCATGTATGTTCTTTTGTGATTGGGTTACCTCATTCAGGGTGATATTTTTCTAGATTCACCCATTTGCCTAAGAAGTTCATGAATTCATTGCTTTTTTATTTTTTTATTTTCTTTATTCTTTGTTTATATTCCAAATGATTTCCACTTTCCCAGCCCCTCCTCCCCATAAGTCCCATAAGCTCTCTTCCCTCCACCCATTTCCCAATCACCCCCTCCCATTTCTCTGTCTTGATACTCCTTTACAATGCTGCATCAAGCCTTTCCAGAACCAGGGCCCTCTCCTTCCTTCCTTCTTGGCAATCATTTAATATGTTAATTGTGTCTTAAATATTCAGAGCTTCTGGACTAATTAATATCCACTTATCAGTGACTGCATTCCATGTGTATTCTTTGTGATTGGGTTACTTCACTTAGGATGATATTCTCAAGTTCCAACCATTTGCCTAAAAATTTCATGAATTCATTGTTTTTAATTGCTAAGTAGTATTCCATTGTATAATAGATCACATTTTCTGTATCCATCTCTTTATTGAGGGACATCTGGGTTCTTTCGAGCTTCTGGCTATTATAAATAAGGCTGCTATAAATATAGTGGAGCATGTGTCCTTATGGAATGCCGGGGAATCCTCTGGGTATATGCCCAGGAGTGGTATCACGGGGTCCTCCAGAAGTGTCATGACAGTTTTCTGAGGAACCACCAGACTGGTTTCCAGAGTGGTTGTACCAGCTTGCAATCCCACCAGCAGCAGAGGAGTGTTCTTCTTTCTCCTTATCCTTGCCAACACCTGCTGTCTCCTGAGTTTTTAATCTTAGTCATTCTGACTGGTATAAGGTGAAATCTCAGGGTTGTTTTGATTTGCATTTCTCTAATGACTAATGAGGTCGAACATTTCTTTCTTTTTTTTTTAAATTTTTTTTATTGTATATATTCTATATTTACAATTCATTTCCCTTTTTCTGGTTCCCCACCCCCAAAGGTCCCACATGTCCTTTTCCCTCCCCCTGCTCCCGCATCCACTCCCTCCCACTTTACTGTTCTTGTACTCTCCCACAATGATGTTTTGGTCCATTCTAGCACGTGTCCACTCCTTTCTTCTTGTGAGACATCACTTGATATGTGATTTGTGTCTTTGGTGTTCCAAGTTTCTAGGCTAATATCCACTTATCAGTGACTGTATACCATGGGTATTCTTTTGAGACTGGGTCACCTCACTTAGTATGACGTTCTCCAGCTCCATCCATTTCTCTAAGAATTTCATGAATTCATTGTTTCTAATGGCTGAATAGTACTCCATTGTGTATATATACCACATTTTTTGTATCCATTCCTCTGTTGAGGGACATCTGGGTTCTTTCCAGCTTCTGGCTATTATATATAAGGCTGCTATGAACATAGTGGAGCATGTATCCTTATTGCATGCTGGTGAATCTTCTGGGTATATTCCCAGGAGTGGTATGGCTGGGTCCTCTGGAAGTATCACGCCCAGTTTTCTGAGGAACTGCCATACTGATTTCCAGAGTGGTTGTACCAGCTTGCATTCCCACCAGCAGTGGAGGAGTGTTCCTTTTTCTCCACATCCTCGCCAACACCTGATGTCTTCTGAGTTTTTAATCTTAGCCATTCTGACTGGTGTGAGGTGAAATCTCAGGGTTGTTTTAATTTGCATTTCCCTAATGACTAGTGATGTTGAACATTTTTTAAGGTGTTTCTCAGCCATCCGAATTTCTTCAGGTGAAAAGTCTCTGTTTAGCTCTGTACCCCATTTTTGGATAGGGTTATTTGGTTTTCTGGGGTCTAACCTCTTGAGTTCTTTGTATACATTGGAGATTAGCCCTCTGTCGGATGTGGGGTTGGTGAAGATTTTTTCCCAATTTGTTGGTTGCCGATTTATCCTTTTGACAGTGTCTTTTGCCTTACAGAAACTTTGTAGTTTTATGAGGTCCCATTTGTCTATTCTTGTTCTTAGAGTATAAGCAATTGGTGTTCTGTTCAGGAATTTTTCCCCTGAGCCGATATCTTCAAGGGTCTTCCCCAGTTTCTTTTCTATTAGTTTTAGTGTGTCTGGTTTTATGTGGAGATCCTTGATCCACTTGGAGTTGAGTTTAGTGCAAGGAGATAAGAGTGGATCAATTCTCATTCTTCTGCATGTTGACTTCCAGTTGAGCCAGCACCATCTGTTGAAAAGGCTATCTTTTTTCCACTGGATGTTTTCAGCTCCTTTGTCGAAGATCAATTGGCCATAGATGTGTGGGTTCAATTCTGGGTCTTCGATCCTATTCCATTGATCCGCTTCCCTGTCACTGAACCAATACCATGCAGTTTTTAATACCACTGCTCTGTAATATTGCTTGAGGTCCGGGATATTGATTCTCCCAGAAGTTCTTTTGCTGTTGATGATAGTTTTAGCTATCCTGGGTTTTTTTGTTATTCCAGATGAATTTGAGAATTGCTCTTTCTAGCTCTATGAAGAACTGCATTGGGATTTTGATGGGGATTGCATTGAATCTGTATATTGCTTTGGGCAAGATTGCCATTTTGACTATATTAGTCCTGTCAACCCACGAGCATGGAAGCTTTTCCCATTTTCTGATGTCTTCTTCAATTTCCCTCTTCAGAGACCTGAAGTTTTTGTCGTATATATCTTTCACATGTTTGGTTAGTGTCACTCCAAGATACTTTATATCATTTGTGGCTATTGTGAAGGGTGTCATTTCCCTAATTTCTTTCTCGGCCTGCTTATCCTTCGCGTATAGGAAGGCTACTGATTTACTTGAGTTGATTTTATAGCCAGCCACTTTGCTGAAGTTGTTTATCAGTTGCAGGAGTTCTCTGGTGGAGGTTTTTGGGTCACTTAAGTAAACTATCATATCATCTGCAAATAGTGATAGTTTGACTTCTTCCTTTCCAATTTGTATCCCTTTGACTTCCCTCTGTTGTCGAATTGCTCTAGCTAGTACCTCAAGTACTATATTGAAGAGATATGGTGAGAGGGGACAGCCTTGTCTAGTCCCTGATTTTAGAGGGATTGCTTCGAGTTTTTCTCCATTTACCTTGATGTTGGCTACTGGTCTGCTGTACATTGCTTTTACTATGTTTAGATATGGGCCTTGAATTCCTGTTCTTTCTAGGACCTTTAGCATGAAAGGATGCTGAATTTTGTCAAATGCTTTTTCAGCATCCAATGAGATGACCATGTGGTTTTTTTCTTTGAGTTTGTTTATGTAGTGGATTACGTTGATGGATTTCCGTATATTGAACCATCCCTGCATCCCTGGGATGAAGCCAACTTGATCATGGTGAATGATCGTTTTGATGTGTTCTTGGATTCGGTTGGCAAGTATTTTGTTTAGTATTTTTGCATCGATATTCATAAGAGAAATTGGCCTGTAGTTCTCTTTCTTAGTTGGATCTTTGTGTGGTTTTGGTATCAGGGTAATTGTGGCTTCATAGAATGAGTTGGGTAGTGTTCCTTCTGTTTCTATTTTGTGGAATAATTTGAAGAGTATCGGTATCAGGACTTCTTTGAAGGTCTGATAGAATTCTGCACTAAAACTGTCTGGTCCTGTGCTCTTTTTGGTTGGAAGGCTGTCTATGACCCCTTCTATTTCTTTGGGGGTTATGGGTCTGTTTAGACGATCTATTTGATCCTGGTTTAATTTTGGTATTTGGTAACTGTCGAGGAAATTGTCCATTTCCTCCAGATTCTCCAGTTGTGTTGAGTATAGGTTTTTGTAGTAGGATCTGATGATTTTTTGAATTTCCTCAGTTTCTGTTGTTATATCTCCCTTTTCATTTCTAATTTTGTTAATTTGAATACTGTCTCTGTGCCCTTTAGTAAGTCTGGCTAGGGGTTTATCTATCTTGTTGATCTTCTCAAAGAACCAGCTCCTGGTTTTGTTGATTCTTTGTATGGTTCTCTTTGTTTCAACTTGATTAATTTCAGCCCTGAATTTGATGATTTCCTGTCTTCTACTCCTCCTGGGTGAAATTGCTTCTTTTTGTTCCAGAGCTTTCAAGTGCGCCATTAAGTTGCTAGTATATGCTCTCTCCTGTTTCTTTTTGGAGACACTCAGGGCTATGAGTTTTCCTCTAAGGACTGCTTTCATTGTGTCCCATAGATTTGGGTATGTTGTGCCTTCATTTTCATTAAGTTCTAAGAATTCTTTGATTTCTTTCTTTATTTCTTCCTGGACTAAGGTATCATTGAGTAGAATATTGTTCAGCCTCCACGCGTATGGGGATTTTCTGTTGTTTTTGTTGCTATTGAAGAACACTCTTACTCCATGGTGATCTGATAAGAGGCATGGGATTAGTTCGATCTTTTTATATTTGTTGAGATCTGTCTTGTGTCCAATTATATGGTCGATTTTGGAGAAGGTACCATGAGGGGCTGAGAAAAAGGTATAGTCTTTTGCTTTAGGGTGAAATGTTCTATATATATCTGTTAAATCCAATTGCTCCAAAGTTTCGATGAGTTTCTCCGTGTCTCTGTTTAGTTTCTGTTTTTCTGGTCGGTCCATTGTAGATAGTGGAGTATTGAGGTCCCCCACAATCATTGTGTTAGGTGCAATGTGTGCTTTGAGCTTTAGTAAGGTTTCTTTTACAAATGAGGGTGCCCTTACATTTGGAGCGTAGATGTTTAGAATTGTGAGTTCCTCTTGGTGGATTCTTCCTTTGACTAGCAGGAAGTGACCTTCTGTGTCTCTTTTGATGACTTTGGGTTGAAAGTCAATTTTATCTGATATTAAAATGGCTACTCCAGCTTGCTTCCTGTGACCATTTGCTTGCAAAATTGTCTTCCATCCTTTTACTCTAAGGTAGTGTTTGTCTTTGACTCTGAGGTGTGTTTCCTGTAGGCAGCAAAATGTAGGGTCCTGTTTCTGTATCCAGTCTGTTAGTCTATGTCTTTTTATTGGGGAGTTGAGTCCATTGATGTTAAGAGATATTAAGGAATAGAGATTATTACTTCCTGACATTTTTGATGTTATTTTTGTTTTTGAGTAGTTATCTTCCTTTGAGTTTGATGGAAGAAGTTTACTGTCTTGCTTTTTCTTGGGTGCCATTTCCTTCCTTGTGTTGGAGTTTTCCTCCTATTATCCTTTGTAGAGCTGGGTTAGTGGAAAGATATTGTGTAAATTTGGTCCTGTCATGGAATATTTTGATTTCTCCATCTATGTTGATTGAGAGTTTTGCTGGGTATAGTAGTCTTGGCTGACATTTGTTTTCTCTTATGGTCTGCATGAGGTCTGCCCAGGATCTTCTAGCTTTCATGGTTTCTGGAGAGAAGTCTGGTGTGATTCTGATAGGTCTTCCTTTATACGTTACTTGGCCCTTTTCTCTTACTGCCTTTAATATTCTTTCTTTGTTTAGTACATTTGGGGTTTTGATTATTATGTGATGGTAGGTGTTTCTGTTCTGGTCCAGTCTGTTTGGAGTTCTGTAGGCTTCTTGTATATTTATGGGCATCTCTCTCTTTAAGTTAGGAAAGTTTTCTTCCATAATTTTGTTAAAGATATTTGCTGGCCCTTTAAGTTGTAGATCTTCACTCTCATCTATCCCTATAATCCTTAGGTTTGGTCTTTGTGTCCTGGATTTCCTGGATGTTTTGGGTTACAAGCCTTTTGGATTTTGCGTTTTCTTTGACTGTGGAGTCAATGGTTACTATGTTATCTTCAGCATCAGAGATTCTTATTTCTATCTCTTGTATTCTGTTGTTTATGTTTGCATCTATGACCCCTGTTTTCTTCCCAAGGTTTTCTATCTCCAAGGTTGCCTCCTTTTGTGATTTCTTAGTTGTTTCTACCTCTGTGTTCAGATCTTGGATGGTTTTGCTCAGTTCCATCATTTGTTTGTTTGTGTTTTCATGTAATTCTTTAATATATTTTTGTGCTCCCTCTTTCATGACTTCTGCCTGTTGTTTCAAGTTCTCCTGCATTTCTTTAACTGATTTTCTCATTTCCTCTTTATTGGTTTCTGTCTGATGGCCCATATTCTCCTGGAGTTCTTTAAGTGTTTTTTGTGTTTGGATTGTAAGAGCTTCTACCCTATTGATGTTCCCCTGCATTTCTTTAAGAGATTTGTTTATGTCTTTTTTGTGTTCCTCTAGGAGCATCATGACCTGTGCTTTTATATCTAACTCTTGTTTTTCTGGTGTGCTGGGGTATCCTGGACTTGCTGTGGTTGGCGAATTGGGTTCAGATGGTGCCATATTGCCTTGATTTCTGTTAATAACGTTCCTACATTTGCCTTTTGCCATCTCTTTATCTCTGGCGTTAGTTGGTCTTATTGTAGATGGCGCCCTGCTGAAAGCACAGCATGCCTGTCCCCAGGAGACAGATCCCTTCTGGCAGCTTGTCTGTGCTGGACTATGCTCGCTCTGAGTCCAGGCCCCTGACTCCAGCTGCTAGAGTTCCGAGCTGTGCCCCAAGGCGGCCCGGTGGCCCCTCGCTGCTAGTCCGCTCAGAGAGCTGGTCCCGGCCGGTAGTCTGCACCCGTAGCTGAGCTTTCTGTGCCCGGATCTCCTGCAGAGCTAAGCTAAGCTATAACTCTGGCCACACACCTCCGAACATTTCTTAAGGTGCTTCTTAGCCATTCAAAATTCGTCAGGTGAAAATTCCTTGTTTAGCTCTGTACCCCATTTTTAATAAGTTTTTTTGTCTCTCTGGAGTATACCTTTTTGAGTTCTTTGTATATATTGGATATTAGCCCACTGTTGGATATAGGGTTGGTAAAGATCTTTTCCCAATTTGTTGGTTGCCATTTAGTCCAATTGACAGTGTCCTTTGCCTTACAGAAACTTTCTAATTTTATGAGGTCCTATTTGTCAATTCTTGATCTGAGAGCATAAGCTATTGGTGATCTTTTCAAGAATATTTCCCCTGTGCCCATGTCCTCAAGGCTCTTCCCCAGTTTCTTTTCTATTAGTTTCAGTGTGTCTGGTTTTATGTGGAGGTCCTTGATCCACTTGGAGTTGAGCTTAGTACAAGGAGATAAGAATGGATCAATTTGCATTCGTCTGAATGCTGACATCCACTTGAATCAGCACCATTTGTTGAAAAGGCTATCTTTTTTCCAATGGATGATTTTAGCTCATTTGTAGTAAATCAATTGATCAAAGTGTGTGGGTTCATTTATGGGTCTTCAATTCTATTCCATTGATCTACCTGCCTGTCACTGTACCAATACCATGCAGTTTTTAACACTGTTGCTCTATAGTACTGCTTGAGGTCAGGGATACTGACTCCCCCAGAAGATCTTTTAATGTTGAGAATAGTTTTAGCTATCTTGGTTTTTTTGTTATTCCAGATGATTTTGAGAATTGCTCTTTCTAATTCTATAAAGAACTGAGTTGGGATTTTGATGGGTATTGCATTGAATCTATAGATTGCTTTTGGTAACATGGCCATTTTTTCTACATTAATCCTGCCAATCCACGAGCATGGAAGATTTTTTCCATTTTGTGAGGTCTTCTTCAATTTCCTTCTTCAGAGACCTGAAATTCTTGTTGTACAGATATTTCACTTGTTTGGTTAAAGTCACACCACGATACCTTATATTGTTTGTCGCTATTATGAAAGGTGTCATTTCTCTTATTTCTTTCTCAGCCTGTTTATCCTTTGAGTATAGGAAGGCTACTGATTTGCTTGAGTTGATTTTATGACCAGCCACTTTGCTGAAGCTGTTTATCAGCTGTAGGAGTTCTCTGGTGGAGTTTTTTGGGTCACTTAAATATACTATCATATCATCTGTGAATAGTGACAGCTTGACTTCTTCTTTTCCAATTTGTATCCCTGTGACCTCCTTATGTTGTCTAATTGCTCTGGCTAGAACTTCATGTACTATATTGAAAAGATAAGGAGAGAGGGGTCAGCCTTGTCTAGTCCTGATTTTAGTGGGATTGCTTCAAGCTTCTCTCTATTTAGTTTGATGTTGGCTACTGGCTTGCTGTATTTTGCTTTTACTATGTTTAGGTATGGGCCTTGATTCCTGTTCTTTCCAAGATTTTTAGCATGAAAGGATGCTGAATTTTGTCAAATACTTTTTCAGCATCTAATGAAATGACCATGTGTTTTTTATTCTTTGAGTTTGTTTATGTAGTGGATTGCATTGATGGATTTCTGTATATTGAACCATCCCTGCAACCCTGGGATGAAGCCTACTTGATCATGGTGAATGATCGTTTTGATGTGTTCTTGGATTCCATTGGCAAGAATTTTATTGAGTATTTTTGCATCAATATTCATTAGGGAAATTGGTCTGAGGGTCTCTTTTATTGTTGGATTTTTGTGTGGTTTTGGTATCAGCGTAATTGAAGCTTCATAGAATGAGTTGGGTAGTATTCCTTCTGTTTCTATTATGTGGGATAGTTTCAAGAGTATTGGTGTTAGGTCTTCTTTGAAGGTTTGATAGAATTCTGTGCTAAAACCATCTGGTCCTGTGCTTTTTCTGGTTGGAAGACTTTCAATGACCACTTCTATTTCTTTAGGGCTTATGAGACTGTTTAGATGATCTGTTTGATCCTGATTTATTTTTGATATTTGGTATCTGTCTAGGAACTTGTCCTTTTCATCCAGAATCTCCAGTTATGTTGACTATAGGTTTTTGTAGTAGGATCTGATGATTTTTTGAATTTCCTCAGTTTCTGTTGTTATATCTCCCTTTTCATTTCTAACTGTGTTAATTTGGGTACTGTCTCTGTGCCCTCTGATTAGTCTGGCTAAGGGTTTATCTATCTTGTTGATTTTCTCAAAGAATCAGCTCCTGGCTTTGTTGATTCTTTGTATGGTTCTCTTTGTTTCTACTTGACTGATTTCATCCCTGAGTTTGATGATGGGTGAATTAGCTTCTTTTGTTCCAGGGCTTTAAGGTATGCTGTTAAGCTGCTAGTGTATGCTTTCTCCAGTTTCTTTCTGGAGGCACTCAGGGCTATGAGTTTTCCTCTTAGCATGCTTTCATAGTGTCCCATAAATTTGGGTATGATGTGCCTTCATTTTCATTAAATTCTAGAAAGTCTTTGATTTCTTTTTTTATTTCTTCCTTGACCAAGGTATCATTGAATAGAGTATTGTTCAATTTCCATGTGTATGTGGGCTTACTTTTATTTTTGTTGCTATTGAAGACCACTCTTACTCCATAGTGATCTGATAGGGGGCATGGGATTAGTTCGATCTTCTTATATCTGTTGAGGTTTGTTTTGTGGCCAATTATATGGTCGATTTTAGAGAAGGTACCATGAGGTGCTAAGAAAAAGCTATATGCTTTTGCTTTAGGATGAATTGTTCTCTCTATATATATCTGTTAAATCCAATTGGTCCAATGCTTAAATTAGTTTCATCATGTCCCTGTTTAGTTTGTGTTTTCCTGACCAGGCCATTGAGGAGAGTGGAGTATTAAAGTCACCCACAATTATTGTGTTAGGTGCAATGTGTGTTTTGAGCTTTAGTAAAGTTTTTTTTATGAATGAGGGTGCCCTTACATTTGCAGCACAGATGTTCAGAATTGAGAGTTCTTTTTGGTGGATTTTTCCTTTGATCAGTAAGTAGTGCCCTATTGTGTTCCTTTTGATGACTTTAGGTTGAAAATCAATTTTACCTGATATTAGAATGGCTACTCTGGTTTGTTTTCTGAGACAATTTGCTTGTAAAATTGTTTTCCAGCCTTTTACTCTGAGGTGGTGTTTGTCTTTGACACTGAGGTATGTTTCCTGTATGCAGCAAAATGTAGGGTTCTGTTTTCATATACAGTCTGTTAATCTATGTTTTTTAAATAGGGAATTGAGTCCATTGATATTAAGAGATATTAAAGAATAGTGTTTATTACTTCCTGTTATTTTTGATGTTATTTTTATGTTTGAGTGGTTATCTTCTTTTGGGTTTGATGAAAGAAGGTTACTATCTTGCCTTTTCTAGGGTGTAGTTTCCCTCCTTGTATTGGCGTTTTCCACCTATTATCTTTTGTAGGGCTGGATTTGTGGAAAGATATTGTGTAAATTTGGTTTTATCCTGGAAGATCTTGGTTTCTCCATCTTTCGTGATTGAGAGTTTTGCTTGGTTTAGTAGTCTTGGCTGGCATTTGTGTTCTCTTAGAGTCTGCATGAGATCTGCCCAGGATCTTCTAGCTTTCACAGTCTCTGGTGAGAACTCTGGTGTAATTCTGATAGGTCTTCCTTTATATGTTACTTGGCCTTTTTCTCTTACTGCCTTTAATATTCTTTCTTTCTTTCTTTTTAGTACATTTTGAGTTTTGATTATTATGTGACAGGAGGTATTTCTGTTCTGGTCTAGTCTGTTTGGAGTTCTGTAGGCTTCTTGTATATTCATGGGCATCTCTCTCTTTAGGTTAGGGAAGGTTTATTCCATAATTTTGTTGAAGATATTTGTTGGCCCTTTACGTTGTAAATGTTCAATCTCATCTATACCTATAATCCTTAGGTTTGGTCTTCTCATTGTGTCTTGAATTTCCTGGATGTTTTGGGTTACAAGCTTTTTGCATTTTGCATTTTCTTTGACTGTTGAGTCAATGCTTTCTATGGTATCTTCACCATCTGAGATTCTTTCTTCTAACTCTTGTATTCTGTTGTTGATGTTTGCATCTATGACCCCCTGATTTCTTCCCAAAGTTTTCTATCTCCAAAGTTGTCTCCCTTTGTGATTTCTTAATTGTTTCTACTTCTGTTTTTAAATCCTGGATGGCTTTGCTCAGTTCCTTCACTTGTTTCTTTGTGTTTCCCTGTAATCCTTTAAGAGATTTTTGTCTTTCCTCTTTCATGACTTCTGCCTGTTGACCAAAGTTCTCCTGTATTTCTTTAAGTGATTTTTGCATTGGCTTCTATCTGTTGACCCATTTCTGAATTTCTTTAAATGATTTTTGTGTTTCCCTTGTAAGGGCTTTTACCTTTTGATCCATTTTCTCCTGTAATTTTTAAGAGATTTATTTAGGTCCTTCTTGTGTTACTCTAACAGCATCATGACCAGTGACTTTAAATCCAAATCTTGTATTTCTGGTGTGTTGGGGTATCCAGGACTTGCTGTTGTTGGAGAATTGGGTTCAGATGCTGCCATATTGCCTTCATTTCTGTTAGTAACGTTCCTATGTTTGCCCTTTGCCATCTGGTTATCTTTGGCATTAATTGGTCCTGTTGTCACTGTCTGGTGCTTGAACTTCCTGTAAGCCTGTAAGGCTATTTTTTTCTCCTCTGGATTGCTGATGGGCTCCCCTACTTTTGGGTGTGTTTGGAGCCCTGGTGTGCCTTTCCCCAAGCAATGTTATACTCGGGGTTGTCTCTGTGTACCTGGAGCTTCCTGTCTTATCCATCTGGGAGCGAAGATAGTGGCAGGGAGCCCCTCCAAGTGCAGATTACTCTGCAGGACAAATGACCTACATCGGGGCTGGCACACAAATGAACTTCAGAGCTGCACAGGTCTTGGGTGCAGGCAGAAGCCTGGCAGTCTGTGTCACAAGTGATGTTAAACTCAGGGTATCTCTGTGTACCTGGAGCTGACTGTCCTCTCTGTCTGGGAGTGAAGATGGCGGCCGAATATAAAAAAAAATTTCAGTTTTAATATCTAAGAAATAATCCATTATAAATGTACCACATTTTCTGTATCCATTCCTCTGTTGAAGGACAACTTGGTTCTTTCCAGCTTCTGGCTATTATAAATAAGGCTGCTATGAATATAATGGAGCCTGTGTCCTTAATATGGACTTTTTAAAGTTAAGAATTTTGTAATCTAATAAAATGAACTTTCTATTTTTGTGTTTGTGTGTCCTTAATAAAACAGTTCTTCTATAGTCACTTTTCATATTCATTTCATGCATTAAAATGATCATTGTCATAATCTTTTACCTATTTCATTAAATATAATAATTATGTATGCATTGTGTGTATGTTTGTGCATGTGTATGGATCTATATATATATATATATATATATATATATATATGAACATCTACTTGTTTATTTGCATATGGAAGCCAATGTCAGATGTATTTTATAATTTTATTGATTTTTTGATTCAGCCATTCACACTAAACTTGGAGTGCATTGATTCACCTAGACAGGCTGATCAGAATACATCCAAGGTTCATGCTTTTGCCCTTCCTCAGCACAAGGGTGTATAAACAGGCTTTTCTACCCTTGCAAGAGTTCCTGAAAATATGAGTCTGAGACTTATTATGGATATATGCCTAGGCCAAAAGTTTTGGCCTCTTTCCCATCTAACTAATAATTAATTACCCATTTATTCTATTCTAAGTCCCTCTTCATGGTTGGTTTGTTTTTCTTCTCAGTTTCATTCAACATGTTTCTCAGGAATGTATAAGAATCTCCTCTGCCTATTTCCTAGAATCCAATATCTCTCTGTCAGATATCCTACCTACTGATCCTGTATCAGATAATTGGCCATAGGCTTTTTATTTATAAATGACTATTTTTATGCAGTGCACAAGAGATTATATCTACATTTTCCTATTTTAAAAATAAAACACTCTTTCCCTTTCAATGATTAACTATCAACAACAATAACAATTATTATAACAATCAGATAAGATCGCAATCACAATGTCCTTTCCATATGTACTTTGCAACCTTGGAGAAAGTACTCTACTATTTATTCCATATGGTTCAGAGTTCTGTACTTAAATCAAATTCTATCATAATTTGTATTATCAATTTAAAATATCTTAAATCCTAAACAACTTAAGCCGAATTGTGAGAATGGTCTTTAACTCCATCAGAGACTTGAGAAGGAAAAGAATATTACCTGCATATTCAGAAAGTACAGGCAAGCAGCTTCCAAGCTATAACAATAACAGATAGTTGGCTGCCTAGACAGCCTCTCAAAATTTCTCTGTATTACTGGAATATCGATCTTCATCCTTCTGTCCCAGAATATCTGGCAAACTTTTATGTGAAGCAGGAATTATAAAGGACTGCTTACCTTGTATTGGCATAGCTGAAGTTATAACTAGAACAGTCCATTAGGCTGAATGTTCTATCTCGCCATTTTGAAAATTTCCTTCATACAGAATTTTGGGATAATAGAGTTGAGGCAATCTGGTATAGGATGTCTGGAGTATTTGTCTTTCTTCTTTAGTGTCTTGTTCTTTTGCTCTGTAAATATATAAACCTTTGAGATATTATACATTTATGTATTAATATAAGCATGGAGTATGCAGTGTGCATAATTCTCTGTTTGAACAGGTAAGGCATCTTTCTTTATAAGATGGTTTGGTCTGTATAATCAAACTGTAATATAAATTTATATCTGTACCATTTAAAATACTGGCATAATACGTCTTGAAGCTAAAGTCTTGCCTGGAGACCATTTCATGTCTCAGCCAGTCTCAGAGCTGTTCCCATGTAGAGGGACTAGCAATAGAAGTTACCTTGGTTTTCTTTTCTTTCTGTTTGTGGCAAGTTCTTTATTGGTCTTTCCCTGTCAAATCCGATTTTTATAAAATTGTAAGAAACCACAGGCTTTCTTTTCATGTGGAAATAAATACAAAATCTCTACCCCAAAGTAACACATTTCTTTCCTTTCATTCTGAGGTTAGGACATCCTTAATATAAACATACTGATTTAGTTCAGCAGTTTTTTTCATTATACAAAATCTCTCAGCATATGTGTTATCTGTCTCATTGGCATTTAAAAAAATTAAAGTCAATAACGCACTATTTGATTGATTTCTGAGCGAGTTCACATTTCCTTTCTGTTCTATTGTAATTTCCTCTAAGGTCCTATTACATCTTTGTATAATGGCTTGATCTATAAAATTATGATATATCAAGATTTATGGCACAATGTCTTAAAAAAAAGATAGCCACCACCTCTAACATCTGCAGATACGAACACAGACACTATTGTTGATGATAAGAAGCACTTGCTGACAGGAGCCTGGTATAGTTGTCCTCTGAGAGGCTGTGCCAAAACCTGACCAACACAGATGCAAATGCATGCACCCAACTATTGGAATAAGTGCAGGGACCCCAATGGAGGAGTTAGGAGAAGGACTGAAGGAGCTGAAGGGGTTAGCAAGCACACAGGAAGAACAAAAGTATCAAGCAGCCAGAACCCCTAAGCTCCCATGGATTAAACCACCAGCCAAAGAGTACACATGGAGGGACCCATGGGTTCAGCTGCATATGTAGCAGAGGATTTCCTTATCTAGCATCAATGGGAGGGGTGCCCCTTGGTTGTATGGAGGTCTGATGCTCCAGTGTAGGGTAATGCTAGGGAGATGAGGTGGGAGGAAGTAGGTGGGTTAGGGGAGCACCCTCATAGAAGCAGGGGGAAGGGGAGGTGACATGGGGTTTAACTGGAAGGGGGATAACATTTGAAATGTAAATAAATAAAATAACCAATAAAACAAGAAAGTGTAGTTTCAGAATCAGCCGTTTTAGAATTTAAGGTAGAAGCCCATTGGAATTTTGAATATATGTCAAAAGTACAGTACTTGCCAAAAGCAATCTAAAGATTCAATGCATTCCCCATCAAAATCCCAACTCAGTTCTTTATAGAGTTAGAAAGAGTAATTCTCAAATTCATCTGGAATAATAAAAAACCCAGGATAGCTAAAACTATTCTCAACAGTAAAAAAAAAAAAAAACTTCTGGGGGAATCAGTATCCCTCACCTCAAGCAGTACTACAGAGCAATAGTGTTAAAAACTGCATGGTATTGGTACAGTGACAGGCAGGTAGATCAATGGAATAGAATTGAAGACCCATAAATAAACCCACACACCTATGGTCACTTGATCTTTGACAAAGGAGCTAAAACCATCCAGTGGAAAAAAGATAGCCTTTTCAACAAATGGTGCTGGTTCAACTGGAAGTCAGCATGCAGAAGAATGCAAATTGATCCATTCTTATCTCCTGGTACTAAGTTCAACTCCAAGTGGATCAAGGACCTCCACATAAAACCAGACACACTGAAACTAATAGAAACTAAAAGAAACTGGGGAAGACCCTTGAAGACATGGGCACAAGGGAAAAGTTCCTGACCAGAACATCAATAGCAAGAATTGACTAATGCTACCTCATAAAATTGCAAAGTTTCTGTAAGGCAAAGGACACTGTCAAAAGGACAAAACGGCAACCAACAAATTGGGAAAAGATCTTCACCAACCCTACATCTGACACAGGGCTAATGTCCAATATATGCAAAGAACTTAAGAAGGTAGACTCCAGAGAGCCAAATAACCCTATTAAAAATGGGGTACAGAGCTAAACAAACTGGGAAAGGGGAAAACCTTTGGAATGTAAACAAAGAATATAGAAAAAACCTGGATAACAATAAAAAAAGAATTTTCACTTGAAGAACTTTGGATGGCTGAGAAGCACCTTAAGAAATGTTCAACATCATTAGTTATTAGGGAATGCAAATCAAAACAACCCTGAGATTTCACCTCACAGCAGTCAGAATGGCTAAGATTAAAAACTCAGTAGATAGCAGGTGTTGGCGAGGATGTGGAGAAATAGGAACACTCCTCCACTGCTGGTACAACCACTCTGGAAATCAATCTGCCAGTTCCTCAGAAAACTGGGCATGACACTTCTGGAGGACCCTGTATCCCACTCCCGGGCATATACCCAGGGGATTCCCCTCCATGCAATAAGGACACATGCTCCACTGTGTTCATAGCTGCCTTATTTATAATAGCCAGAAGCTGGAGGGAACCCGGATGTCCCTCAATGGAGGAATGGATACAGAAAATGTGGTATATTTGTGAAATGTAATACTACTCAGCATTTAAAAACAATGAATTCATGAAATTTTTACGCAAATGATTGGAACTGGAGAGTATCATCCTGGGTGAGGTAAGCCAATCACAAAAGAATACACATGGAATGCGGTCACTGATAAGTGGATATTAATTAGCCCAGAAGCTCTGAATTTTGAAGGCACAATTAACATATCAAATGATTCCCAAGAAGAAGGAAGGAGAGGGCCCTGGTCCTGGAAAAGCTTGATGCAGCATTGTAGGGGAATACCAGGACAGAGAAATGTGAGGGGGTGATTGGGGAATGGGCAGAGGGAAGAGGGCTTATGGGACTTTTTTGGGGGCGCGGGAAACGGGAAAGGGGAAATCATTTGGCATGTAAACAAAGAATATAGAAAATAAAAAAGCACATCAATATGTGTCCATATCTTAATTTTCCAAACTCTAGATGAAACATATAATCTACTGTATGGTACTGTTCTAAAGTAGCATCAAACACAATTTGTACTCTTCATTCAAGCCTTTGAGGATTTTTCTCATCTGGAACTTCGGCTTTTGATATTATTGTAGGCTCAGATTGCATTCTTTTGAAGGTTCTTTATTGTCATTTAAAGAATACTCTAATCTCTGTTCTATGGCCTCCAATCCTTCAGTTTTTTTTCTTTCTCCTCTAAGTGTGCTTTATTCTGATCCTTATTAAAGAGGATATGTTTGAACATATAATTGTTTGCTGATAAATAAGACAAATAGAACAAAATCATACGGATCCAAGCGCTCTCTGTCACTCTCATTGAATTTTTCTCCATTTTTTTAAACATGGAATATATTTTGTTTTAAACCTCTAACTCTCTTCTTAAGACTTCCCAAATCTGTTGATTTTTTTTTCAGTTTTTCCTGTCATTACCATATATCTGTAACTGGAGCTTACCAAGTCTTCTTGTTCCAACTTCTTTGAGTGCAAGCTTTTCCTACCACTCAGCAACCTCCTGTCTATGTCTGCTAACTTCACTCTTTTTGCTCGGTTCAGCAGGCTGACCTGTGGGTGCTGGGCTGGAGCCATTGTTAGCCCAATCCCTGAGAACTGAGCCTCACACCCACTCTGGTTTAAAGAATTCTTTAAACCAAGTGGTTTCAGGCCACTATTCTATGGCTGTTTTGGCTCTAGGCCAGAGCTCACCTAAGCTTCATTGCATTGCTGGAGCTCTTTGGCAGCCATAGCATGGGCTGACTTCAGCTGTTCTGTTGTCCTCCTGGATTTCTCTTAAAGGGATTTAGCCTTCCATCTGGCTAGGAAATTGTCTAGGGCTCTGGGAAGTGCTTGTTCTCAGTCTCCCATTCAGGGTTTTTCTGTTGGGTTCTAAGACTGGACTTTTAGCTTAGGTTGTATTACATGCCCCATGTTGGGCACCATTGGTAACTTTTTCCACCGGAGCAAAAGTTCCCAAAATAATGACTCTGAGATTGAATTTTTTTTTTGTTTCTCTAGAGAGGTTTTCTCCGTGTAGCCCTAGCTGTCCTGGAACTCTCTCTGTAGACCAGGCTGCCTCAAACTCAGAAATCTGCCTGCCTCTGCCTCCCAAGTGCTGGGATTAAAGGCAGGAGTCAGCAGGACCAATAAACCCACTGGCTCCCCAGGGTGAACCTTCATGAAATTGAAGTTTGGTTTGCTACTGAGACCTTTTGAAAAGGGGATAAACATTGCTTAGTTTCCCCTTCTCCCAAGAAGATAATTGTCCCAGCAATAGTAAATTAATTTAGTAATAACAACCTATCTCATGGCATTATCTCATAGAAGATAATATTAGAAGGATTTAAAGATGCAGAAGATCTTAATAAACAGGATTAAATAAAAACCGGCATGAGAAACCACTGCCTGGTGAGATTGAAATTTTTTTTATTTAATTTTTATTTTCTATATTCTATGTTTACATTCCAAAGGCTTTCCCCTTTTCCAGTTCCCCCCCCCACCATATGTCCCATAATTCTTCTCCCCCCCCCAGCTATTCCCCAATCATTCCCCCCCCCACGATTTCTCTGTTCTGGGTCTATAATACTGGATCCAATCTTTACAGGCCCAGGGTCCTCTCCTTTCTTCTTCTTGGGAGTCATTTGACTTGCTAATTGTGCCTTGAGTATTTAGGGCTTCTGGGCTCATTACTATCCACTTATCAGTGATTGCATTTCATGTGTATTCTTTTGTGATTGGGTTAGCTCACTTTGGATGATATTTTCCAGATCTAACCATTGAAATTTTAGGAATAAATGCTTAGGCCAAAAGCTTTGCTTGCTCCCCTCCGAGCTAATAAATCAGTTACCCATCCGGTCTTTTCCTAAGTCCCACTGCATAGTTGTTCTCTTCTTAGTCTCTAGATCATTTATTTCTGCTCTGACACATTTACTTTCCTCTATCAATTTTGAGTTTGGTTTCTTGCTGTGGAATGTGAAATTTCTTCCACGGGTTCATTATTTCAACATTTGGTTGTAGCTGTTGGATGTGATGTTTAATTAGAAGTTTCTTCCCATGGTGCAGACTGGAAGCTTATAGCCTGCCCTTGCCCTCTGTTCCACAGATGTCTTCCTGAGGTGAGGGAATGTTTCCCCTTGAACCATAGGCCAAAGGAAAGCCTTCTTCCCTCTTGCTTCCTGCTTGGAATTTGGTCACAACAAGCAGAAAAGAAAAAAGTTTACTTGCCTTTGTTTTAAAGTGCTGGAGGTACAACAATAGATTGATTATTTATTGGACTTTTTTCAGCTTCATTAATATAGGTATTAATTGCTAGAGAAACCTCTTTTAGTACTGGGTTGTCTCTAGCACATGTCTTTTATTATGTTGTGTTTCTGTTTTACTTTCTTGCAAGCAGCTTTTCACTTTCTCTCCTATTTTTGTCCTTAGTTCAATGGATGTTCAGTACCACAACGCTACTTTTCATATAGCTCTATACTTAAATTTTTAAGGTATTGATTTATAGTTTCATTGTGTTGCAACTAGAGAAGGAACTTGAAATAATTTTATTTTAAAACAATCACAATGACTGTTCTGTGATCTTCCATATGCCTGCCTCGCCAGTCCACTGTTTGCTTGTGTGTGACCAGGTCCTGTCAGTTCAGAGAGGCTTCTGGGAGTATCACTGGCATTGTTGTATACAGTGATAGGACTCATGTTTTCTCTTGGGTTTGTTTTTTTCCATTTCCCTTTAATTTCTTCTAAATATTTTTAAACTTCGGGATCACCATTTCTTTTTCTTTTTTTTTTTAACAAGGTGTTACTTTTTCTCAGAATGTTGCTGGTTCACCGTCAGGTTTTGTATATTTAAAACCCTTAATTTCAACTATTTGAACGTGTTGAAAAATTTACTCTAATGCCACTCTGTTTAGAAAAAAATCTGCTACTCTATCACACTTTTGAATAGAACTGGTTTTAATTTCTTGTGATTTTTGACTTTCATTCTTTTTTCAATGAGTGAGTTTATAGATTTCATCATGCTTTTAGAAAAAAATTTCAGAGACTTATTTCTACAAATACTGTTCATTCTCACAGCGTTCCTTATTTTCTGTTGCTTGCCCTTGCTTCATGTGTACAATTCTCACAGTGCACTTTCTTCTTCCTAAATTGACCTTTGCTTTTTTCATTTCTCTTTTTAAACAGTATTATTTTTATTTATTTTATTTATTTTATTTTTATTTATTTCCAAAATTTTCTCTTTAATTGTGTATATATATATATACATACATATATATATATATATATATATATATAATATGCATGCTGTATACTTCCTTTTGATTCATTTTGCTATTCTAGGAGTTTTCTTCATCTTTAAGCTTGCATTAGATATTTTTATCATTTCACACTCTTTGTCAAAATTTAAGGTTATATTTTTACATTTCTTTAGTTTTTAAAATTAGATTATTCCTCCTCTTCTCTCCAACCATTTGCTACCCTCCCAGCCTTGCTCTCAAATTCATGGTCTCCATATCCTTAATTGTTATGTTTATATGTAACAATATAATCATACGATTCATAAATATGACAATGGCTATGTAAATGCAACCTGCATCTATCTGGTAGTTACAGCTGTTTTTATTGTGTGGGTGTGAGAATATCAGTATCTGAAGATCTGGTATTATATTGTTGCTATCTACTTATTCTCTTTGGTTTTTCTTATGTTTTTTTGGATACTTATTCAGTTCCCCATCACTTATTGTACCAAATAAAAACATTTCTGCCCCAATTTTACTATCCTTTACAATCTCTTGACTTTCGATGCTTTCCATTCTGTGGTTATTGCCACAGAGTATATGGTCTAGTTACTTCTGCATGGATTCTCCCTCCACCCAATGTTGTATATCACCCTGTAATCAGTACCCAGGACATCTATATACCTCCCTTAAATTTTTTAAGTCTGATACATCTTCCAAAGCTTATGTAATGCCAATTGCAACTTCTCATACTCACACAGTTCTCACGTTCAAGCCAGGGCAAGAAAGTTACAAAATAAAGAATTTATTAGCCTTGCTATTTTCTTTAGATTCTACTGAGCACACTACTGTGTGTTATTGACCCACTCTTCTCATTTCTTATTCATTCTTCTCCAACTGAGCTCCCCTCCCATCATTGTTTCTATATGGTGCTCTCTGACAGCTCTTATGTTCTTCCTTCCAGTGCGATCCACCAGAAAAACAAACTTCCTAAGTAACTATTATACAAAATAATCTTTGAATTGAATACAATTTGACTACGCAAAGCTTCTATTCTTACTATCTTTGCTAAAGCAATGGAATATGATTGGCAACTCCCAGGTTTCACATCCCTTTGACTCATGTACTGTATTTAAGCCATCTATCACATCAGGTGATATGTTTTATGCTATGTTCTATTGAGAAAAATAGAGATATTCTCATTAAATAAAGGGTAAATGTATACTTCTCAGAAAAAATGAATCTAAACTACATAATGTATCCCTGCTTTAGGGTATTTTGAAGTGATCACTACTAGAAACATGGTGTTTGTATTTTCATCTATATTCTATTCTATAATCAAATAACCTTGGAAATACAAATCAAATAACCTTGTTATTCTTTACTGTCATAGTGATTTTTTCCTTTTAGTGGGAGTTGAAACCATGTCACTTTGCATCCTAAAGCTATATTCTGCTTCTGAGATATGCCGTTATCCCATAATGTCTTTTTATTAAATATTGTAAATATCTACTTTTCTTCTTAAATTTTTATACATGCAAACATTTTATTCCTTGCAGTTAGTTGAAAGTTACATATTAAATTGGGAGCAATACACTTTAAATGAAATGGATCTTATTACCTTTGAGCTTAAAAGAAAATCTATGCATGGTGGGCATACATTCTCCGTGTATTTTCTCTCTTATAATACAGTACATTTTTATGCCATTTTTTTGTATAGAGCAACATTAAAGATGATGTAGAGTTTGTATGATCATCCCACATGACCACATACGTCAGTCTCTTTCCTTGATCATGAAGTATGTACAAGAAACTGAACTTGGTTTTACCGAGCCACCAAAGATTAGAGATTACTACGTATGTCATGTTTCAGCCACTTATAAGTAATTGAATGAATAATTAGAGCCATATACTAAGGAGGATTTATGAGAGAGAGAGGGTTCTCAATTCGAAGAGAACTTATGTCTTCACAGAACTTCGTGGTCCTGAAGTGCTTTCCCATATAGCACCGTGTGCTTTCCCTAATAGCTATGTGATAGATCTGCAAGGGTTTATTTCCTGATTCTCAAATTAACAGGCTGAATTTAAGATCTGTTACATGATATACACAAAAGCTCATAAGAGACTGAGCAAAGATGTAGACATTTCAAATTTTGAATTCACATATTTCTAGCAAATCATATGTTCTAAATTTTCTTCACTGAACCTTCATGTTTCACTGTCAAAAGCCAGCTTTGTAATAAGAAATTATATTATGTAAATAAAAAGTTGGTCTTATATTATATTTCTTGTTCTCTGAGACCTAATCACATACTGTGCAGTTGCTGGAAAAGGATATAATTAACAAATGGTACATTTTGGTATTTGACATATATAAGTAACTTTTTCCTCTCCCTTATTTCTTTCAGATGAGTAGGTGTCAGCTTTTAAAATACTTCCACATAGAGCTCAGCTCTCTCATGAGTACCAATATATTTTCTATTTGAGATTAAAAACAGTAATTTTTCCCACCTATGCTATCTCAGTTATAGTATGTTTTAAATATGATAAGTTCAGAATTTAATCTCAGGCCACTGAACACACTTGCTTCAACTTCATTTTATTTTCTGCCTGTCCGTACTCTGAGTATGCATTTTATGTTACATCAGGACCCTGGGGTGGGGTTGGCTGCAGTCTTTCTGACCTTTGCTTTCTGATCTCTGGCCATTGTGCCCTGTCATCTCCTTTAGTGTTCACATTTCCAGATATGGTCCTGGTCCTACTAAACCACTGCTGCCCGTGTTGTTGCCATTTTAGTTGTTTAGTTGTTGCTGTATGGTTTCCCTTGCAGTACCTTATATTTAACTACATGAGCTTGACAGGGCAGAGGAAGGGGACAAGTTAGGAATCCTTCATTGCTTTGCTAGGCTCAAATGAGACCACGATGAGGTATTCATATATAGAAGACCTTTCTTTAGATAATGTATAGCTACTTGAAGATATTGATTTTATTAAGGTCTACTCTGGTTTTCATTTATATTTGGACCCTGGTTCTCAAAAGCCAAATGCTCCAAAGATCCTTGCTTTTGTGGTTTATTAGTATATTTCCTGTGAGGAGGGTAGAAGAAAAAGAGAAGAATTCTTGCCATCTTAGCTGTCTCCTAACTTAGAGTCACTGCTTTTTACCTGAAGGTGGTGGTTACAGAACAAACTTCCTCTTATGAGATGCTCATAGCTAAATGGAATAGAAATGGATTATAACTAGAATATTGTTCTTCAATAATGACTTATTCATTGATTTTATTTTCTCTACTATTTTATTCCAGCTGTTTGCCTATGTGTCCTAAATGTTCATGTCCTAAAATCCTGGCATAATGTGGTGACACAGTTCATGTGAACTATTATGGCAGTTTGGTTGTATAATAGGCAATGTGTCTAGGCCTATTGATTCTTACAAATATATCAGAAATGGTGAGGCTCAAGCAATCTGCATAAATTATGACTGGGTCACTGGGCTGTTAATCAAAGTCCTTTGGAGTACAGTGAATGAGAAGATATTTGGGATATGATAGATAAAAAAGTTTTTTGAAGTTTGCTAGTGCATCCTTACATTCCTAATTTACCTATTGGTTTCAGGATTGCACCATCAGTAAACAAAGCCACTCAGTCACCCAGACTCATTTAGCATAGGCTGACCATTATCAACTGTTCTCCTTTGGTCATCAAAAAATAGTTTGGAACTCTAGTTGATCTCTTTCAGTTCAAGTACTTCACTGAGGGCCAATTATTACCCATAATGAATTTTTTCTGGCCTCCAAACAGCTACTTGTGTTGCTGGCTTTATCCTAAATAGCATGTCCTCAACGGAAATTAAATACAGCATATGCTTGTGTTTTTAAAGGGTGGTGGGCTATAATCATTTGATGATGTATTGAACAATTTGTTGATGAACGGGAAAAGCAAGTTCTTGTCCAAGTGTATCATTTGAGCTTGACATTGTCTTTGGATCACTTCCTTTCCCCATGGGAGTTCAGGTTCATCATGTCCTCTATGACAAATTACTCTTCTTTTTATTCATAGAATAAAAGCTGAGTGATTAACACCCATCAATGAAAGTGAATAGGATGGATCTAAATTAAACTCTTAACAGTTTAATTTGAAATGTATTCATAGTGATTTCCTATAGTTTTAAAAGATTTTAAAATTTCCAGTCAAATCCTCCTTTTTGTATAAAAGCCCAAAATACTATCTTTTTGGTTCATTTAAGTGATGGCAAATGACTACTTCATTGGCATATGTTGCACAAACATCTTTCCTGCTGTTCATGGGCTTAATTTTCCCATCACGTACCTCAGCATAATGCTTCACAGGACCTATTTGAATAGCATGGCACAAGCTTCCTTGATTCCTTTCTTTTAAAAATTTAGTAATTTTAAATGATTCGTAGGAGCATAAAATCATACACATTTGGTGGGTGTGTGCACAGAAAAGTTGTGATGCATGTATACACTGGGTAATGTTTAATTCAGGGTAAAAGAATCCTGAAACCTACTATACTATACCAATTTTGTAAAGTAAGTGTAACTAATATTCAGGGATAAAACTGTTAACTGATTACAGTTAGCTAGAAGGTGTCCATATTAGTAAGTAGCATAAAAGATGGAGGTGAGAGAGACTGTTTCAATGTGTTCAGAGAAAGGTCTATGTGACGATCCCAAGCTCACATTCTGTGTGAGAACATTAGCTGCTTTTCTCTATGCATTCAGGATGAAATTATATGTAATTTCTTTCCTGTGGGGGAAAATTCATGAGGGATTTAAACTTAGCATCTGATGTACATCCCTCATGTTCACTCTGCTACTTAATGCAAAGTCTTAATAAATGCAGAGACTTTAATTATATCAGTTGTGTTAACAGAAAGATTGTGGTCCTGGTCTCAATGAATATCCTGCATAGTCTTAAGTACTCCTATGCAATAAATGAAGCTGCTTAAAAATACTAAGCTTCTTGACTTTGGAAAACTAATTTCAAATGTGCATGATGTTTTTACAACTTCAGCCTCATACAGTGATGACAATATGATTTTGTAACTGATGTTTTCTTTTGACCACCTCATAAGTAGCATGTGCATTTATGTATATGAACATGTACAAATAGGCATTGAGTCTTTCAAATGTTTCTTAATGCCATTGAGTACCCACCAAAGCAATGGAAATATATTGTCCATTTCTTCTAAATCTAATTAAGCTTGTTTATTTATTGTGTTTTGTGACAGGTTCTCACACTATAATCCTAAACTGGCCTTAAATTCATAGTGTTCTTCTTGCTTCAGCCTCTTTAGTCCTGGGGTGACAGATTAGGAGCTGCTACACCCAGCTCTACAATTTCAGCATAATAGGTAGTTGTGTTAGCTGCTTAAATGTGTGGAAATGAGGACTTTTCTAATCACTTAAGAAGCCTCAGAAAGAAGTGTTAATAGCATGGGCACATCACTATTCACCTCAAAGATTCTATTTCTTACAAGGAGGATGTTAGAATTTTAACAAAACTAACATGCTGTTTTTATTTCATTAAACTTATGGATATACAGGGGAAAAAACTGTTTTAAAGCTCTATTCTTCTATTTGGTAGCGACTAGTGTTCTTCTATAACTGTTATCTGTATTGTCATGTAATATTAGAGTAATGCACGGAATCATATATACTTTATTCCAAAGAAGTTATCAATGAAATTTCTGGATGCTAGTAAGATGCTTTCCCATTACATTGGCCTATAGAATATGTGCATCTCACATAGGTGCTTTGTATTTTCTTAGAGTTAAAGCATGCTGATATGATAGAGAAAGAAAAGTTGTCTTTTCTAGGTCCAGGCCTTACTACACTTCCTAATTTGGTGTATTTTCACCAATAGCTCTTTCCAAAAAAAAAAAAAAAAAATGAGTGTGATTGTTTTTGTAGTTTATTTTAGTGAGATGCAAATTAGAAGTGTTAGAGCTAATCAATGCCACCAAAATCGTTCTTTTAAATAACCAGGACATGAACTCTTTAACAAGATTCACTCAGTTCTATTTATAGTTCCCCCGAGCTATGAACTATTCGTACACCCATGTTTCTGCATAATGACTTTTCAATGTGGTTTCAGTAATCATTCCAGAAGGCACAATCTCAAAATATCTATATGCATAAAGAATATATTTAAAATAAAGGCTAAATTGGCTGGCCATGCATTAAACCATTTGCCTGTGAAATCATTTTGTGAAATATCTCCAAACAGGAGACGCTCCAGCCGAGGGGACACAGCAAACAGGTTTTTTTTCCCCCCTTTTCTCTTACCATATTGTATCGCCATGGCTTCTTCTGGAAGCAATTCTTCTTCCAAGTGTCCTCTTAGACACGTCTTCCTTCCTCTTCCACGATGACAAGCCATTTTGAGAACTTGAATTTCATTTAATCTACATGGGATTAGAAGAGATAGACTCACTCTCAAATGACTTGCCTTTAAATACTTAATAGCTAAAATGAGAGGTGCCGGTGATGCCGTGAAGGAAGTATGTTAGCACCAGCCTCTCCCGTTTTAGAGACAGGCGAGCTTTGCAGAAAGGCAGATGAGCTTCCGTGTAAGCGCACGGTTCTGAACGGAAGGCTCGCCTCCTTTGCTAAGGCTATGGAGGACATTTTAAAAGCCGCATCCTGAGTTTTAGAATGAAAATGAATTCCTTTCTTAAGAGCTTTTCTTTCGCGAGAGCATGTGTAGAATCTTTTCACACAACTGAGTAATACATGTATAATTAACCTGATCTTTTACAGGACAGTATCACAAGTCCGTGGTATTGGTACCATCTTTCTCTCTGTATGAGTGTGAAGAGAAACCAGATCTACTTATTCATGAATTCAGGTCTCTACAAACTGGGAAGAATCTTTGCTTCTCACTCTTAATTTTAATTTTAATTTTAATTTTCCTTCATTTCCTTACCACAAATAATATTGCTTTTTTCAATCATCTCAGTCAATTTGGTTAAATAATAATTCTTTGTGCCCAATTGTATTGCTTTTTATCTTAAATTTTATTATAAACTAGTCCTTGGAATTCATCTCTGACGCATGTTTACCAATAGAAAAATATTCAATTAATTTAATTAATTCTAATTGCTCTTAAAATTAGATTTTATATGCTAGCTTAGATGCTCATATGCCTCTAGAAAATAACATGTGGTCCTATAAACTTGGCTGTTTTCTAGATGACGCTTTAAACAATTTTCACTGTGGACTGAAGAGAAAGTCATCTATGTAGCAAGAATTTTAATGAAGACTAAGGAAAACAAGTGAATACAGAGTCATAATTTTATTTGCTAATTTCTCACACTAGCATGAAATCATATTGTGTGTCCTATCTCTGCTATCTAAATGGGCCTATGCGTTTTTAAAGAGTACATGAGGCTAAAAATTTAGGAGCTAAAAAACGTTGATTTGTAGGAGAGGCACATTTACAACCTTTGGATGAAAATACCTGCTTACTCTCTCATCCAGATAACTAGGTATTCATAGGCATCTCACATGATAAACACACCTATTTTACTTATATAAGCACATGACATCATCCTTTAAGCCCGACCGATTTCTAAGCACTGCAGCTGTTACGAGTTATTTAGAAGTCTAATTTGAGCAGAATGTGTCACGCCAACTTTGCACACACTCGCTCGCACAGGCAGTATTCACATTAAAACTTTCACCTCTATTAAATAGCAACAGTTCTTCAAAAATTCCAACACTCTATGCTTAACGACTAAATAAAATATGTGTCTTTGAGGAGTAGTGTGCCTGTTTTATTTTTATTCCTTGAGGCGGATCTTGTATTGAGTGGCTCTGCTTTGTTACCCTGCTGCCATTTTAATCGGATCTCAAAGGCACATGGGTGCTGGGGCCCTGAACTCCCTGCCTCAGTGTTCCACTCTTTCTGAGTCAACGAGAAAACCTCACTGACTTTGTCTTCAAGAGAGGTCATACAGATATAGCCATCAATATTGAAACAGCACTTTCTCACACAAGCAGAAGCTTTAATAGCCTCTACAAGGGTTGCTCCTAAGGGAGGCTCAATTCAAAATGGCACAGACCATCTGTTGTGGTGGCATTTTAAGTTCCATTGTAGCACTCTCAATCTCTCTCTCTCTCTCTCTCTCTCTCTCTTTCTCTCTCTCTCTCTCTCTCTCTCTCTCTCTCCCTCTCATAAAGTAACAGTTTATAACTCATTCTTAGATTTCAGGTTGACTAGCTTATAAAAATGCAGCAGGTCTTCAAACCCACAGGCAAGTACACAGTATAACCCAATCACTGGATAGAAAATTCAAATTTGCAAGTTAGAGTCAAATGGTTAATTATATTGTTTTTATAGTAGTTTCTAGAAAACTATTGCTCTATCCTTGGAAAGATTTGGAACACAAGAAAGATGTAGCAGGGCCCAGATTGGTGGCCAGTGATGAATATTATATATACCTGAATATATTGAGCTCAGAGGAATACAGTTGAGCTAAAATTCATGTAAAAAGTTTATTCCTTCCTCCTCCTTCTTATTTTAATTAATTGATTAACTAATTAATCAATTAATTAATCATTAGGGACTGAGTCCTTAATGATGCTTAATATCCTGCTAACTACCAGAGCTATGGATACAGTTTGTTCACTTTAAATCTGTGCCAATGACACAATGTTTATTTATAAATGTTTTGCCAGTATATGTATCTATGCACCATGTGTCTGTTGCCCATGAATGGTGGAAATGGCCAACTGATCTCCTGAAACTACAATTATAGAGAGTTGTGAGCTTCTGTGTGGGTGCTAGGAATTGAGCCCAGGTTCTCTGGAAGAGTGTCTGGTGCTCTTAACCACTGAGTTATCATCCCCTTTTAGTAAAAGAAAGAAAAATGATTTGGGATTGACTTATATTCTCCAAAACTCTCAGGCCAGATTTGGTAAAAAAGGAATTTTAAATTTCTTTCTTTTTTTTTTTTTAGATTTTTTTATTTTCTATATTCTTTGTTTACATTCCAAAGGCTTTCCCCTTTCCCAGTTCCCCCCTCACCATATGTCCCATAAGTCCTCTTCCCCCCCACCCCCACCTATTCCCCAATCACTCCCCCCCATTTCTCTGTTCTGGTATTCTCCTACAAAACTGGATCTAGTCTTTTCAGGACCAGGGTCCTCTCTTTCCTTCTTTTTGGGAATTTTTTGATTTGCTAATTGTGCCTTGAGTATTCAGAGTTTTTGGGCTCATTAATATCCACTTATCAGTGATTGCATTTCATGTGTGTTCTTTTGTGATTGGGTTAACTCACTTAGGATGATATTTTCCAGATCCAACCATTTGCCTACAATTTGAATGAATTCATAATTTTTAATTGCTGAGTAGTATTCCATTGTGTAAATATACCACATTTTTTGTATCCATTCCTCCTTTGAGGGACATCTGGGCTCCTTCCAGTTTCTGACTATTATAAATAAGGCTGCTATGAACATAGTAGAGCATGTGTCTTTATTGTATGCAGGGGAATCCTGTGTGCATATGCTCAGGAGTGGTATGACAGGGTCCTCTGGAACTGTTATGAACATTCCTTTCAGAAGTAGAAATCATTGTGTTATTTTTTTTCATTGATACATGACAGGCTTAATGTTAGCAAACTGTATCTACAGCTCTGGTGTCTAACAGGATATTAGGCTCCTAGTAAGGACTTAGTCAATACCAGGAAGGGCTAAGGAGAAAAGTAAATAGAACAGGAATAAAAAAGGATGAATGGGAGTTGGAAAACCAAGTCAGAGAATGAAGAAAAGAGGAAGGAAAAATTGCAATGAAAAGCAAAATGTTCCACAGCTCATTAAAAACTACTGAACCTATAGACTACAGTATGGCATTGATAGTATGGCATTTAATCCACCAACTGGGGTAAATGTGTTAAAAACTGAGTCTCAGGGCCCTGGAGAGATGGCTCAGTGGTTCATAGCACCGACTGCTCTTCCAGAGCTCCTGAGTTCAATTTTCAGTAACCGCATGGTGACTCACAACCATCTGTAATAAGATCTGATACCCTCTTCTGGTGTGTCTGAAGATAGTGACAGTGTACTCATATACATGAAATAAATTAATCTAAAAAAAAGGTGAGTATCTGCACTCTAGCAAATTCTCTGAGAACTACATAAATCAGCTTCTGGGCTTGTCATTCTTATTTTGAGTCTAGAATCCAGTTGATTTTTATGTCATGTGATTTCAGCTGCTTCAAGATTGCATCAACACAGCACTGCAGATGAACAGTATAGTTGGCAAAAGTGTAATGGCTTCTGTTATAAGACTCTTCAGGCCACACTGAAGGTATTCTGACCATGGATTGCTCTAATCCATTGCTCATCAACAAACATTTTGGACTATGGCAATTTAGATATCTAAACTCCTCTTTTTAATCCACATCAATTTATAGTTTTGCAAGATTATTGCAAAGCATGTTAAACCAGACCATTTGAAGAATGACCTGCATTTCTGCAATATGTTAGCTGTTAAACATAACTTACATGTTCACCTTGGTTTCAAAAGCAGACAGGAGGCCTAGAAATTATAGGTCATTTTAAGTGTAATGAGAGCAAGTAATAATAAAAGGCAGAGGCCAGTGTATTTCTGCCTTTTATTTTGACCCTGGATTGAGATAGGAATTATTCTTAAATATTAGAAAGTGGCTTGGGACAAACTGTTGTCTTATATCCTTTCCTACTGTTGTGATAAAATACTGTGACCAAAGCAGCTTACAGGAGTTTGGTTCCAGAGGGAAACTTCAGCAACAAGTGGCAGATGTGGTGGGCACCGGGAAGTTGGAAACTCACATGTTGAACTACAGAAGTAAAGCAGAAAACTGAGGAGAAATGATGTGACCCCTTTGACATCTGGCAAACTTCTTCCAAGAAGACCATACCTCCTAAATCCCACAAGCAGAACCATCAACTGGGGAATAAACATTTAACTGTCTAAGACTATGGGACACTTTTTTATTGTTTTGGGGATTGTTATATAATTACAACATTTCAGCCCTCCCTTCCCTACCTCCAAACCACTCCACATACCTCCTTACTTTCCTTCAAATTTCATGTCCTCTTTTCCCTACTATGTTATTGCATGCATAGTTATATGTATGTGTATATATATATATATATATATATATATATATATATATTCCCAAATGTAACCTGTTCTTTTCATATAATGTCTCCTGTTGTGTATATTTTCAGGGCACATTTTTATTTAAATCACCATAACCATCTTTTAAGCCTAGGTCCCTCCCCAAACCAATCTTAGTCTACCTTCACGAATTATAATAATAAATACTGAATGGAAGAAAGAAACTTTAAAGAGTATCCAGTCCACAGGCAGACTCTTTCGGGAACCAGCATTAAACTGAACTCTGTTTACAAATTCTAGGTGACAATCTCCAGAGCTGGTGAAGCGACACTTCAGTATGCCTTACTCAGTCATGCCCTAAGGATTTAACTGGGTAGTTGCCTTATCCAGTGAAACGGTGGATATAAGGCAGAGGCAAACTTTAATGGTGCTGCTGTGGTCCTGCATTGTGTTCACAGGCTCTCCTTAGCTTGCCCTCTCATCCATAGCCGTGTGTAGACTAGCTCTTCCCAGTGCACTTCTGCGATAACAAAGACATTTCTATCATTTCAATTTGTTACCTTGTAGTTGACTCTTATGAGACCTTGTTAACTAAACTGTATGCTCTTTTCTAACAAGGACCATGTTTCTTGGAGTAGATGCTTCATATGTCTTCAGTGTTTTTTATTTCCCCACTGATGAACAACTGGGGATCACAAAGGTTTCCTTTAACCTCTAAATCAATAATATCCATTTATAGGTTAAAGATAATTAGTGAACTGAGTCCCTGACTTCCTTGCTTGTCTTTGTTAAGAAAACAGAATATAATTTACAGATAATTATTGGAGTGTATTCATTGAGCATAGAGATGGACACTATAAATGCATATTCATTCAAGTACATTGTGTAACAAACTTGAATTGTATAGCTCTAACGATCACTATCTGTGCTATCATGGTCTTAAACTTAAAACAAGTACTATTGCTTGCTTATGCTTTAGTGAAGTTTTTTGTTGTTGTTGTTTTTATAGAAGACAAAACCTATTCTGTTGAATGTATATCTGATTGCATAAGTTGTGGGACATGTTTGAGAGATGTTAAATTATATCTGGGAAATATAAATAGGGTATTTCTAATCACCCACCATTCATCTTATCTGATTTTTAAAAAAATAATTGTTGTGAGCCTAATTCCAAGGTATTATAGGAGAACAAGCCATGAATAGAAGCTAGAATTTATTTTTTGTAGTTTGGGTAACCAGTCATTGAATTTTGGAACCTTTATATGTGTATATAAAGATTCTATGAATCACTCTTAGAAAGAGGAAGCAGTAGCGTGACCTATAACCCTGACCTCCAGACTTCTAGGCCAATGACCCTGTATATAAGGATATCACTGCTTATCATTGTTTCATCTTTTCACTTGGTTTTTTGTTTGGTTTGGATTTTTTTAAATATATGTGAAATAGAAGTGCGCCACTAAATTGAATTTAGGGTTACTTTGTGCTTCCAAGAGGGAGGATAAAAGACAAAACTCTTTGATGAGTTCTACAGAAGCACACTGGGTTTGTCCTTTACATTGAACAGTAGTACTTATAGATGCTGTTACACCAGGGCTGCCTGTTAGGAACACACAATCATTAAGTCACAGAACCCATTATGTGTATTCTAGTCACAAAAAGGCATTGCAACCAAAATCAGATCACCCTATTTGATCTCCGCTTCACTTTGATTTTCCCTGGTTGTACTAAGTGTTTACCAAGATCTATTCCTACATACATACATACATAGATTTATACACAAAGGTGTGTGTGTGTGTGTGTGTGTGTGTGTGTGTGTGTTTATAGTTGCTGAGAACATGAATATGAAAGGCAGTGTTGGCTGTGCTGTTTGCTAGCCTGCATTGATTTCAGCTAGGTGAATCCAAAAGGCTATACTGTTGCCAGTGGAACATGAACCAAACTGTTATGCACAGCCTTGCACTGAAAAGGAAAATTGCCATCTCCTTCTTAACTTTCATCTCAGGGGTAAGAATAAAAGTGACCATTAGCCAATTTTAACAGATGACCATTCCCTAGACAGTTGCTAGTAAAGACAGAAGTAAGCTGAGGCCTGACTCACTGCTCTGCTTCTAGGCAGGACTGCCTGTCCACTTCTAGCCTGGTATATGAGAGCAAAACAACATTCCATTTTTCTCAATTTACTATTAGGGATCCATCTGTTACAGAGCCTTAGCCTGTAACCTGACTAATGGGGTATGCCTCCCAGAAGGAGCAGAACTTCTTCCACAGCTATGGAAAGAACGGTAGCACTGAAGCGGGGCAGTGACCCTCTGCTCGTTACAGCTAGTAAGCCCAGAGCAGCAGTCCTCATGACAACAGAGAGTATGGAGAAAGTGCCCAAGCAAAGTATGAGATGGACCCTGACCGAAAACAGAAACTAAATGGGCTAGACATGAACAGTGCTCAGACCAAATGTATTTAAAGCAATAGGAATTATGTGAAGATACAATGGGACCCTAAAATAACCCTCTAGTCAGTGATTGAGGCCATTAATAATTTGTAAGGAGTGGCAGGAGAAGTTGACATCTGTGTATATTCTTTTGATTCCACGGGATATATTGACTCTAAGTATTTTTGTTAATGCCAGAATCACTCATTACTACCTTTATGGTTACAAAAGAATCCTATGAGAGGTAATATTAGATGTCTGTTCTAAAGGACTCCACCCACTTAAGGAACTGATATCTTAATATCAATGATAAGTGAAACTAACAACTGTATTTTTTCCCACTCCAGCACAACCCTGGGTTCAAGTATTAGGGGACATACATGGTCGCCGAAAAAAGTCAGCATCAGATTTACTAAACAGGGGATCTCTTCCCATGGTGCTTGTCATTTATTCTCCTCAGTGTGATAGACACTGAGGATTCAGTGAAAAGTCATTGTTTTCAAAGTATGAGGCAGGAACTGGTAACACTTTTTGACTGAATTCTATTTACTGCTCTGAAGTAATTCCATATCAGATGAATCTTTTTTAAATCATTTAAGTTATAGGTCAAAATAATGGTTACTCTTGATTGGTCATTTACATTTTACATTAGGAAATAAGAACAAAACAAAGAATTCAAACACATTTTATTCTATCAATATTTATAGGACAGTAGTCTGTTCATATGGCGTATATATAAGTTATGACTATATTCATGGCATATTGGCATTGAAAATACTTGATGTGTTTCTACAGATATTAGGGATTTAACTAGAATCTCCACTAGCGTGACCATATGCTAGTGACCACTTTAGAAAATATTACATTTTTGAAGTGTTTGAAATACTAAATCAGTATATATAATTTGTGAGTGGTGTGTGTGTGTGTGTGTGTGTGTGTGTGTGTGTGTGTGTGTGATTTGAGGCTATTTTGTTCTGGCTTCCCTGGACTGCCTCCTGAGTGCTGGGATTAAAGGCATGTGCTTCCATGCCTGGCTTAATATATAGGATATATTTTAATTTCTAAATAACACACTTGAGCTTAAATATAGACACTCACTTTAGCTTTATATTTTTTGGGGTCACAAACATATATACTATATTTCAGTGCCATATTATATGGCTGAAGTAAGTTAGATTTATTATCACCTGTTTTATCTGTCCTTGTATTCTCAGGGAACAACCAGTTCTTTCTCTCTGCATGCTCCGGACATACCAATAGTTAACACCTAACTGGTTGTATTGGCTGAGTTCCTTCTTCCATTACATAGCTCAGCTGAAGCTTGATGCTTATGGTGGAAATTGTCTTGATTTCTTTAGATGAGATGAGCATCTAAGGAGTTTGGAAATGTGTTTTAATTAAGATTCTGCTAAATTTTACCAGACACCTACTTGGAAAACAAAGCAACTGAATAATTAACTCTGATGAGAGCAGATGCTGGTCTAATGACAACCTGTTACTGCTCAAGTGCATCATTAGTTGTTTACGGTGCTCCTTTTATGTGTCCAGAGCTCTCCTCTGTTAATGAACGCATTGGTAGCTCTGTACGCAAAATAGTTTTTCATTCTAAATTGTAGTATAGTGACTTCTAGCATCTGCAGAAATTTTCATTTAAATAACCGGTCCCTACCCATCAATCTCCTATCTTCATCTATTTGGTGTGTTCTTGGAACCAAACATTTCTTAGTCCTCCTTGTGGGATTATTTTAGCCACACACCAAGTGAAGCTTACAAATTGGTGAGGATCTAATGATGCATTTATTTACAGATGTGCATTTAATTTCCCTGTTAAGTTGCTAAGGGGTAGGATGAGTTTAAAGACTCTCGCTCCCTACCTCGCCTCCCCCAGTGCTATGGGAATAACTACACATTTGACAAAATAAAGAGAAATGGCCTCATGTTAGAAAATATGTGTTGCTGTCAAAGAGGAGTTGTCAAAAGAACAAAATATCACATGTTTTTTAATGATCCGGCAAGTATACACTGTGGTTTTCTTTTTTAAAATTCATTTACTCTTCAACAGTTTCATGAATGTATATGATATATTATGGATAGTCACCACCTCATCGCATGTCCATCATAAACTCTCTCTCCCAACAAATACTACTCACAATCAGAACTTTATCATTTTTTTCTGACCAACTAAGATTGGCAAACAGTGGCATGCTTTATTATTACTTTCTAATTAAGTGCTATGCTTAAGGTTTGAGAGTTAGGCACAGCAAAAGGCACTCTAATCAATGGATTGGTTTTAAAACTGATGTAAGTAATGGGGCTTGGAATTCAATGTAACTTTCTGTGCTCAGAGTCACAATATAGCCTTATTTTGAAAAGATTAAACACCTTTAGGGAGATTTTTGATTGACAATGACTATATGAAAAGAATGTCTTAAGTACTGTTCTAGTCAAACTAAATTCAATGAGCTAGTAGTATTGTGATGAAGAGAAATGGTGATATATGCATGCTGTGTTGCTATGTGGCCTTCTGTGCATTTTACATATGTGAGGCTATGCCTCTGCAGATAGCCAAATGCCATTCAGGACTCAGAAAGTATAGAATATAACCTGTGCATTTTTCCTCTTCTGTTCTAATTCTTTTGCCTTCATCCAGTAAAATTTCCTTTTAATTTTTAAAACTATCCTCAAAGAACAAAAGGGCTTCTACATAAAAAGGGCCAGACAGCAGGATTCATCAAATGTGTGAAATATACCTTTTCTACAGTGGCAAACAATATTTTAAAATAGTTTCTAATCTTTCTCTTTGGGGGGAATTGAGGGAACTGAGCATGCCAATCATTCTTTTCATGATATGTGCTTAAGAATGAGCCACCCAGTACTCCCAGAGCTCCTGGGGAAAACATCAACCAGACAATGCACATGGCTCCAGACACATAGGCAGCAGAGGATGGCCTTGTTGGACATCAAATGGAGGAGAGGCCCTGGAAAGGCTTGATGTAGCAATGTAGGGAAATACCAGAACAAGGACGCTGGAGGGGGTTGATTGGGGAACAGGGAAGGGAGATGACTTATGGGACTGTGAAGAGGGACCAGGAAAGGGGAAATCATTTGAAATGTAAATAAAAAATATATCTAAGAAAAAAAACGAATGTACATGTTCAGAATGACGTGAACTTTTCTTTTGTTCATTAAAGTTTTGTTTGAGGAGATTGAGAGATGGCTTACAAACACTAGTTACTCATCCTGAGTAATGGGGTTCAATTCCCAGCATCCACATAGATGCTAGCTAACAACCATTTGTAACTCTAGTCTGAGAATATTCCACATACTCTTCTGGCCTCCATGGGTAAAAAAAAAAAATGCATGTAGCACACAGATCTACAGGCAGGCAAACTTCTATACACATTAAGTATAAAAACACCAAACCCTATTGATAGTCAAAACTATTATAATACAGGTATTAAAATCCTGTATCGATGGTCTTATGATTGTGCTCACTTCCTGAGAAGCAACAGCCAATAGGTCTGGGTGTGGACATACTGCGATTAATCTGCTCTCCCATGTAGGAGAAGCCTTGATTCCTAGTTCCACGCTCTTCATTTCTCGTGGTCCCCTGATAAGTCTCTCTGATAGCAATTTTCTTCAGACACATGGGCTCTGTGCAGTGCTTGCTCCCTCTAAGCAATCGTGACTCTCAAAGGAAGGGACACATAGGGAAACAGAGACCTGGAATGACAGCATGTATGAGTCATTTGCTCCATTTTACATCTATTTCTGTCATCTTTTGGCTTTGCTATGATTAGAATGCTAAAGGCAGTCTTAAAGATGTCTTTATCACGTTCTTGTTTCATGCATTCATGAATGAGGCAAGAATAGTTTCTGTATCGGTCCTTGGTCCTCAGATTCAAGTCTACCTCTCCTGTGAAGATGTAGTTCCCTTTGTCCAAGTTCTACTGCTTACACGTGTCAGCACTTGGGTTCTCAGGGGAGTGCTGTCATGCTCAGGCCTAATTATGTGTATAGGAGTTTGCTTGCTTGTGTGCTACATGCATGTAGTACCTATGGAGACACAAAGGGAACTAAAATTTGGTTAATCAATTTAATGTTTTATGATGGTGAATATGATTTTAATGTCTTATGATTTAAATGTGCTTTATGTATTATAAAATTTATAATTAAAAATTGTAATATTTGAAGAAAATTTGGGAAAACATTTGGAATGAAAAATATAAGAATTCTAAATAATCATCTATATTCATGAATAAAGGCATTTTGTTATCAAGTACATAATTTCATTATTTTTACATGTGGTATTGTCATACTGTGAGTAAATGAACCTTAGGAGAAATATTCCTTTAGAATTTTACTGTGAAAATACTCCCTAAGGGCAATTATTTGTAAGGTACCTTACAATAAAATTCCAAAAGAATATTTTTCTTTTTTGTATCATTTTTTATTGGATATATTCTATATTTACATTTCATTTCCCTTTTTCTGGTTCCCCATCCCCCAAAGGTCCCACGTGCCCTTTACCCTTCCCCTGTTCCCCCATCCACCCCTTCCCACTTCCCTGTTCTGGTATTCCCCTACACTGATGTTTTGATCCTTTCCAGCACCAGTGTCCACTCCTTCCTTCTTGTCAGATATCACTTAATATGTGGATTGTGTCTTTGGTGTCCCAAGATTCTAAGCTAATATCCACTTATCAGTGAGTGCATACCATGGGTATTCTTTTGAGACTGGGTTACCTCATTTAATATGATGTTCTCCAGCTCTATCCATTTCTCTAAGAATTTCATGAATTCATTGTTTCTAATGGCTGAATAGTACTCCATTGTGTATATATACCACATTTTTTGTATTCATTCCTCCGTTGAGGGACATCTGGGTTCTTTCCAGTTTCTGGCTATTATAAATAAGGCTACTATGAACATAGTGGAGCATGTATCCTTATTGCATGCTGGGGAATCTTCTGGGTATATGCCCAGGAGTGGTATGGTTGGGTCCTTTGGAAGTATCATGTCCAGTTTTCTGAGGAACCACCAGACTGATTTCCAGAGTGGTTGTACCAGCTTTCAGTCCCACCAGCAGTGGAGGAGTGTTCCTCTTTCTCCACATCCTTGTCAACACCTGCTGTCTCCTGAGTTTTTAATCTTAGCCATTCTGACTGGTGTGAGGTGAAATCTCAGGGTTGATTAACACTTATCCAATGCCATTACTTCAGTTTGAAGGTTTGAAAGATAAGAGTGATAGAGAGACATAGATAGATGGATGGATAGATAGATAGATAGATAGATAGATAGACAGACAGACAGAGACACAAAGACAGAGCGATAGAGAGACAGAGAGAACAGCAATGCATGAAACATGAGGATTCATGAATTTGGGATAGAATTCATAGTCATTTGCCCCATGGAAATTACTGAATAGCATGTTTAATGCATATTAATCCATTCTACCCCTGGTACTTGAGAGTTCACTGGCCCACACGCAGGCAAATGGATGGTCTTGAGCAGATGTTTAGCATGCCATGTCATGGGTATGACCATTAGCTCAGAGTCCAAGCAAAAACATGTCTGGTAGTTGTTAATTAATGCCCTATATCTTACACTTAAGATAATTAAAAATCTTATTTGGGGATACAATTCTTATAAAAGCATCAGTTGAAGGATCCATACTGTGTCTTCCCTCTTTACCTCAGTTACTCCAAGTCACTGGTGATGGGCTCTTAGTCACTCAAGAAACCATCAAACAAGAAAACTAACACAGGAATTTATTCCAAGCTGTATTGTGTTCTGGTTAACATTACTTGGTCTGTATTTAACCTTTGCTGTAGCTTTGAATGCACTGAGGAAACATCATCATGTTTTTCTGAGGAAATAAAGAAGGCTTTTCTCCTTAAATCATTATCAATAATAACAAGAAAAATTATGTTGAATGTCTAAAAACAATAACTATTAGGTATTGGTTTTTTAATGTTCTTAAGGTAATTTTGGGAAAGTAATAAGGGGATAGATTCACTTGATTATCACATGTCTGTTTATCTGTTTCATACATGTGTGCATATGCACATGTGTGCATGCAGGTATGTATGCATGAGTGTGTGTGTGTATGTGTGTGTGTGTGTGTGTGTGTGTGTGTGTGTGTGTGCATGAGCATGCATATGGAAGACAGAAGATAGTAGGTGCTGTTCCTCAGGCACTGACCACTTTATATTGAGACCATAGACTAAGCAGACTAGGATGACTGGACTGTAAGCCCTGTGGAGTTATTGAGTTCCCAGTACAGGGACTACAAGGACTGCATGCCATCATGGCTGGCATTTTGATGTGGGCCCTCGGTATTGAATTTGGGGCCACATGCTTGAATAGCAAACATTGTACCTATTGATCTCTCTCTCCCTTCATTTTCTCAGATGAGAATGAGCTTGAGAACACCTCCCTAGAGCTGCTAAGATGTGAGGAGAATGCACAGGATGTACCTCTCACTTTAATCAGCTCATGATGGATAAGATACTAATTATTACTTAAGTTTAAGACCCACCATCATCACCACACATATCTGCTTACTGAAGAAGAAGTGACCAATAGAGAAAGAAAACACTGGCTCAGGCATTTGCTCTTTTTCAATTGCTCTGGATTCTGGTCAGCACCTCCTGATGCTAAGAAAATAAACATAACTGCCAGACACTCTACAGAGAATTGATGCTTGCTATAGACAGACACTTTTTCTTGGTGTGTGTTCATGTTCTTTGTATGTGTGCACATCAATGTGGGGGAGGTTCATGTGTGTTTGGAGGAAGCCGGAAGTCAATGCCATGTGTGTTCCTTGGTATTCTTTACCTGCATGTGTTGGGTGATCCCTCTCATGGAACCAGAGTCTCATAAATTTGGCTAACCTGACTGACTGGCAAGGCTGCAGCATCTACCTGTCTTCATCTCTTCCCCAATGTTGGGTCTGCAGCCATGTGCCACCACACATGAGCCTGACATGTGTACTGGGCACCTGGCTTCAGGCCTTCATCACCCCACAAAAAGCGCTGTACCAACTGAGCCATATTCCCAGCAGGCAGTTCTTAAACGAGAGTTTCAGTGTGTTTGCAATAGGTTGTAACAGCACTGGGTACTTACATCCGATCATCGACACTGATGGGCAAAGGAGAGCTGGAACCACCATCAAATGCCATGAGCACTTCTCATTCTAATGCACAGCGTACATTTAGGACTGGAGGCATAAGTAAATTGCTTTAATCCTAAATGTGGCTTGAGGCTGTTACATTTTTAGTTTAGAGTCTATTTCTGTCATGGCTATGGCTACTATGATATGCTTCTTGGTTAAAAATGTAAAACTCTAGTAACTGTACTATCTCGCCACAAAAACATAATCTATAGTATTCATGTCACTTCATGACAGTTTCCCACTACAAGCACAAGTGGGTCAGCTTATCTTCTCAAAATTATTTTTGTTTTTAACACACACACACACACACACACACACACACACACACTGTAATAATATGCCTACTTTTAGGTCTGTAGCCCTTGGAGGGCTGTCTATACAGAATAGGATGTAGATAATGCAACAAGTTCCAGGAAACATTTATTTTCACTCGAGCAGACTGGTCTACACAGAAGTCAACAACCAGCAGCCTGCTTAATTCTTCCTTCCCTTCACAGGAGCCTCTCAAGGTACACAGTCACCATTTACTTCACAGTGAACGCTGCCCATGAAGGAGTCATTCAGGAAAGAAACAAAACTGAAAATCAGACCCATTATTTTTAAGGTGGCTAAAATAAACAATTTGACCTATCATTCATCCATTCATTCATTCATTCATTCATCCATCCATTCTTTGTCTCTCCCTGTTGGTCTCTGTTTCTGTCTCTCTCCTTTCTTTCATCTAAGTGAGCTGTTTGCTAGGCTTCTATGATCAGAGATCTGTGTGAAGGGGATTAAATGTATTTTCTATTCGATGAAGTTGTGTAGAAATTGAACTGAACTGAATTATATTGATCGCTATTTTTCATATTTGCAAAAATATTCTTAAATCCATTTACATATCATAACCCTTCACTCTATGGATTCAGTATAGCAGAAAAAAAAATTGAACAGGTACAGAAACTCACAAAAGCCAGACATTCACTTGCTTTGTACAGAAAGCAGCACACTGACATTTTAATGATTCTGGGATACTGCCATAGTGTGAAATTTGGTATTCAGAACATTTCCAAGGAGAGTGCAGCTAAGCAAGTACCCAGTGGTATTTGAAGGTTGTATGTACAAGATAGGTATCACACAAGATCCAACACCTCAGCTCAACTTTCCTCTTTAAAAACAGAAGAGGCTTTCAGATTTATGGAGTACACCACCGATGTTTTTGCCTTTTATGGAGGCCTCTTTGGGCCTGATCAGTTAGGAACTGGGGTGAGAGCTGTGCTCTTCAGAGCCTCTGCTGCCTTGATTGTAAACCACAATCTGGTGTGAAATCTCAGCGGGTCACATTGCTGTTTTTGCTGTACCCCAGTGACACAACTTATTAAATCTGTGTAAACAGTATCATTATGGAAATATTTTTTGTTATAGGCACGAGGAATTAACACATTTTTATTTTGGATAGAGATTAAAATTATTTGTGGGAGCTTGGTATGTTTTCATCAATTGTCAGTCATCGCAGTAGAGCGTGGAGCAAAGTGACTGTTTTAATTCTCACAAAGGGGGGAAAGGCTCTCAGACAGAGGGCTTTTAAAAGTGAGAATTATGATAATTATGTCACTCATAATAAAGATAGCTACATTACAGGCAAGTATTATGCCACTTAATAGTTAGTTAAACAAGTAAACAGAAGACTAGAAATTAGTCCACACCAACTATTTCCAATGGGGTACATTTCAATGAATAGACTTATTTCAGAAGATGCTAAAATGTGCCTGTGTGTGTACATACTCACGCATGCACACACACTTTTTTATACTTCATATTTTCTAAGTTAACTTTAGCAGAACTTTAAGTGACTCCATCACCTCTGGACAAGGGCAAGAGACAGGGGTCCTAAGGACCAGTCAGTGGTTTCAGTGGTCCGGTAATTTTAGGCTATTCAGTCATCTTGAACAGTCCGTAAGAAGTTGCTTTATGTTTGGTATGAAGGAAAAGAAGTTTTGCATTATATGGGATTGATTTGTGTCTATCCACTGCCAGTTATGTAAGTTAAGCAAATGAGTAACTTAGCAGGTTTTTAAAGTACATTATTTATAATCTTCCTATTGTTTCAAACACTACCTTGTGTGTATGTGTGTGTATATTGTGTATTTGTGTATGTGTGTGTGTGTGTGTGTGTGTGTGTGTTTGCCTATAAGGGGTGGGGCACATGTGTATCACAGTGGGTGTGTGGAGGTCAGAGGACACCCTGCAGGTGTTGGTTCTCCCCTTAGACCGCTGAGTCCTGAGGGATTAAACTCAGGTCATCAGACTCAGGAGTAGGCATTTTTGCCTACTAAGACAACTCTAAGGCCCATGTTTCATTCTTTTTTCATCTGATTGGCTACTGCCTAATTTTAATTAGGATAATAACTGTGTTTGGTGATCTCCTATGAGGGTTGATTTTGCCTGGCTCCTTAGGTAACCATGTTAATCCATTGGGACCGGATCTATTTCCATTTATGTCCCTTTGCAGCATACTTATTACAGAGGCAAAACTTAGAAACCAGAAACTTGGGAAAAATCAAGTGCAAAGTTAAGTGGTTCAAATAAAACCAAGGGTGCATGAGAAGGTTTAAATGAACTTAAATCAAATGTGGCCACTAAGGTATTGAAACTTAAGTTACAGACAATCTCCTTGCTAGCAGCTAAGGCTCAGATAAAAGGAAAGTTACTTTCCTTCCAACTGGCACACAAAAATAATTATTGAAATATCAATGCAGTAGAAGCAAGTTAACAAATCAGCAAAATTGCCATATGTCAACATCCAGATTTAAAGAAAGAATTGTCTGTATACATTTCAAATGATGGCCTTTGTATTATATAGGCTGGAGAAACACACACATACACACACACACACACACAAACACACACACACATACACACATGCACATGCGCAAACACACATATGTGTACTTACGCATGCACGTACATACACGCACACATGCAAGTACACACACACGTACACAAACACACAAACTGCCTTTGAAGAGAAGGGGAAGTGTTTACTCCATGCTGTAATGCCAGGTGGATGCTCCAATTGTGCTCACCAAGGAAGGAGCTGAGCCCTGTGAAGCACTGTCTTCAGACTGCTAGTCCCAGGAGAAGCTTCAGTTCTTGGGTAACAGGATGCCTCTTTTGAGGAGCCCATTGATAAGTGAGTCTTCTTGGGCTTTCCAATAAAAACCTCTGGTGGCAGGCCAGTCTAGAGAAAATCTATCTGTAAAGCACTGAGCTAAAAGGTGGAAAAAAATCAGGAAAAAAAAACAACTTAAAAATTAAGTTGAAATGATAGGTATTTGGGTGGTTTTGTTCTTAACATAAATTCAGGGTGATCAGATTTGCTTGTCAGCTCTGCCTGCTCAGATTAGTGCTGCACTGTATGTGATGTTACCTAAAATCATCAAACAAAACTCAATTCCTTAACATCTTTCAGAGGATTAGAATGTGTGAAAAATAACTTTTGAGAATCAAGGTAATTTTTACTAGCTTATCAATAAAAAAAAAATCAGAGACATTTTCATGTTAAACATGTCCTACTAAATATTTCTGCCGTAGTTAGAACATAATACACTTAAAGGCATGAAAGCACATGCATGCACACATGTACACACATACATACACAAATGCATACACGTACACCAGTCACATATATACACAAACACACACACACACACACACACACACACACACACACATGCATACACAGAGACAGCATGACATAGACAGAGAGAAAGAGAAGGAAGAGAGACAGAGCTCTACACAAAGATACTATGTATCTGTGTTTTTCTTTGACTTTGGTAAATCTTTAGGAATAGAACAGGAAAATCATTCACGTTATCTTATATAGTGTTTAATTTCTATTATATACATTTCACAAAAGGCAGCAAAGTATAAAATAGGTGCATATGGCTCCAATATGCACAGTAAACACTAACCACTCTCCTGATTTTCTATCCATAATATCTGGTCAGATTCTATATGATAAGTAGATATATGATTGTCCAAGACTATTAGGTAAAAGTGTGCAGAACCTTTTAGTAATCAACGTTCTTTTATGGATGGATGAGCTTCTGTTGCACATTCTTGTATCATTTATGCTTTCTTGACTGACAAAGGACTCTGTAAATAAGAAGGAAAGTTTATTAAGACATTTGAATGTGAAATCTAAAACAGAAAAGTGCCTCAGAACTATAAATATCAAAACTGTCAAAACTTTAAGCTAATGTAGAAATGAAGGTCACCTAGAAGAAGGAGAAAGAAGCCACTTCCAATGTCCTCACTCTGCTGTTGCTCTTTATGTAACCCATGTGATGACATGTGCCATCTAGAACATCTAGAACCAAGATTATCACTTGTCAATGCTTTGGGCTAAGAAATACAAGGGCAAGTATTCATGGAAATAAATCAGTTTATGAATATTGACTTCATACAAAATCTAGAAACAGATTAGTTTTCTAGAGTTAAGGAAAGGGACTGCGGCAAAGTAAGAATAGAATGCAACGAAGAGGATCTTGTAGTGAAGGGGTATATGTATAATTTATAGTACATTAGTTACAATTGGTTACAATGCAGTGAAGAGGCTATAGGTTCTCTGTTATTTAATATAATTTCCTACAAGTATAAAAGATTTTATAAGTATAAACTTTAATAAAATGTAAGAGAGTTCTTGTAGAAAACTCAAAATATGAATATATATACAGTTCTACATGCATATGCATGGATGATGCATAGATTCTCTTAGGGCTATACATTTTAGTTTCAGCTATATTTGTGCATGTATCAATTTTACACTATATATAGTTTGATTTGGTATTCCATTGAATTTGAAAAGTTGTTTATGTATCATTTTTCAAGACAGACTTATGAATAAGGGTCTTGCCTGTGTGAGCCACCTCTGCTGCTGACAAATTTTGAGTCCTTTAATCGCTATGTATCCATTTGCTCATCTCTTAAAATGACAACAATGAGCATCTCATAGTACCATTGTAGTGACTAGACACATTTAGACCCAGAGTACTCTTAGATTAAATCCTGACAGAGTGAGAACAGTGTGATGATAATAGTGGTGTATCCTGTGTATTTCTTAGAACTTCCTGTCAGTCTTGGAGGCAGCATTAGAAACTCTACCTTAGAGAGTTAACTGTGAAAAAAAAGCAACAAGAGAGAATTCGCACAATTCAACTTGAGTAAATTTCATAATTATAAATAATAACTTTGATTTTAATATTAGTAAAATTTGATGTTAATTTTACCAACCTGGATGCATTAGTCAACATAGAGAATGTTGAAATTAGCATTGTCCTGGGAGAATTTTTTTAGGGTAGCTTAATTTATTTTGCCTTGATTAATTATCTGAAAATGAGAATTCTATTCACAAATAGCAGGGAGATATCTGGGATTGGAAAACATAGGGAAAATAAATAGATGATGCAAGTATAGCATGCAATGCATATGTTCATTAACATACTAACATATTACTCTTCCAATCAGCAAGTGTTCACAAACCTTTGAGTAGTTTGAGGAATTAAAGCTGAATGCCACCCTGCAATTAGAACAAGACTGATTTTTAAGAAACATATAGGCTCCTATGATTGAAGGACTACTTCTTTTAGATTTGGAATGGAAAATTGGGGAATATGAAAAAAGTCAAAGAGGGATTGAATATACAAAATGATGCTGAGATAGTTTTTATCATTGACTTCTATAACAAATAAACCCAGAAAGCAAATTGAATAATGTCTATTAAAACAGACATGTTCCCTCATGATGATAGGAAACACCCTTGTTCTTTTGTTTGTTTGTTTGTTTTGTTTTGTTTTGTTTGGATAGTTCATCATTTTTTATTTTTTATTTTTTTATGGACATAAAAGATTTTGTATTTTTTTAAGAAAATGCAATACTTGTAAGCAAAGAAATATTATACATTTACTAAGTGAAATACTACATTATTCTTATTATTTTTAAATCTTAAAATATTATTGTATGTAGGGTATTTTTTTACCTACATATATATGTAGGGTATTTAAATCTATTTGGAATATTAAACATGATAGAAATAGAAAAAATCTCATATGAAGTCAGTCCTTTATGAAAGGAAATTGTGACATGTTCCTGATTAGACAGAAAACATTCCAACTCCAAAGAAGAATGCTCAGCAAAACTGTGGCTTCATAGAATGAGTTGGGCAGTTTCTATTTTGTTTCTAGTTTGTGGAATAGTTTAAAGAGTATTGGTATTAGGTCTTCTTTGAAGATCTGATAGAACTCTACACTAAACCCATCTGGTCCTGGGCATTTATTGGTTGGAAGACTTTTAATGACTCTATTTCTTTAGGGGTTATAAGACACTTTAGATGGCTTATCTGATCCTGATTTAACTTTGATACCTTGTATCTGCTTAGAAAATTACATACAAATTTTCCAGTTTTGTTGAATATAAGCTTTTGTAGTGGGGTCTGATGATATTTGAATGTCCTTAGCTTCTGTTGTTATATCTCCCTTTTCATTTCTGATTTTAATTTGGATACTGTCTCTGTGCCATCCAGTTAGTCTGGCTAAGGTTTCATCTATCTTGTTGATTTTCTTAAAGAACCAGCTCCTGATTTTGTTGATACTTTGTATAGTTCTTTTTGTTTTTACTTGGTTGATTTCAGCCCTGATTTTGATTATTTCCTGCTGTGTACTCCTCTTGGGTGTATTTGCTTCTCTTTGTTCTAGAACTATCAGGTGTGTTTTAAAGCCTCCAGTGTATGCTCTCTCCAGTTTCTCTTTGGAGGCATTCGGAGCTATGAGTTTTCCTCTTAGCACTGCTTTCATTGTGTCCCATAAGTTTGGATATGTTGTGCCTTCGTTATCATTAAATTGTAAAAAACTCTTTAATTTCTTTTTTATTTCTCCCTTGACCAAGTTATTGAGTAGGGCGTAGTTCAGCTCTCGTGTGTATGTGGGCTTTCTGTTGTTTTTGTTGCTATTTAAGATCAGCCTTAGTCTGTGGTGACATGATAGGATGCATTTGATTGCTTTAATATTCTTGTATGTGTTGAGGCCTGTTTTGTGATCAATTATATGTTCAATTTTGGAGATTGTACCATAGGGTGCTGAGAAGAAGTTATATTCTTTTGTTTTAGGATGAAATGTCTTATTGATATCTGTTAAATCCATTTGGTCTAAAACTTCTGTTAGTTTCAATGTGTCTCTGTTTAGTTTGTGTTTCCATGATCTATCTGTTCATGAGAGTGGGGTGGTGAAGTCTTTCACTATTACTGTGTGAGGTGCAATGTGTGCTTTCAGCTTTAGTAAAGTTTCTTTTATGAATGTGGTACCCTTGCGTTTAGTGCATAGACGTTCAGAATTGAGGGTTTTTCTTGATAGATTTTTCCTTCGCTAAGTATGAAGTGTTCTTCCTTATCTTTTTTGATAACTTTTTGTTGAATGTTGATTTTATTCAAAATTAGAATGGCTACTCCAGCTTGTTTCTTGAGACCATTTGCTTGGAAAATTGTTTTCCAGCCCTTTACTCTGAGGTAGTGTTTGTCTTTGACACTGAGGTGCATTTCCTATATGCAGCAAAATGCTGGGTCCTGTTTAATGTACCTAGTCTGTTAGTCTAGAATTGAGTTCATTGATGTTAAGAGATATTAAGGAATAGTATTTGTTGCTTCCTCTTATTTTTGATGTCATTTTTATGTTTGTGTTGTTATCTTCTTTTGGGTTTGATGAAAGATTACTTTCTTGCCTTTTCTAGGGAGTAGTTTCCCTCTTTGTGTTGGTGCTTTCCATCTATTACCCTTTGTAGGGTTGGATTTGTAGAAAGATATTGTCTGAATATGTTTTATCATAAAAGATATCAGTTTCTTCATCTATGTTAATTGAGAGTTTTGCTGTGTAGAGTAGCCTGTGCTGGCATTTGTGTTCCCTTAGGGTCTGTATAACATCTGACCAGGATCTTCTGGCTTTCATAGTCTCTGGTGAGAAGTCTGGTGTAATTGTGATAGGTCTGCCATTGTATGTTCCTTGACCTTTTCCCCTTACTGCTTTTAATATTCTTTCTTAGTTTTGTGCATTTGGTGTTTTGGCTATTATGTGACAGGAGGAATTTCTTTTCTGCTCCAATCTATTTGGAGTTCTGAATGCTTCTTTTATGTTAATGGCCATCTCTTTCTTTAGGTTAGGGAAGTTTTCTTCTATAATTTTGTTGACAATATTTATTGTTCCTTCCAGTTGAGAATCTTCACTCTCTTCTATACCTACTATCCATAGGTTTCATTTTCTCATTGTGTTCTGGATTTCCTGGATGTGCTAGATTAGGAGCTTTTGGCATTTAGCATTTTCTTTGACTGTTGTGTCAATGTTTTCTATGGTATCTTCTGCACCTGAGATTCTCTCTTCTATCTCTTGTATTCTGGTGCTGATGCTTGCATCTATGACTCCTCATTTCTTTTCTAGATTTTCTATCTACAGGGTTTCTATCCCTTTGTAATTTCTTTATTGTTTCATTTCTACTTTTTTTTTTTGCTCCTGCCTGGTATAATTCAATTACTTCACGTGTTTTGTGTTTTCCTGTAATTCTTTAAGGGATTTTTGTGTTTCTTCTTTAAGGGAATCTAGCTGTTTACCTGTGTTCTCCTGTATTTCTTTAAGGGGGTTATTTATGTCCTTCTTAAAGTCCCCTATCATCATCATGAGATGTGATTTTAAATAAGAGTCTTGCTTTTCCAGTGTGTTAAGACTATCCAGGTCTTGCTGTGGTTGGAGAACTGGTTTCTGATGATGCCAAGTAGCCTTCGTTTCTTTTGCTTATGTTCTTGCCCTTGCCTCTTTCCATCTGGTTATCTCTGGTGTTAACTGGTATTGCTGTCTCTGACTGTGGCTTGTCCCTCCTGCAAGCCTGTGTGTCGATATTCCTGGGACAACCATTCTCTCCAGGAGAAATTTATGTATGGAGTGCTGTGGCACAGGGTCAGCTCTGGCGTGCAGATAGAATACAGAAGGTTCCTGTCCTTGGCCGTTCCTTGGTTCCTGACTTCTGATGGCTCTGGGTAGGTCCCTCTTGGGCCAGGATTTTGAGCAGAAGTGGTGGTCTTACCAGTACTCACAGGTGTGTCTGCACTCCTGGGAGACCAGCTCTCTCCAGGGAGTATTTGGATATGGAGCACTGTGGCACAGGATCAGCCCCAGGTGCTGTGGCACAGGATCAGCTCTGGGCACAGATGGAAACAGGATGGATCCTGTCCCAGGCTGCTCCTTGGTTCCTGTGTTCTGAAGGCTCCAGGTGGGTCCTTCTAAGCAGAAGTGGTGGTCTTGGGGAGCTTTTTAAAAAAGGCTTTGAGAAAGAACATTCTCAGACAGCTCAAGAATACTTAGAAGGTATAAGGAAAGGGACTTTTCACTGTGGTAAGTTTAGATTTTTTAGTATTTAAAGAGAAAAAAGATGATAAGTTAAGAATAAGAGAAAGAAAAATTAAGAATACTGTAGATTAAACTCAGGGTTATAAAATAAAAATTCCAGTCCACTGAAGGCAGTTTATGCATCTAGGACAAAATGAAGGAGAGGGAGCCCAGTTATCCACGTAACTTTTGTCATGATAGTTGACAAAATTGGAACACTTTATTAGTGAATTAAAATACTTACACTAAAACAAAAATATGCATGTGTCTTCCAAGATAAAAAAAATTATAAGAAGCTAGTAATTTACATCATATATGTTAATTCAACATGAAAGTAACTTATCCTTTAATGTGAAGCAGGTAAAAAGGACAGGAAAACATAAAGACAGCATTCGCATATGACCAGTAGAATCGTTGCAATTTTAACAATCACTGTAAATACTAGAATGAAAAAATCAAATTATTTGATTTTTCAAGAGAATGAACGTAGAGCAGTGAAAATAGACGAGCTATGATTATGAAGTACACACAGAGGTTCTAATGAGAGGGCAGGGGACAAGATAAGATGCAAAATTATTTAAAAATATAAAATCCCATGGCCAGCCAGTAAGAAAATAACTGCTTTTAGAAAACCTCATGGGAATAGATACTGTTGCTAATTACCTCAATGATAATTACATAGCAAGTATAAGGTTTATTGAGAACTGAATAAGATTTACCCGAACAAGCCATTTCATTTCCTAAAGAGATTTTTTTAAAGTACAGTTAAATCAAAACATACCTTTTATTTAGCTAAAAAGTTTTGATAATATGAATATATAAAAACCCTCCTGAATTTAACGAAAATTGATTTGTTCCCATATCAAAACTCAGAGCAAATTTTAAAAACATTGACTACGTCCCTGATATTTGTGGAATGTATCTAGAGAAGAAACTTCTGTTTTAAAATGATACTTCTGCTGAAAGCAACAAAGCCCATTGGTCCTGCAGTCAGTGAAGACTTGTGTGCACAGCTTTTCCCCCAAACTCGTGTTTTTGCATAGATTTATTTGTGAGGTTGTTTTATTGGTCTCTGCCTCCACCAGTAAGCCGTAAACCACACGACAGCCACACCTGTGTCTTGTTTGTTTGCTGGGTCTAGTCATAATATGAAATCTTCCAAATAATAAATCTCCAATAAATATTTGTTTAACAGATAGCTGAATAGTATTTCTATAAGTATTATACTGTAATGACAAAGTCCTTAAGATAGATGGCAAATATTTAATAAAATGTGTCTGATGTAAAATATAGAAATTTACATAGATGTGTGCCACTTGAGAGAAATTTAAAACGTTTCTAAGAAAATGACGTCATTGTAAGTTAAAGGGGACATTTCAGTAGTGTTGGGTAACATGACTGAAATCAGGAAACTAAATGAAGTGGAATTGTCAAACATTACTGCTAAATGAATTCTAGAAGTCTTTATTTTTAAAATGTAAAAATGGATCAAAACTTTTAAATGCTAAGAGGAATGGGGATGAGGTTCTGTAGACCTGCATTGGCTTTATGGGCATTACTGACCAGCACTGGCTTCTACACCGATGATTCAAGCTCATATCCAGCGCAACCCTTCCACCATGCTATTGCTGCTGCAAAAGAACACACGAGAAGAACTTTGTGGGTTTTCCTGTGTGCATCAGCATGTGCCTCTTGGAGGAAAGAGAGTGGGTGTTTCTCTTCTCGTCTGAGTGCTCACATAACACTATAGTAATTCTCCTAAGTTTTCATTCCTTCCATTCCTTAGACTGGGTACTGATAGGCCTTTAAGTTCAATACCGTTTTAAAATTAACAATACTTTTCCTTTAAAATGACCAGAAGGTAAGTGGCCAATATGAGGATGCTTTAATTTCTGAAGGTATACAGCAGAATGCTATGCAACTACCAAAATACATTCCCATTCTATTTGAAATACCATTTACAATACATATGCTGTGTGACTGGGTATTTGTTTTAAATAAAAGTTCCTGTTATAACTATGAGCAGGTATATAATACAATAGTAATAAAGACAGTCTTTAGTCAATAGGATATCAAATTATTTCAATTGATTTTAATTGTTTTCATTTTAATTTTTCTTCACATGGTTAACTATCACTACCAATACTTCTTGATGATCTATTTCATATCAGTTCTTTACAAAATGTTTCAGCTATGTGAATATAAAGTAAAAAAATACTGCAAAAATGGTTAAGAACTTTATTCATTTTAATTATTTTGGATTATACTTGAACACAAAATGTAATTATGATACCATGAGCAGTCACAATGAAGCAAAGTAGTCATTGGCTTAAAATATAAAAGGACAAATATTTCTTCAGGACTAACTGAGCAGCCTGTGTGGCATCCAATGTCCCGTTAACAATATAAGGGAAATATCCTTAGGAGAGGTGTCACTGACAGCACAACTCCGTTCTCATATTGATGTATGTATAATATATGTGGCACATATTGATGCTGAATTAAAATGAAGTTTAGTCAAAATATTTCAGTAGAAGTCTAGCTTTGGGGAGTATTTTATTTCTCAAGTATAAATCCCAATTAAATATTGACACAGGTTGAATATTTGCAATTTAATTTCCAACTCTCTGAACTACACTGGAGTGCTAGGATTCCTTATCTCTACCTGAGGTGGGACTCAGAAACAAAATGCAGGCTTATCAGTTCCACAGTTGATACTCTAAGAATTAAAAATTGTCTCATTTCCCCTAAGGTAGCCAAGAACATCTCTGCACATTTTTATTAGCAAAGCATTTCAATATGAAGAGGAACCACGAGGATTAAGTGTCAGGGCACTTCAGGGGATGCTCATGGTGACAAGCATTGTCTCTTAGTAGTGGCCAACATTTGTTTGTTGCACAAACATGTCAGAAACCCTGCTAAGTGCTCTGTGAGTATTGTCTCACTTAGTCGTCACATGCACCCGAGAAGATGGGATATTTTTCTCTTTATTTCACAAATTGGAATGTAAGAAAGGACTTGAATCACAGTTAGCAAGGGTTGGTGCCAGGAGGAGCCCCAGGTTGTCTGTGGGCAGAACATGGGGCCTGCCCACAATTCTGCTACCACACCTCCCATATCCAGTTATCTCCAATCTCCTGCCACCACCTTAGTTCAAGTCCTCGTCACCTCTTGCCAGGGTGCATTGCCAGCCAGAGACACCATTCGTAGGTGTACTGCCAAAATTTGAAATGCAAATCAGTTTCACAAACATTATTTTTAGAGAGAAGATAGCATTTTTTTTTCAAATTATTTTTGGGTCCAGAGAATGTTCTTTCAAATGTATGAGTTTCACATTTGTAAAATGTCATGTTTTTTATGTTTTTGTTTAACTGTAAGGGAAAGGGCAGAGGGAAGGAGATTACCATCTCTTGAGCCTCTAATATGTGCTAGGCAAGACTGCTTTCTTGTGTCTTCAGTTCTGTGATAAGGGGGATAGAGGCTGATACCTACGGACTGTCCTCTGGGCTCCCGACTGTGTGTGGTACTTTCCGTATGGTAACTCATTTAGGACAAAATATGGAGTATTGACTAGCCATCCTTTGAAGTTTAGCCTGTGAAGTCAGTGAGCTGTTTTTTGTTGCCAATGTTCTGACACTGAAGGAGTAAAATGCTAGAAACCACCAGGGTTAGAATACTTTCCTTTGAAAGTACAGGTTGCTCACAGCTGGATATTAACTGTGGTGAAGCAGTATGGAATTCCATGTCACTATGAAGATAAATACTTGGTGCTTTTGCCCCTGAGATAATGTTGTCATTTGTTTTAATCTGTCCGGTGGGGTTTGATTTGCTGGTTTGTGGGCACACCCTTCTCTTCACATCCTCTGGGGCACTTATGTGTGGGTCAGCACACTGTGGAACCTCACAAGGATCTGAGGTTTGTTTTGAGACACTCTTAAGTAATCTCTGGGTTTCAGAATTTGGAGAACAATTCAGAGAATAATTCCATCTTCCAACCACACCTCATATTACAACATTGACTTTGGTGAGCATAAATAGCCGCTTGTCTGTTCTTACCATGACCTCTTCCTTTGAAATTGCCAGTTGGGGCAACCAAAATTAAAGATAGGTGCAGAGTAAATAATAACCACAGATGCCTGACATGGGCATTTCAGAGGATGCCAGTCATTAATTTGGATGCAGTGGATCTAGGATGCAATTTGGTGTATTTCTGTGAAGAGGCTATTTACCTCAGGATCCCTTTGTAAGCTTTGGATTTAGCCTCTTTGCTCCCTGCTGGATAAGAGACATGTAATGGAGAAATAGTGAGTTAAGACCAAAGTTTTTCACTTGGTGACTGTTATCTCTACCCATCTTTAGGAATATTATGTTGGGGTATATTCTAGCAGAATGTTTCTGGCTATGAAAAGGTCTGCCTTTTCTTGAACTGCAGGAAGGCATTGAACATCTTATTGCTCCATACTTTAATAGGCTTTTGAAAATATTCTCTCTCTCTGTCTCTCTGTCTCTCTCTGTCTCTGTCTCTCACACACACACATACACACAGGCGTGTGTGTTTACGCATGCATGCACAAGGGAGTTTGTGCATGCAATTTAAGAAGATATTTTTTCTTTTGATACTGTGACATGTTTTTTTTTCCCACTGCAAAGGATGCTCATGGCCCCACACAAAGCTTTTGCCAGGCAATACAGAATGGGGGCCAGGAGTCGAGGAGCTAGTTGGAAGTTAGAGGCCATGGGTAAGGGATGTCAACCTAATTATTGATCAATTTACTGTGTCTATTTAGTAAGTCAGTCAGTCTCCAGATACTTTTGTAGTCTTTAAAGATGACAAATGTTCACAGTTTGAATATCCCTAAATATATAACAGATGAACAAGCATGCTTTGGTGTGTAAATGCTGCATAGATTCAGAACCATCAAAAAGCCCCTCAAAAATGGTTTTCCATCTGCTGCTTCTAACTCCATATCGCACATCCTGGCAGCGCTCTTCACAGTGGTGTGAAAGATAGGTTCAAAGCCAACCTGGCAAAATCTATTTATCTTTTTTTTCTTTCCCAAATGTGTTTCTTTGTGCAGCTAAACTAGCAAACATATATAGGAACAAGGTGCCAGGGTAAGAGGAGGCACTTGTCAGGCCCAAATCATTCAGGAGAAAACCTGCTTCATGCTCTGCCTGGAAATACTGTTATCAAACTACATCGTTTTACAGAGTGTGAGCTGGAGAAGCAGTGGGCTTGAGTTCTCAGCAAGGCTCAGCTGTGATCACAGTGATGCCAGTGTCCATAGGGACAGTGCAGCATGCCCAACATCTTACTGTGCTCCCTGCAGAAAGTGTGCAACAGCTTTTCCCAGAACAGTTACTGAACTTTTATTGAAGTCAATGTACGTACCTCAGAAAATGGATTTGTGCGAGAAATGCTGTGTGTGTATGTGTGTGTGTGTGTGTTTGTTTGTGTGTGTGTGTGTGTTTGTGTGTGTGTGTGTTTGTGTGTGTGTGTGTGTGTGAACTTGCACACGTTGTGGGGAAACAGAGGTCAACTTCAGGTTTCTTCCTCAATCACCCTTTAACTTCTTTTTTGATAGGTCTCCCACTGAAAGTTTGATGACTCCACTGTGGCTTATAAGCACCTGAGCTTTTGCTGTCTGCACCTCCCTCCCTAATGCTAGAATTCCAGGTGCATGCCACCACACCCAGCTTTTTATGTGGGTGTGGGATATTTAACTCTAGACTGTAAACTGGTACAGGAAGCACTTTACTGACTGAATTATCTCCTCTCAGGAAATGCTTTTTTTTTTTTTAAGGTGGATCTGGAGCACAGTGTTTCTCAAGCACCAAGTGGCTCAAAACTGATATTCTTATATTCTTAAGGGGTATGAATCCATAGTGATGGCGCTTCTCACTGTCCTACGAAGTCATTTTATTTAACAATGTATAGGTCAATTTCTCAAGATACTGAACATTCTTATTTCTTGAGGTAAAGTCTCCAGAAAGGTAATATTTACAGCTATCTTTCAGCCAACAGCCAGAGTCTAATTAACAAATCCCGTAGAGGACTGGGGCATCATTCTTCAAAGGGAGAGACAGCAGGGCTCTAGAGTTGTAGGTCTCCTCTGCTTCCATTTTACCTAAGGGCAGGAGAGTCAAGAGATGTGTCATGATGAGGGGCAGAAGAGTAGACTCACTCTCTACTTTAACCACTGCTGCGCACACTCAAGAGTTACTTGCAAATGCTCAAACAAAATCAATTTGGGGAAGAGTGAGGTGATGCAGGAAATGAGGGATGGCTGTATCATAACAGCCATTTTCCTCCAGTCACCTAATCTCTTAGCTACAAGTAGTTCCTCTCAGGTACTGTGGCTGCAAAGGGTTGGTAGTTAAAGTGCTTAGGGGACATGGTGGGTGGAAATGTTGGGAAGTAGGTTTGATGCGTTTTATTCAATATTTGTCGTGCTTTTCACCTTTATAGAGGAAAACATTCAAGACTGAATAAATGTAAGGTGAGTATATATGTCCTTCTTATACAGAGAGTGCGTAACTTATCAGTCTAAAAGCAAGCTCATCTCTCCCACCTCATTCTTCATTTTATATATTTGCTGAAATCACACTACAGAGATGATAGTCTAAATGTGCTTTTATAATGCAGCCTACAGTCATAGGTTGGGGGGGACACATCAAAGAAGATTGAAATTGTGTCAAGTCTTTCCTGGAAAGCCATGTTTTGAGACTTCCTGGATATAGCTTCCCTGACATTTCTTGGAGACCAGTCTCATGGAAGACATTACTCCTCTAGCTCCTAAAACCTTCCCATGCTCTCTTCCACAATAATGGACATGCTGATATGGAAGATGGAAATCTTTCTAAACAAGGAAGTACAAGCATCTAAGGAGTGTGGAGAGCTAGAGAAATTCTCTTTAGAAATAAAACCCCAATTGCTTATCTAATATCAAGGACTCAGCCCTGAAATCATGCAGACACAAGTAATATTATATGGACTGATAATTGTATTTATAGATTTACACACACACACACACACACACACACACACGTACCTGCACACCCCACACACTATGTCAAAAAAGAATAAGAGGTCAGTTTTCAATGTAAATCTTTGATTTTATCACAAATGTTTCTAATTCCACCTTCAATTAATTTAGAGTTTTATATCTACCACTTTATATGTAAAATTTTCCATGAAATAGTCAATTTTAATGTGTTTGTATATATATTTCTTGAATTTTACCAGAAATATTTTCCATGTAAATCTTCAATTTTACCTGAAAATGTTTATAATTCCACCCTCAATCAACTTAGAATTATCTTTATGCCTGTCATTTCATCTATATAATTTCCATGATAATCTTTAATTTTAACATGTTTTTCTATATATTTCTTCAATTTTATCAGAAATATTTTCCATGTAAATCTTCAATTTTATCAGAAAATGTTTATGATTCCACTTTTCAATCAATTTAGGAATACTTTTTATGCTTACCATTATTATATCTATAAAATTTTCCTTGATAATCTTCAATTCAAACATGTTTTCTACATTTTTCTACAATTCTATCAGAAATATTTTCCACATAAATGTTCAATTCTATCATAAAATGTTTCTATTCCATATTTCAATTAATTTAGCAATGTTATACATGTTTACCACTTTATTCTTTAATTTTCCATGAAAATTGTCAATTTTAAAAGGCATGTGGGACCTTTGGGGGTGGGGAACCAGAAAAGGGGAAATGAATTGTAAATATAGAATATATCCAATAAATAAAAAAATAAAATTGAAAAAAATGTTTATCTGAATTACTTTCCATGTAATTCTTTAATTTTATCATAAAGTATTTTTACTTCACTTTTCAGTAAATAAAAAAGAAACATAAATAGCAAAAAAAAAAGAATAAGAGGTCAGAGGCCATGAGTTTGAAAGAAAGCAAGAGAATTGTATAGAAGAATCAGAGGGGAGAATATAAAGAGGAAAATGATGTAGTTACATTTCAATTTCAAAAGACATACAAAGAAAAATAAAAACACTACAAAAACTCTGTCAAATGTGGCAAAGTACCCACCAAACAGGGACAAAGACTACTCAGTTCCCGCCAAGGGTTGGTCAGGAGGTTGTGCACTTGGTGTTGCTAGGTGAGTAGAAGATTTGGAAAGTTTACATGGAATTTCTGTCCATATTTATTTGATGAATTTATTGTTATTTTGTGTAGTTGTCTTCATGTTTTAGATAGCTTGATAATGGAATTAACTCTATGTACAGATCAAATTTTGCCCAGTTCAAAGGCTATTAGATGTTGAGTATGCTTTGAAAAACACCCCATATTTTAAATGAGGGAATGGCCAACCAATGACTGGCCCAACTTGAGACCTATGCCATGAGAGATAGAGCCCACCAGTGACACTCTTTTTTTTCTTTATTCTTTTTATTAGATATATTCAATATTTACATTTCAAGTGATTTTCCCTTTACTGGATCCCCCCTCCCCAAAAGTCCCATAAGCCCTCTTCCCTCCCCTGTTCCCCTATCCACCCCTTCCCACTTCCCTGACCTGGTATTCCCCTACACTGCTGCACTGAACTTTCCAGGACCAGGGGCCACTCCTTCCTACTTCTTAGGCATCATTTGGTATGTGTATTGTGTCTTGGGTATTCCAAGCTTGTAGGCTAATATCCACTTATCAGTGATTGCATACCATGGGTATTCTTTTGAGACTGGGTTATCTCACTTAGGATGATGTTCTCCAGTTCCATCCATTTGTCTAAGAATTTTATGAATTCATTGTTTCTAATGGCTGAATAGTACTCCATTGTGTATATATACCACATTTTCTGTATCTATTCCTTTGCTGAGGGACATCTGGGTTCTTTCTAGCTTCTGGCTATTATAAATAGGGCTGCTATAAACATAGTGGAACATGTTTTCTTATTACATGCTGGGGAATCCACTGGGTATATGCCCAGGAGTGGTATAGCTGGGTTCTCCGGAAGTGTCATGGCCAGTTTTCTGAGGAACCACCAGACTGATTTCCAGAGTGGTAGTACCAGCTTGCAACCCCACCAGCAGTGGAGGAGTGTTCCTCTTTCTCCACATCCTCTCCAGCACCTGTTTTCTCCTGAGTTTTTGATCTTAGCCATTCTGACTTGTGTAAGGTGAAATCTCAGGGTTGTTTTGATTTGCATTTCCCTGATGACTAAGGATGTTGAACATTTCTTTAGGTGCTTCTTAGCCATTTGATATTCCTCAGGTGAAAATTCTTTGTTTAGCTGTGCACCCCATTTTTAAGGGGGATATTTGGCTCTCTGGAGTCTAACTTCTTGAGTTATTTGTATATCTAGGACATAAGCCCTCTGTCAGATATGATGTTGGTGAAGATCTTTTCCCAATTTGTAGGTTGCCATTTCATCCTTTTGACAATGTCCTTTGCCTTACAGAAACTTTGCAGTTTTATGAGGTCCCATTTGTCAATCCTTGATCTCAGCATAAGCTATTGGTGTTTTATTGAGGAAAATTTTCCCTATGCCCATGTCCTCAAGGGTCTTCCCCAGTTTCTTTTCTATTACTTTCAGTGTGTCTGGTTTTATTTGGAGGTTCTTGATCCACTTGGACTTGAACTTTGTACAGGGAGATAAGAATGGATCAGTTTGCATTCTTATACATGTTGACCTTTAGTTGAACCAACACCATTTTTTGAAAATGCTTTCTTTTTTTCCACTGGATGGTTGTAGCTCCTTTATCAAAGATCAAGTGACCATAATTCTGTGGGTTCATTTCCAGGTCTTCAATTCTATTCCATTGATCTACTTGCCTGTCACTGTACAAATAGCATGCAGTTTTTAACACAATTGCTTTGTAGTACTGCTTGACGTCTGGGATACTGAAGTTCTTTTACTGTTGAGAATAGTTTTAGCTATCCTGGTTTTTTTTTTTTTTGTTATTTCAGATGAATTTGAGAATTGCTCTTTCTAAGTCTATGAAGAATTGAGTTGGGATTTTGATGGGGATTGCATTGAATCTGCAGATTGCTTTTGGCAAGATGGCCATTTTTACTATATTAATCCTGCCAATCCAAGAGCATGGAAGATTTTTCCATCTTCTGAGGTCTTCTTTGATTTCTTTCTTCAAAGAAAGTTCCTGTCATACAGATCTTTTACTTGTTTGGTTAAAGTCACACCAAGATACTTTATATTGTTTGTGGCTATTGTAAAGGGTGTCATTTTGCTAGTTTCTTTCTCAGCCTGTTTATCCTTTGAGTACAGGAAGGCTACTCATTTACTTGAGTTGATTTTATATCCAGCCACTTTGCTGAAGTTGTTTATCAGCTGTAGGAGTTCTCTGGTGGAGTTTTTGGGTCGCTTAAGTATACTATCATATCATCTGCAAATAGTGATAGTTTGACTTCTTCCTTTCCAATTTGTATCCCTTTGACCTCCTTTTGTTGCCTAATAGCTCTGGCTAGAACTTTAAGTACTATATTGAATAAATATGGAGAGAGAGGACAGCCTTGTCTAGTTCCTGATTTTAGTGTAAATGCTTCAAGTTTCTGTCCATTTAGTTTGATGTTGGCTACTGGTTTGCTATATATTGCTTTTATTATGTTTAGGTATGGGTCTTGAATTCCTGTTCTTTCCAAGACCTTTAAAATGAAGTATGCTGAATTTTATCAAATGCTTTTTCAGCATCTAATGAAATGACCATGTGTTTTTTCTTTAAGTTTGTTTTTGTAGTGGATTACATTGATGGATTTCCATATATTGAACCATCCCTGCATCCCTGGGATGAAGCCTACTTGATCATGGTGAATGATTGTTTTGCTGTGTTCTTGGATTCCGTTGGCAAGAATTTTATTGAGTATTTTTGCATTGATATTCTTAAGGGAAATTGGTTTAAAGTTTTCTTTTTTGTTGGATCTTTGTGTGTTTTGGTATCAGCGAAATTGTGGCTTCATAGAATGAGTTGGGTAATGTTCCTTCTGTTTTTATTTTGTGTAACAGTTTGAAGAGTAATGGCATTAGGTTTCCTTTGAATGTCTTATAGAATTCAGCACTAAAGCCATCTTGTCCTATGCATTTTTTGGTTGGGAGACTGTCAATGACTACTTCTATTCTTGAGGGGTTATGGGACCATTTAGATGGTCTATCTGATCCTGATTAAACTTTGGTAGTTGGTATCTTTCTAGGAAATTGTCCATTTTATCCAGATTTTCCTGTTGTGTTGAGTATAGGCTTTTGTAGTAGAATATGATAATTTTTTGGATTTCCTCAGTTTCTGTTGTTATTTCACCCTTTTCATTTCTGATTTTGTTAAATTGGGTACTATCTCTTTGCCCTCTGGTTAGTCTGGCTAAAGTTTTATCTATCTTGTTGATTTTCTCAAAGAACCAGCTCCTACTTTTGTTGATTCTTCATATAGTTCTTTTTATTTCAACTTGGTTGATTTCAGCCCCAAGTTTCATGATTTCCTGCCTTCTACTCCTCTTGGGTGTATTAGCTCCTTTTTTTGGGGGGGGTTGAGACAGGGTTTCTCTGTGTAGCTCCGGCTGTCCTGGAACTCACTCTGTAGACCAGGCTGGCCTAACTCAGAAAGCCGCCTGCCTCTGCCTCCCAAGTGCTGGGATTACAGGCATGCGCCACCACCGCCCAGTGTATTAGCTCCTTTTTGTTCTAAAGCTTTCAGGTGTTCCGTTAAACTGCTAGTGTATGCTCTCTCCAGCTTCTTTTTGTAGGTGCTCAGAGCTATGAGTTTTCCTCTTAGCACTGCTTTCATTGTGTCCCATAAATTTGGGTATGTTGTGCCTTCATTTTTATTAAATTCTAAAAAGTGTTTGATTTCTTTCTTTATTTCTTCCTTGAAGAAGTTATCATTGAGTAGAGAATTGTTCAGCTTCCATGTGTATGTGGGCTTTTTGTTGTTTTTGTTGCTATTGAAGACCACCCTTATTCCATAGTGATTTGATGGGAGGCATGGAATTAGTTTGATCATCTTATATCTGTTGATGTCTGTTTTGTGACCAATTATATGGTCAGTTTTGGAGAAGGTACCATGAGGTGCTGAGAAGAAGGTATATTCTTTTGATTTAGGATGAAATGTTCTATAGATATCTATTAAGTCCATTTGGTCCCGAACTGTTAGTTTCACTGTGACTCTATTTAGTTTGTGTTTCCCTGATCTGTCCATTGAAGAGAGTGCGGTGTTTAAGTCCCCCACAATTATTGTGTGGGGTGCAATGTGTGCTTTAAGCTTTAGTAAGGCTTCCTTTATGAATGCAGGTGCCCTTATATTTGGGGCATAGATGTTCAAAATTGAGAGTTTTTCCTGGTAGATTTTTCCTTTGATGAGTATAAAGTGGCCTTCTTTATCTTTTTTGATGACTTTGGTTGAAAGTCTATTTTATCTGATATTAGAATGGCGACTCTAGCTTGTTTCCTGGGACCATTTGCTTGGAGAACTGTTTTCCAGCCTTTTTTTTACTCTTAGGTAATGTTTGTCTTTGACACTGAGATGCTTTTCCTGTATGCAGCAAAATATTGGGTCTTGTTTATGAATCCAGTCTGTTCTTTTTATTAGGGAATCAAGTTCATTGATGTTAAGAGATATTAAGGAATAGTGATTGCTGCTTCCTGCTGCTTTTGATGTAACGTTTATGTTTGTGTGGTTATCTTCTTTTGGGTTTGTTGAAAGGAGATTACTTTCTTGCTTTTTCTTGTGTGTAGTTTCCTTCCTTTTGTTGGTGTTTTCCATTCATCCTTTGAAGGGCTGGATTTGTGAAAAGATACTGTGTAAATTTGTTTTTGTCATGAAAAACCTTGGTTTCTCCATTTATGGTAATTGAGAGATTTGCTGGATATAGCAGTTTGGGTTGGCATTTGTGTTCCCTTAGGGTCTGCATGATGTCTGCCCAGGCTCTTGTGGCTTTCATAGTCTCTGGTGATAAATCCAGTGTAATTCTGATAGGTCTACCTTTATATGTTACTTGACCTTTTTCCTTACTGCTTTTAATATTCTTTCTTTGTTTAGTACATTTGGTGTTTTAATTATATTATGTGTGACGGGATGAATTTCTTTTCTGGTCAAACCTATTTGGAATTCTGTAGGCTTCCTGTATGTTCATGGGCATCTCTTTCTTTAGATTAGGGAAATTTTCTTCTATAATTTTGTTGAAGACATTTACTGACCCTTTAAGTTGGAAATCTTCACTCTCTTCTATGCCTATAATCCTTAGGTTTGGTCTTTTCATTTTGTCCTGGATTTCCTGGATATTTTGGGTCAGGAGCTTTTTGCATTTTTCATTGTCTTTGACTATTATATCAGTGTTTTCTATGGTATCTTCTGCATCTGAGATTCTCTCTTCTATCTCTTGTATTCTGTTGTTGATGATGTCCATGACTCCTGACTTCTTACCTAGGTTTTCCATGTCCCAAGTTGTCTTCCTTTGTGATTTCATTATTGTTTCTACCTCCTTCTTTAGATCCTGGATGGCTTTAATTCTTCACCTGTTTTGTTGTGTTTTCCCTTAGTTCTTCATGGACTTCTCACTGTTTACTTGTGTTTTCTTATAATTCTTTTTTTTAAATTTTTATTTTCTATATTTTATGTTTACATTCCAAAGGCTTCCCCCTTTCCCAGTTACCCTCAACCCTACATCCCATAATTCCTCTCCCCCCCAACTATTCCCCAATCATTCCCCCTCCCCCCACAGATTCTCTGTTCTGGGTCTACAAAACTGGATCCAATCTTTACAGGCCCAGGGTCCTCTCCTTTCTTCTTCTTGGGAATCATATGACTTGCTAATTGTGCCTTGAGTTTTTAGGGCTTCTGGGTTCATTAATATCCACTTATCAGTGATTGCATTTCATGTGTATTCTTTTGTGATTGGGTTGACTCACTCAGGATGATATTTTCCAGATCAAACCATTTACCTACAAATTGCATGAATTCATTATTTTTAATTGCTGAGTAGTATTCTATTGTATAAATATACCACATTTTCTGTATCCATTCCTCCTTTGAGGGACATTTGGGCTCCTTTCAATTTCTGGCTATTATAAACAAGGCTGCTATAAACATAGTGGAGCATGTGTCTTTATTGTATGCAGGGGAATCCTCTGGGTATATGCCCAGGAGTGGTATGCCAGGGTCCTCTGGAAGTGGCATGCCCAATTTTCTGAGGAACCGCCAAACTGATTTCCAGAGCAGTTTTACCATTTTGCAATCCCACCAACAGTGGAGGAGTGTTCCTCTTTCTCCACATCCTCGCCAGCACTTGTTGTCTCTTGAGTTTTTAATCTTAGCCATTCTGACTGGTGTGAGGTGGAATCTCAGGGTTGTTTTGATTTGCATTTCCCTGATGACTAATGATGTTGAACATCTCTTAAGGTGTTTCTCGGCCATCCGAATTTCTTCTGGTGAAAATTCTTTGTTTAGCTCTATACCCCATTTTTTGATGGGGTTATTTAGTTCTTTGCAGTCTAACTTCTTGAGTTCTTTGTATATATTGGATATTAGCCCTCTGTCGGATGTGGAGTTGGTGAAGATCTTTTCCCACTTTGTTGGTTGCTGTTTGGTCCTTCTGACAGTGTCCTTTGCCTTGCAAAAACTTTGTAATTTTATGAGGTCCCATTTGTCAATTCTTGATCTTAGTGCATAAGCTATTGGTGTTCTGTTCAGGAACTTTCCCCCTGTGCCCATGTCCTCCAGGGTCTTCCCCAGTTTCTTTTCTAATAGTTTCAGTGTGTCCGGTTTTATGTGGAGGTCCTTGATCCACTTGGAGTTGATCTTAGTGCAAGGAGATAAGAGTGGGTCAATTCGCATTCTTCTGCATGTTGACCTCCAGTTGAACCAGCACCATTTGTTGAAAAGGCTATCTTTATTCCACTGGATGGTTGTGGCTCCTTTATCAAAGATCATATGACCATAAGTCTGTGGGTTAATTTCTGGGTCTTCAATCCTATTCCATTGATCTACTTGCCTGTTGCTGTATCAATACCATGCAGTTTTTAACACAATTACTCTGTAGAACTGCTTGAGGTCAGGGATATTGATTCCCCCAGAAGTCCTTATATTGTTGAGAATAGTTTTAGCTATCCTGGGTTTTTTATTGCTCCAGATGAATTTGAGAATTATTCTTTCTAGATCTATGAAAAATTGATTAGGGATTTTATTGGGGATCGCATTGAATCTGTAGATTGCTTTTGGCAAGATGGCCATTTTTACTACATTGATCCTGCCAATCCAGGAGCAAGAAATATTTTTCCATCTTCTGAGGTCTTCTTTGATTTCTTTCTTCAAGGACTTGAAGTTCCTGTCATACAGATCTTTCGCTTGTTTGGTTAGAGTTACGCCAAGGTACTTTATGTTGTTTGTGGCTATTGTGAAGGGTGTTATTTCCCTAACTTCTTTCTCAGCCTGCTTGTCCTTTGAGTACAAGAAGGCTACTGATTTGCTTGAATTAATTTTATAACCAGCCACTTTGCTGAAGTTGTTTATCAGCTGTAGAAGTTCTCTGGTGGAGTTTTTTGGGTCGCTTAAGTAAACTATCATATCATCTGCAAATAATGATAGTTTGACTTCTTCCTTTCCAATTTGTATCCCTTTGACTTCCTTATGTTGTCTAATTGCTCTCGCTAGAACTTCAAGTACTATATTGAAAAGATATGGAGAGAGAGGGCAGCCTTGTCTAGTCCCTGATTTTAGTGGGATTGCTTCAAGTTTCTCTCCATTTATTTTGATGTTGGCTACTGGTTTGCTGTAGATTGCTTTTACTATGTTTATGTATGGGCCTTGAATTCCTGCTCTTTCCAAGACTTTTAGCATGGAAGGATGCTGAATTTTGTCAAATGCTTTTCTCAGCATCTAATGAGATGACCATGTGGTTTTTTCTTTTAGTTTGTTTATGTAGTGCATTACATTGATGGATTTCCGTATATTGAACCATCCCTGCATCCCTGGGATGAAGCCTACTTGATCATGGTGGATGATCGTTTTGATGTGCTCTTGGATTCGGTTGGCAAGAATTTTATTTAGTATTTTTGCATCGATATTCATAAGAGAAATTGGCCTGTAGTTCTCTTTCTTTGTTGGATCTTTTTGTGGTTTAGGTATTAGTGTAATTGTGGCTTCGAAGAATGAGTTGGGCAGTGTCCCTTCTGTCTCTATTTTGTGGAATAGTTTGAAAAGTATTGGTGTTAAATCTTCTTTGAAGGTCTGGTAGAATTCTGCACTAAAACCATCTGGTCCCGTACTTTTTTTGGTTGGGAGGCTTTCTATAACCCCTTCTATTCCTTTAGGGGTTATGGGACTATTTAGCTGATCTACTTGATGCTGATCTAATTTTGGTATTTGCTATCTGTCTAGGAAATTGTCCATTTCCTCCAGATTCTCCAGTTGTTTTGAGTATAGACCTTTGTAGTAGGATCTGATGATCTTTTAAATTTCCTCAGTTTCTGTTGTTATGTCTCCCTTTTCATTTCTAATTTTGTTAATTTGTATACTGTCTCTGTGTCCTTTGGTTAGTCTGGCTAAGGGTTTATCTATCTCTTTGATTTTCTCAAAGAACCAGCTCCTGGTCTTGTTGATTCTTTATATGGTTTCTTTGTTTCTACTTGATTGATTTCATCCCTGAGTTTGATGATTTCTTGTCTTCTACTCCTCCTGGGTGAATTAACTTCTTTTTCTTCCAGGGCTTTAAGGTGTGCCGTTAAGCTACTAGTGTATGTTCTCTCCGGTTTATTTTTGAATGCACTTAGAGCTATGAGTTTTCCTCTTAGCACTGCTTTCATTGTTTCCCATAGATTTGGGTAGGTTATACCTTCATTTCATTGAATTCTTCCAGGGTCTTCCCAAGTTTCTTTTCTAATAGTTTCATTGTGTCTGGTTTTATGTAAGGGAGTTATTTATGTCCTTGAATTGCTCCATGATGCCCTCCATCAGCATCATGACCTGTGATTTTAAATCCAAATCTTGCTTTCTTGGTGTGTTGGGGTATCCAAGACTTGCTGTTGTGGGAGAATTGGGTTCAGATGGTGCCATATTGCTTTGATTTTTGTTAGCAACATTCCCACATTTGCCTTTTGCCATCTGCTTATCTCTGGTGTTAGTTGGGCCTGGCTGGAGCTTGCCCCTCCTGTGTGTGTGCCTGCAGGCCTATCTCAGTAACCCTGTGTGAGCTGCTTTCTCCTGGCTCAAATTGCTGTGGTGCTCCAGAGTTCCTGGGTGCAGGTAGAGTCCTGGTGGGGTGTGTCCCAAGTGATCCTCTACTCTGGTGAAACATGCCTACCAATTTGACGCACAGCCACAGAAGCAAAGATGGCAGCCGAGACCCACTCTCTTGTAGTTGTATTTGGGTATGTACCTCTGTGGCCCCGATCAGCTTTGGATGCAGGCTGTGCCGGCTGTCTCCTCCTCAATGGCTGCTAGGGGTATAGATGGCTTCCTGCACTGCTTGGGGATGGCATTCTGTGGCCCAGGGTGTTCCCAATCCAGGGGCTGAAACCTGAAGCCACCAGTGACACTCTTAATGGTATTCTGATATTATTGCAGACAGGAGCCTAGGATGACTGTCATCTGAATGTTTTCACTCAGCAGCTGATGGAAACATATACAGAGACACACAGCCAAACATTAAATGAAGCTTGGAGACTCTTCTAGAAAAGGGGGAGGAAGGATTGAAGATGCCAGAGAGATCTAGGGCACCACAAGAAAACACATAGAATCAACTAACCTGTATGGGGCTCAAGAGAGCTTGCATCAGATGGACCTATGTAACATAAGTAACAGATGGTCTTCATGTGGCACACCTAATAGCAGGAGCTGTGGCTGTCTCTGACTGTTGCCTGCCTTTGGATTCCTTTCTCTTAACTGGGTTGCCTTGTCTAGCCTCAATAGAAAAAGATACACCTAGTCCTACTCTAACTTGATATCCTAAGGTATGTTGATATCTATAGGAGGCCTCCCCTTCTCTGAGGAGAATGGGAGGGAGAGTTGGGGGAAGGAAAGTGGATAGAGAGGGACTGAGAGGAGAGGAGCAGGGGAGGGAGCTGCATTCCAGATATAAAATAAATAAATACATTAATTAAGAAAAATCCATAATTTTCAGAAGGTTGTAAGAAAACCAACTAGAAAACACAATATTTAGTTTATTTGAGGCAAATTATTGCTTTTAGCTATGAAACATTTTGATGTTTAGTCTCTTGGTATGCTAAATAATGGTTGTTCCCAGAGTCCACACATAGTCCCAGGTGATGCTATGTGACCTTGCCCCCCAAGTTATCCCTGATTGGTAAATAAGATGCCTATATCCTGTATCTTGGCAGAGTTGAGATAGGCAGAGCTTGATGGTCCTGGGCTTTGGGTTGGAGGACAAAGAAGAGAAGGAGGGAGAGAGAAGACACCATGGGTTAGGAGTCAAGAAAGCATGACCCTGACTGCTGGCTGTTTGGAGTTAAGAGCAGTCCAGATGAAAAATAGTAAGTAATAATTCAGAGTTATGGATAGGAAACATATTTTAATAGCATAGAGGTTAGATATCTACCAAGCCTTAGTGCTAATAAAGGCTTATTATAAACATAAATATCGTGCATATCTTCCATCCTCCGGGAACTGAATGATTAATGTCAGGTTAGGAGCCCCTAACTGAGGTTAAATGTTTCAACAACAAAAATTTCTGGTAATAATCCTAAATTTCATATATATAATGTAAACTCTAGAATAATAATGTTTGAAACAAAAGAAAGCAAAGTCACAATGATGAATTTAGGGTGTGGTCTTAATACTCAGGAAGAAAAAAAATGTACTTCTGGTTAGCTGTACTCTCTATAAAAACAATAAAAGTTAACATTTCTTCTATTTTGGAAAGAATTCTGATTTAGGGAAGTGAAGATGTGTTTGAATTCCATGTCTGACTACTCAGTCTCAGCCTTGTCTTCAACTGAGACCACGATGAAGCTACTATCTGAATGAGCATAAGAAGTTTAGATGGGTGATCACAGTCATTGCCTGACAGTAGGTGTTTAACAGGTAGGAGATGTAAAGTTATTGTACCCTGTGCCCTTAAAACAATTGTTCTCTTGCACTGTAACACATAAACTCAGTTATGTAAGAGTGACTAAGTGGTGTAATCTATTTGACATCTTGATGACAGTGCACACAGGACCCCCAGAGCTACTGAATTTGGCTACACGAAGCAAGACCTGAAATTTTTCCAGTGGTAAGCAGAATACTTGCATACAAAGACTAATTTGGTGAATCAAAAGTCCTGATGAAACCACACAGTACCTAATGCTCATAGTTTTATGGTCTGCAGAGTAATGGTGCAATGTCTTTGTGGATGAGGCTGAATTGATTGTTCAGAGTGCTGCTCTGGAAGTCTCTGACTATTATGCAGAGTTTGATAGAGACCTACATTCCACAGGTTTGATCCCTGTGTAAAGAACGTCTTTAGAAAAACAGTGAAATGTTCCACCTCTAGAAATAACCCTTCTAGAAGTTCCTACTATGAAACCAGATCATCTATTTTGATACATATTTTACAGCTATTACAAGATGTACCAAAAAAGGTTCTTTTCCATTCTGTCTAGACACCTTTTTCTAGACAACATCCTGACATATAAGAATAAGCACGAAAATGAACATATTACATCAATCATGCCACAGAGAGGAATGATAAGTTTACAGTTTCCTTTGTGGGAGGATATTGATGGTAATTATCTTCACTCCTGCCACCTCACTTAGCTTACAGACCACTCTACTGTGGTTGGGAGGTACTGGTCATACTTCACCACATACTTGAAGAATGTTTTAATTGGTTGGAAATCTTCTGTGGCTTGCAGGGAGGGGATGCTAAAGGGACTTAATGTTTTCCTTGGTGAGTAAGCTGAGCTAGTACTCATGGGAAATGTATTTGCACCATGACTTTGTGGTGATGCCATGTTTGAAATAATGCAATAATATTCAATAATATGAACAACTCATAAGAACATGTAAGTAACTTTATTTATCAAGGCAGATTAGATATTTGTTTGATACAGAATATAATTTTAAATTAGCCAATTGCAAGAAGATTTGGAAATTCCCTCAACGTCCTACTTTGGCTGGAAGACATGAGATGTTAGTGGCCTAGAACCATACTTTCTGTTGTGCTAAGAAAACTGCCCTTGAGTATAACCTAGGGTCTTACTAAATTCTAAAGATTGGGCAAGAAGTTCACACAAGAATTTAGCATCTGTTCCTGAAATCAGTGCTTTAGGGTCTGACATTCAAACATTAAACATTTGAATACATTCTGTACACTGTTTTTTAACATAATATCAGTAATACATTGAGTACTGTTCCCAAAGTTTAGTAACTAATACATAATCACACATTTCTAATAATTGTCAAATTAAATTACAATTAGAAAAAAGAGGTGACACTATTATTTATATTTTTTGTCACTGAGGAAAATCTTGTCCCTGAAGAAAAAAATGGCATCTAGAATATTTGACATCTGCATTTCATCTTTCGTTAGAAAAAGATTCCTCTTCACATGGAGACGTTTGCTAATGGATTGATAATATATATTGTAAATATTTGAGAACATTTGCTTTTTAAACAACACAATTCTGAAAGACGTTTTATCCCCATTTATTTCACATGCATAGAACATATTTAGATATAAATTTACCTTTGAAAGGTATAAGGTATTACACACAAATCTGAATTTATATCATAATGATGACAAATTAGAACTTAGCACAACTCACTGATAAGTGGATATTAGCTTAGAATCTTGGGACACCCAAGACACAATCTACATACCAAATGATGTCTGAGAAGAATGAAGGAGTGGACCCTGGCTCTGGAAAGGTTCAAGGCATCAGTGTAGGGGAATACCAGAACAGGGAAGTGGGAAGGGGTGGATGGAGGAACAGGGGGAGGGAAAAGGGAATGTGGGACCTTTGGGGGGGCAGGGAACCAGAAAAAGGGAAATGAAATGTAAATATAGAATATATCCAAAATAAAAATAAAAAAAAAGAACTTAGCACAATGCTATTCATATACTAAGTTTCCGAGGGTGCTACTTACAATTTCATTTCGCAAAGTAGTAAACATACATGCCCATATGTACTATGTGAGCATGTGTATGTGCACGTGAACAACATAATAGTAAAAGAGAAAAAGGCTAACAACTTAAGAGTAGTGAGATAAAAAAGGAGTGGGGCAGGTTGGAGGAAGAGAGACATAGGCAATGTTATGTAATTCTATTTCATTTGAAAACATTTAAAATTAAAAAAAAAATTGGTGAAGGGATTTAGCTAGGCCAGGGCCAGTCTATAATTTAGGACATCCACTGACATTATGTGTTCAAGGTTTTCATGCACAGAGTTATCTGAATGCTCTCCACTCTCTTTGAGGTTGATTTATAATAAATTACTTGCTGCTGGCCCCATAGCATTTCATGTTTTGGCTACACTGAAATTATTCTCAGAAAACAAAACAAAACAAAACAAAACAAAACAACATATTTTTAGAGTTGTTGTGTCTCTTCTATTTTGGTCAATGTTGAAGCTCTCCCAATGCTGGGCTTCACCTAGTGAATTTTGTCAGCCATTGATCTGACTATGTGTAGTCCAGGTCAACTTCTCATAGTTGATTTCCCCTACCCTACCACACAGACCCATAAACTAGACTGAAACTCAACGATGGGGATTCTTTTTTAGTTGAATTTCCCACCAGCTGTCTCTAATCTGATTCCACATTAGGTAAAAGAGTTTTTATCTGTGTTCCCCGTTCTCTGTCATAATGCTAATGATTAACCATAAAATGTCTTTTTGAACATAGCAGTTCAGTGTTCCACTGTTTCCATATCCAGAAATTGATACCAGAGCAGACTCCCCATACTCCCCACATGAAATCTTCGCACTTTAGAAAACAGTGTTTTAGGAGGAAATTATATTTTTACTAGGCTGTATATGGGCATCTTTAAATCTAACTAAAATTTTCACCTTTTCTTTTTAGTTTAAGCTTGTAAAGTCTCTAGGTCATTATTGTGAGTCACCAACATCTTTTTAATGCAAAGAACAGCAGCAACAATGTGTATAAGGAATTAGCAGTGTCCATGAATTCTAGTAACATAGCCTCAAATTTAATGCTTCAATTAAAACTTAATAAGCATGCATGAGATGTATTTACAGTGTATGTTGAGTAGTGGTTAAAAAAAAAACTTGTTTTGCCCACTTTTGCAAACTGGTAGATAGAACATATTTGTTTACTTGTAACATGATAATTCCTGGAGGTGTGAACACCGGGGTATGGGGGAGGTGAAGAGACAAACATTGTAACAGGTATTCTGCAGAAGTGTCAAGAGATGCATAATGTTTCAACACAAACAAAAGATGGTGAATTGAAAATGATCTGTCCAGGGGTTGAAGGAAAGCTCTAAAAGTGGCAAATAATCACACTGTGTTGCTTGACTCATGAATTCAAGAGAGAAAACTGAATTGGAATGATCACAAAGACATTTTAAGCTTAATCATTAGTGTTATGACAGAGAACAGAGAATGCATATTGTCCCATCACGTGAAACGAAATGACCAGTTGAGAGGCCTGTTGATTCGACCTAAAAGCACACGGTACTCACAATGGGAGAAGTGACCATGGTAGAAACAATACTGGTTTCTCCTTTTGCAGTTGTTTAAACATTAAATGATATTTGCATAGACAATATTTTAAAATATAACAAAGTTAATAGTATTGCTTCTGCCTTCAAATGCTCTATGATGACTCAAAGCTTCAAATGAATTATAAAGTATCTCTTTCATTTTGAAATGCCACAGCCAATTTCATCTGATACTTAGTAAAATACTCGACCCAGAAAACCACGGCACTCATTTCAGCCCAGTATATTTTTTTTTAGTATCCTAAAATTAATTTCAAGAAACCTACTAGTTTGAGGAAACTTTTTACTTCGCCTTAAACTTTATTTCATTTTCTCTTTTTGTGATGTATGTCAGGCATTTAATTTTGAAAAGAGAACATATGCTTAGAAAAAAGGACAAAATCTTACTATTAAATAAGTGTGCTTCAAAGAAAATGTGATGTTGCAATATGCCAGGGGCGTATCAGATTTAGAAAGAAAATGCCATTATTTTCTTCAACTAATTCAATCTTAAGCCAAAAATGTTTCAAAAGACTAATACTTCAATTGATTTTTTCTAAAAAAAAATAAATCCATAAAATCAATTCAATTAATAAAGTAAATGAATATAAATGTTATTATTGATACATACATATTAAACAAGATTTTGTTATATTAACAATATACAATGAATCAACATGATTTTGCAAAATCAAAGAGTATGTTCTGGAATAATAATGAGTTTTAAGACTATTAGAATAAATATTTGGTTATTTTAGAGTGATAATCCCAAAGTTACATTAACTTTAATATATATTATATGTATAATATATATTCATATTCTCTGCCAAAATATTTCAGTGAAAAAGTAAAACTACAATCTGTAGACAGAGCAGCTAGGCATGGCCATTAGTTCTTTCCAACAGCTTGGTCTGCTAAGGTAGTTCAAGTACTTCCATTAAAGGGGTTTGTAATTTTGTTTAGTTGTGTTTTATTTTTCTCATTTTGATATGACTTTTGTTCTCTGGAAATCTTTAAGAATTTTGTTATCCAATATTACAAAACAGTCTTGAATTTTCAACATTTCAATATCAAACAAAAAAGAACAAATAAAACAGATGAACATTTAACTAAATATTTTTAGAATAATGTAGTATTTTATTATAACGTATCATTATAGTACAACTACTGTGAAAATAAAAGAAATAGTTTAAATTTTGTCCTAAAAACAAATCAACAAGAATTTTGTAATATTAAAGACTATTTGCTGCTGTAATAAAGGTTTTAACACTATTAGCATACATCTTTCATTAATTTAGAATAATATTTTAACCCCCAAATTATTTTAAACACTTTAAAAAATAATAGAAATAGGTTAAAACTTATTTGACATTTTACAAATCAGATTCCATTAGTAAGATATTTCTCATTATTTTCTATTTGATTTTATAAAGAACAACATTTGTGCTTTTCCAACTTTTTAAAGAATTTGCACACATATGTACAAACAAACATGCAATCATGTGGCAGTAGTACATGTCTACAGTGAAAACACCATGTAATGTGTATGTATTTTTGCACATAATATTCAACATGTGTTATTGTGGGTAGAATAATAGAAATGGAAAGAAATAAGTATCATAGCATAGATACAGACTTGTAGGTGACACTGTTGTTTTGTCTTGTGTATATAGCTATAATATATTTGAGTGGAAAAAGCATAACAATATATTTTAAAACAATGCTTGAGACTAATGTGGTAAATAATATGAAATGTCAGAGTAAATTAAGAACATAGCATTGCCTTAACTTTATCTGCTATTAAATGGAACATACACAGTCTAAAACAGACTGAGGGGTGTATCTACCATGTGGTAACAGTGACAAATATTTGAAAATATCATTTATTTTAATGATTATTAGAGTAATGCAACTTGACAACAGCAGATAAACCCTCCTTCCATTAAGTGTCATAGAAAATTCTGTGTCGTTATTCTAAGAATTAACAATATTGTAAAGAGAGTCTTCTAGGGTTCCATGCAGTGCCGGGCATGTAAAGATGCAGTATGAAGATTTGAACCTTTGGTATCTGGGATGCCTACCAAGCATCTGTCCGAACACCAACAGCTTGATATCACCAAGCACTTAACCAGAAAAATTTTTGTCTGAAGATCTAGGTTTTACCTCTGAGTCAATATTATATCAATAGTCTTGGTGGATGTACTTTTCAATTCCAGCAATAATGACTATGGATTATAAAGTATTAATTAGTTTCAACATAATGATAAATGAATTTAAACTTTTGAAAATTGAAATTTATTTCTTTATTTCTGTCTTTATTTTTTCTGTGTCTCTGTTTCTCTCATCTCTCTCTCTCTCTCTCTCTCTCTCTCTCTCTCTCTCTCTCTCTCTGTGTGTGTGTGTGTGTGTGTGTGTGTGTGTGCATCTCTGTGTCATGCTGATTTAACAGGTGTGTGCAGACATGTCAAGCTTTGTATCAGGATGCTGGGGACCTGAACTTAGGTGCTTCTGCTTTCTTATCAAATATTATTTGATAAGAGTCATTTCCACTCTCCCAAATTTTGACTTTTGAATGAAGTTTTTAATAATATGACCTTATTTAATCCAAGACTATTGCTTTCTTTGACTTAACTCTCTGATAGCTGGGAGACAGTGGACCTTGAGAAACTTTTTTCCCTCTCCACATACCATTCTAGGAAGCAGCCATAACACTGAAATTCTCCTCTTTGGAATGTTGTGAATCCACCCAGCACAAGGAATCTAAGACGAGTCCACCTGATGTTTCTCTTTGCTATTTGAAATCCCTGGAGCATGAGAAGTAAATGCTGAAGTGTTTTTCTTTTTCTCCCATTTCTCTGTTTCAAACACAATGAATAAATAATAAACAATATTCAGCAAAAGCTTAAAATATTTAAAGAATGCTCTGCATTAGACATAGATCCAGAAGAGAGGCAAATGATTTCTGTAGTATATTATTCCTGGAGAAGGCAGCCCAGAGGCACTGTGACTATCTTGGCTGTATTGTTCTTCAAGGTAGTATTACAAAATAACCAAAGGTGCTAATCCACCTGACCCCTGGGAAGACACTCTCTGGCATGAGAGATCTTCACTTATCTCTCTCCTATAGCACTTTCCCAGGGGTACATTGGAGAATACTTACATTTTAAGGAGTTGCGTTCTTAGTTCAGTGTGTACAGGTGGTCTTAATAGCTGGGTTTTCCTCTCCTCTTGGAAAGGGCACTAACATTTCCCTGGTGACGTCATTGATAAGTGAGGAGCACGGTTTCCTTGACACTGGTTACCTTTTTGCTCTTCTAACTAGTGCATGAGTTGGAAGCAACAAAGCCGTTGGTAATGCAGTTTATATTGTCTTGGGTGAGACACAGAGCACACAATTCCCACCATGGACTCCAGATTGAGGGCAACTCCTTGTGAAATCAGGAGGCTGGGCAGCCGAAGAGCATGTGAATATTGTGCATTTGTAAATATTTGAGCACATCTGCTTAGCTCCCTCCTAAAAAACCACCGGGGAAAGCCGCCTTACGTTGTGCCATGCAATGCTGTTACCCCGCTCTAATTGTGAAGTCTGTTGAGTGTTTTCCTCATGCACACAAAAATTAAACATCCCTCTCCTCATTCATGATTAATTCAGCTCCAGTGCCACACTGTGTCACACTGCATTTTTTAAAGTAATTGTTAAATTCTATCTCATAATCAGAGCAGTTTTAATTAACTTTTTGTCAGTTAATCTTTTCTCCTCATACATTTTCCATATCTGCTGTGTATATGGTGAGTCTCTGCCCAGGGGTTTGGAGCCCCTTGATATGAATGCTTAAGCCCTTCGAATGCCAGTGGATGTGCCACATGCAGGCATGGAGAGAGGGCCTCCCAGGCACCATTCAGAGCCTGTCTGGCCCTGTCTGTTCATGTCCTTTGCATTAACCAATTCCTCTGCAATGAGATCATTTAGGACCTTCCAAGTTCAACTTTTCATTCCTTTCTCCTCGATGTGCTTTTTATATCTGGAAGAGACTGGGTGGGCAACAGAAAGAGAAAAATGGTAGGTATTCTACAGCACACAAATGTCACAATGGAACTTATGGTTGGAACATACTGAAAGTAAAGCATTGGACATGTTAAATGGTCTTGGGGAATCCTCTGCCTGCAGAGTGAGCTCCTTCCTACTTCCTCAGGGGATCTTGGTAACATTATCAAAGTCACAGATTTGAACTGTATTTGTACGGCTTCTTCCTTGACTTGGCATATTACTGGTGGACATCTCTCTTCATCCATGTATTTTACTCCCAAAATAACTTTTCTCCAGTGGACATCCAATTCCATATTAAGTGGTACATAGCCATAGGTTTTATTTTCCTTGAAAAATGCTTACACTTTAAAGACTTAATAATAAATGTATAGGTTTCTCTGAAGGTTAAAACTGTCAAATATTTTTAATAGTACTATTGTTTTTACCTCCTTGAGCAATAGCCATTTGGGGGATAGGCTTAGGGTGTATTTTGAGGATATTGCCTCAGTTTTTCTGTGTCACAAGGCATAGCATTGAGGAAATAGGAACTGATAATTCCTCCATTAGAATTTTAGGATAAGATGTTGAGAGGTTAAACAAACATATCACACACTGAATTTGCTATTTAGCCTATTTAATCAGAGTGTGGCATGCCCTAGAAGAGAGAACACATTCACTGTATGGACAAGTCTGAAGTGCTGCCATCTTGAAGTTACAGTTGACCAGTTTCTCTTCATTTGATCTTCAATAATCTATGCCATTTGTGAACATTACGCTAAATTGATTACTACTTGAGAGACACATTAGACAGCACCATCTCAACAAACTGCGTTTTGGATGAGCTGTTTTGATGAACCCAAAAGGGTTAAAAATATGTGTGAATCAGAATCTGTCAAATCTTGAGTGCCACATTTACAAGCAAATGGACAAACAGTTTAAAGCCCGGACTAATGGCAAGTTTGGAAGGACCATTTTCCTCACCTGAAAATGGGTAATGATTGGTGTGTATCATTTTCTGATGATTAAATTATTTTAATGTATTTAGCCTAGCGTAAGTTCTAATGTGCTGAATGGTTTGTTGTGGCTTGTCCTGTTCTATATGCCTGATAAGAACACATTTTCTCAGTGTGTAACAGCACAATAAACCCAAGCACTTACTATGACCTTCATCAGGCTCTATTCTCTCCTCTCCATGAGGAAGCACATCTCTGTGAGTTCATAGATGACTTCTGCTTTAATTAGTTTCTCCCCTGACACTAGCACACTATCCATGTGATGGGATGATTTAAAAGAACATTGCTAAATTGAAAATGAATTGTGTTCTTTTATCCATCAAACACTATTTACTATGTTGTCACCTGTACACAAAGCAAAGCACTGTTCTTGCTCTTCAAGTCTTTGAAAACTTTCCAAATTGAATAAGGATCCACCTATGTGAATGGATCAGGCTAGAACTGTACAGACAATGCCCATTTGGTATTCTAAGGTTTATAAAAAGGCAACCAAGAAGGCAGAAGTACTTGACTTTTGAATATGGAGCAATTTTACTAAGATTCATGAAAATGCAAGCTGAACACACCTAGGAAAGGGTTCTGGTACACAGAGGGGTCAGGGTTAGAGGTCTGTGGTGAATGTTGAACCACTGTCCTATCAGTGAATTCCATCTATTGCCATGCTGAAATTCTAGGGCCTCATTGGAATCAGGTGGCTGTTGCACAAGATGATGAGATGGAAGAAAGAGAACCAGGCCCAGGTGCTCTTGGAGGACTCTGCAAGAGCAGAGGATGGAAGTGATGAGTAGAAAGACAGGGTAGATTTAAAGAATTAGGGCTAACTGAGGTTATAGCACAAGAAAATGTCATTTGCTATCCATAAAGGTCATTTGTTGTGTGCATATGTGTGTAATTTAGTCTTAATTCTGCTTCTTATATGGTTGAGAAATTCAGATCTCTGTTTATGCTTTCCCAGAACTCTCTTGCCTGCTCTTTGTACTCAAGTACAAAGTGGGGTGGCTGTATTCCAACTCTCACTTGGATGCCGAGCGGGATGGGAGCAGAGATGTCACAGCAATGTGTCCAAATTTGCTTTATCTTTGAAATGTCGCGAATATGGTGCTTAAAATGATTCATCAACGCAATACATTTTTCTAACATAGAATCATTTTATGATACTACTGTCTTAGCTTTAAAGTCCTAATGTAAAATGTGTAAATACATAAACTTTATTAATATGCAATTTCTTGCATCATTTTACTCTATAATTATGTCTAAACTTGTCATTTAAAATATACATTAAAGGATAATATATAACAACTATTAGCTATCTATGAGTACTTGAAAATATTTGAATTTCCAGAAATTTCTTGTCTTGAGAAAACACTAATAAAGAGAGAACCAATGTGTCCTGTCCTAGTTTTCATAGTATTGAGTTCCAAATTAATGTCACTGTGTCATAAAATGCCCAATAATTTTGGAATGCATTTGTAACAAAAAACAAATGGCCATTTAATCAGGCTGCTAAATTTACAAAGCATTCTGCCATGATTTCACATAATGTAAAATTAAATACACAAATAAAATGAATTCATTTTATTCTATTTTTAGAATAATATTCTATTATTTTTACTGTTAGCACTTATAGTGAGCCCATTTAAAAATATTTTTCAATGTTGGACATTTATGACCTGACATATTTTTAATTTTAATAGGTATAAGAATAATTGTGGTTATAATTAAAAAGTGGGAAAAAGAAAGGTGACTTTGGATCATGGACATATATGACTTGACCTCAAAGTCAATAAAAATATCAATTACTGAGAAGGACCTTCAAGGTGCTCTTTTTTTTTTTTTTTTTTTTTTTTGGTTTTTCGAGACAGGGTTTCTCTGTGTAGCCCTGGCTGTCCTGGAACTCACTCTGTAGACCAGGCTGGCCTCGAACTCAGAAATCCACCTGCCTCTGCCTCCCAAGTGCTGGGATTACAGGCGTGCGCCACCACCACCCGAAGGTGCTCTTTTTTAAACTGAAAGTCCACAATGTACAAATGCACTTTGTAATTGGGTGTTTCCAAACTCATAATTGTTAGGAAGATTTTAACTAGTGAGCATAAAAATAAAATTGTTATAAAAAACTGCACTGGAATTTGAAGTTTCCACAATCCAACCCAATGTGAAGCTGAGGCACCCAATGTCGGAAATGCCTTATCTTTTAATGCATACAGAGATGTGATTAACTTGGATTTCTCTGTTATTCCATTGAGATCATTTTTAAAGTTAAATTTGTAAAACAAACAAACAAAGCAAAACAAAAACACTATGAAAGAATATATGTATCTAAAATAACTTTTACATTTAAAATTGTTTTCTTTCCCTTCCTTCCTTCCTTCCTCCCTCCCTCCCTCCCTCCTTCCCTCCCTCTCTCTCTCTTTCTCTCTCTCTCTCTCTTTCTTTCTTTCTTTCTTTCTTTCTTTCTTCACTACAGATTTTATCCCCTCTCAACCTAGTCCAGCCTCCGACTGTTCCACATTCCATACCTCCCCCCCCCCCGTCCCCATGAGGATGCCCCACACCACAGATACAGAAAATGTGGTTCATTTGCTCAATGGAATACTACTCAGCTATTAAGAACGAGGACATCCTGAGTTTTGAGGGAAATGGATGGACCTAGAAAATATCCTGAGTGAGGTAACTCAGACCCAAAAGGACATGCATGGTATGTACTCATGAATAAGTGGATATTAACAAAAACAGTACTAAATACCCAAGATACAGTCCACATTTAAAACTGTTTAGAGTGGAGAGACCTCAATTTAGAATCCAGGCTGCACATATTAAAGTGGTTGATTTAGGGCAAAAGCAAATGATATTTTTAATGTCTTGTCTTTTCCAAATTCCAGAATCCAACCTTCAATCCACCATGGACTCTCAATAGATGTTGAAAAGCTAGCAGACTCTTTACCCCTGAAATCTCGTTTTAGTTTTGATTAAAAGTGTGTGAGCTGTTACTATCTAACGGTGTCAGCCGAGATTAGAACAAACAGACAACAAAAATAAAGCAGCAATTGTAGGAACAGACCAGGATTTCAGAATCAACTGTAAGAAATAAAAGGCTCAGCTGCTTTCTTCTGTACTCTGCAGAAGGCACAGTTTGCAGAATTTTTATTGGCACCCTGCCATCCTTATTTTCATTTATCTGCCTCAAAGCACCATTTCAAAAAGTGCAAAAGCATGTTGTTGATAAAGTAGATTGTTTATAGCTGAACTGAAATTTTCTGAACAACATGTATTGTCATAAAGTGGGGGAGGGGGACTCAGGGACACCGCACCTGCAGCTGTCTGAGACCTCTATCAGCACCACTGCAAAAAGAGGAGGCAAGATGTGCTAGTTTGCCCTACAAAACTTAATAAGCAAATTTTTATAAAGTGTATTAAGTGACAGGCATTACCAAAGCCATAAAGCCCTCTGAGCCTTTATTTCTTGAAACGCTTTCCCAGAACATTGCCCCCATATTGCAGTCTCCTTTATGGTGTTGGGTTTTGTAATGTACTCAGCTACACTGGGTGATTTCAATGATAGTAAATCCTGGCTCGATGCGTCCCCATGTGTACCGTAGTCATTTTAATACTTCTGCAGTTAAGTACCGTGGGGCATAAATTTTAGCCCTAACTTCAGTTGCTTCTCAATGTATTTTCTTGTCACTATTTTAACAAAAGCAGAACCAACAACTAGGAAATACAAATATGCATGAAAGAAGGGAAAGTGCAAGAGACTGGGTTCACGTCTCTTAATCACACAGGAAAGCATTATAGTTGATAAAGCTAGTGTATCCTTTAGGTGTCTTATAAATCATTTTAAAATAAAAACTTTAATAAACTGTATTCCTCAGACAACTAGGCCTTTAATACATTAATTTGGTATAATAGATATAAAGAAAAGCAGGACGATGCTAGGATGAAAAGGTCTTGTCTTGACCGTGTGGTCGTGCATGTACCGCCTGCCATGCTCTTTCCCAGGATCCATCACCCATACCGACCATTTGTTTCTCCATTTTATCATGAGATGGTTTCATTATTTATCTGAATATTCCCTCCCATTTCTATTTCCTTCTGAGCATTTTCCAATCTGTTGGTAATAGTGCCTCTATTCTCTGTGGCCTTTACGTTGATTTGAGAAGGTGCCTTCATGTATTTCCAGTGCCTTCTGGTTCAAAGTTTTTGAAATGAGAACATTTGTACTTTGACTGCATTCACTTTGTATAATGTTTGCTTAAAAATAATACTCATCTGACTCAGTTAAATTTTAAACATTAGATGAAATGAAGAAATCAGTATGAGCCTGTCCCATTTCATTACTTTAACCAGTCCGGGTTTACTTCTACAAAAAAATAAAAGTCATTTCTCTGAAACCCATGATTACTCAGACCCCCGCCTCTATTTTATTTGCTCGATATGGTTTCAGAATCTGTGTTGTAGTTTCTTTATGTTCTACTTCAGGATTGTCCTGTATATTGCTAACACCACTGACTCCCAGATGAACAATTTCTTCAAACCGTAGAACTTTATGTCTTAACATTTAAACTCTGCATGGGTAATGTGCTTAGTGTTGTAAGCACCAAAACTATTGTCTTTTATTTGTTTTCTCATTCTTACAAGGCATGGCTACCTTGTTTACTTCTGTCCAAGTCAGTCAGAAAAAGAGTGATATTCGGGAAAACAAGCCTGAAAGTTTCTAGGCAATGAAATCTGAAAGCTATAAATCTTATGTCTGCTCCAAATCATCAAACGGAAAGGTAGTCACATAACCATGTTCACCTACACGGGGGCTGGCAAATGTAACCCAGCTCTTCACAGGAAGAAGAGAGGACAATCTTCCTAGGGGCTAGTTCACTGTCACATAGTTCACTGTCACTCAGATGTGCTCAGGGGGAATGCACGGTCATTTTGAAGAATCAAAACAGCAAGGGTAATGGCAGAAAGATATTTTATTTTCCTGGAATTCATGATGGGTTTTTTACTTAGTTTATATTTATTTGTTGGTGTGATTAAATAGTTGCAGGTGCCTCTAGAGGAAAATAAAGTAAAATATTTTGACATTAAATTGACATTTTCCGAGACTCACAAAATGAGCAGCTTACTCTGAGCTACTACCTTACAGGTTAATTATCGGAATAGGTATCCAAGGTGGCTTGAGAAAGACAAGGCAGTTTTCTGTGGAATATGGGCAAGCCATTCAACAAAGCAACGTGAGGAAGGCTGCCAAGGTAGGCAAGTACCCCTGTAGCAGATGAGTCGGAGATTTCTGTTTGCCCAGCTGTCAGCATAGACCCTCTCCTAAATACTAATTACCTAACAAACAAGGTATTAAGATCTTTAAAATAAGTGCTTCTTTGTCATATATGTGTATTTATAAACATAGAAAGGAAATCTCCGCATGCAAAATATTTAGAGTTAGATGCTGTTGTAGGTAATTAGTGAGAAAGGCTGTATGTTTTCTCATCCACCTGCTGGTAGAAGCAGATGGTAGTTTATTTCTGCCCATGTGACCTACAGATTCTTCAGGTTTACCACAATCCTATGACTATGGTAATAGCATTGTTTTCTTCCCAGGTATGGCTAGGATCCTGGCATCTATAAGTAGCTTGTTTTTTTGTCTTGGCTCCATCTCAGGCTTCTGGGAAGAAATACCACCGGAGAGGGTACAGGTCTTGTCACATCAAAGGACATTTGAAAAGATGTTTTTAGAAGTCTATTTTTTTTCCTTGCAAGAACAGTTACAATTATTTTCATGCTGTTATCTCCAATCTTCTAATGAGAAGGATTCCTTTGGGGGTTTGCATCCTGTTTGATTTTAGCAAAAATCAAACTCACAGTGCAGTTGAGAGCTCCCCTTTAGCTCTCGGCCAGTCCACCCAGCTCAAGCTCTGTCTACCTGGCAAGATGCTCAAGGTTTTACTTTTACAACAACTATTGCATACTTTATAAATGCATTAGTTTATTAAACCTAATTACATTGTGCTCATTTAGCATGTTGTTTTAATTTGATCAGAACAAAACAAAACAAAAACCCACAAAAAAACAACAGAAAATAGAAACAAAGAAAAAAAATCCTCAAACAGTCAAACACAGTAAAAAGATTTCCTCTTAACTGTTTTTACTTGGTTATAAAAATTGGTATTTATGATAAAACATAATAAAAATGACAAATAACATCGTAGCATCATTTTAGGCTAGCAATTAAAATGTGTTAGTTAACTAATATAATAAACATAATTCATAAAATATACCATGCTACGGCTTTAAAGAATGTTAGGTTTTCTGTTAGACAGAAACTGTTGCAGTGTGAATTGCAGCATTTGAAGCTTCCCCAACTCAAATAATTGCCCAGTTATTACTCAGGCAGCACATCTTTTCTTAAAAGACTTTTACAGGTGACTTTTCCTACTGTCTATCAACTTGCCTGAAGTTTTGTCAAGGCTCCGGAGTAAATTCTTTAATACACACCTATGTTTATAGAAAACATGTATTATATTTCCTCTAAGCCAGTATTCTCAACCTATGGGTCACAACCCTTTTGGAGTTCTCAAATGAGATATCCTAAATATCAGTTACTTATATTGGGATTTAAAACAGTAGCAGAGTTATAGTTATGAAGTAGGAATGAAAATAATTTATGATTGAGGGTCCCTGATACAATCAGGCTGAAAACCACTGCTAAAGTCTTCTTGGTGCTCAGGAATGTGGAAGTTTCTAAGTAAGATCTTTTATACAGGCTCCATTGTATTGTCTGCTCAGGCCTGTATTCCCTTTATTTCCCAAGCTGAAGGATGCTTCCCTGATGCGATTTTAGTGAGATGCTCTGAAGACCTAGTGAGTGTTTCAATGAGGCCAGTCCTTCAGTCTCTTCAAACTATGAGCACCGACGTCCATCGGAGCATGTCTTTAGATCCTCTGGAGATGGTAAAGCCTTATTTCCCTTTGATCAAAGGCAGTTTTGTAGAGTCAGAACTAGTTTACCCCCAAATCAAAGAATGTTGCTATTATTAAGTGGCAGTTAAGTGCACACTAAAAGCAACCCTTTTCAGGGCTTAAATGTGTATGGTGATGCCATTATTTTAGATAAGGACTCTGAGGCTCCCAGAGGCTCAAGTGTGCAGCTTGCGTTGAGCTCAGGTCTGTTGGAAGCTTAAATTCACACGTTTGCACCACAGTTCGCTGCCTTCAACACAGGGAACCAGTTTTTAAAGACAAGTGCAAAATTGTCACCAATCTCCCACCCCCTCTATTTTTACTAGCTTTCGAATATTCTGGCGTTGCTGTGCTGAAGGACAGCACACGTCTGGGTGGCAGTGAAGGGTGCGTCACTGCAGGAGAACAAATTTGGTGGGAAGATCGATAGCATAGATTCCTGCGGCTTGCACAGTTCTATTTTTGAATGCTTTGGAGGATCCTATTTATTAGAGTGTGTTTGCAGAATCTGTCAGTAAACATCTTTTCTTTGTTAATATTTAACCCACCAGCTCTTTCAAGCTTCCATCTTTCTGAGGCTCTCAGACCCACATGCTTTTTAATCCACTAATAGCACCAAACTGTCTCTCTGGTGCAATAAAAGTCTTCTATTTTATGACTTCCTTGAATTACTACCATAACTTATAATTTGCCAGATTTGTTTTGCCTTCAAATCTCTTACTTCACTCTAACCACATGAAAAATGTCACACCCTATGCCTTTTTCCTCCCCAAACTCTAATGCTTATTTTTAATATACTAATAGTCCTTTCCGAGAAGAATTCCATCCTGCTGCCAGCCGTAATGTTCTATTCACCATTCAAAGGAACGTTCAGAAACTTTCCCTATAAATATTGGGAAATACTTAAATTTTAATTATTATTAAAATCAAGGGAAGATTTATTTTATTACGCACTTGACAAAAGCACTCAAAATGTTCATAGAAACTAAAGAATGAATAGAGGAAAACTGAGTTATCAATTTCAATGATTTCTTAATGACTCACTGAAGCATGGAGCCATGGCTCAGAGCTGGCATGCTTTCTTCTTCTTGTTCTTTTTCTCCTTTTCTTTTTCTTCCTCCTGTTTTGAGTGGCGGCCATAAATATCTTGATCTTATCTGAAACAAAAGAGCATAGATTGAGGTGAAGATAGTTTCACTTTATAGAATATATCCAATAAAAAAAACTTTATTTTCATTATATTTGTTCAAGGGCTAGAAGGTGCAGACTAATTCAATTTACAGCTTCCTGTCCTAAAAAGGGAGTGACAAACTAATAAATATGACCAAGGTTTTTTCCTTTTATCAGAGATCCTAAAAACTGACATCAGATGTATGCTTATATGACTGTGTGTGTGTGTGTGTGTCATGCACATTTGTATGTGTATATGTGTGTTGTTTTCTAGAGAAAAATCACTAAACAGAAAGATGGATAGTGCAGAAGATATAATATATCCCCCTCTTTTATTTTAGACTATCACTGGTGTAATTCTTGACCTTACTGGTGTCTAACAGGCTTTGATTTCTTTATCAGAAACTATCTGTTTGATAGCACCTTGTTCATTGTTGGCAACATCAGAAATCCTTCCAGATAGACTACCTGAGCAGATAATAAATTAGTTTCAAAATGTGTGTAATTCTTGTATATTTTACCACAGATGCTAGGAAACATACTAAATTGTACACAGCTGAACCAAATACAAATGTTCTCTGTAGTTTTAAGTCAAATGTTTCAGAGCATGTAAAGAAGAGAACAGACAGGAGGGAATGACTAAACTAGTTTGCCCACATGTAAAGCAGCTGTTAAATTCCTGAACATAATATCATACAGATTCAATTACTGGGGGGATGCTTGTAGACTCATAGCAGGATATATCAATCAAGATATACAAAGGAAAGGTGGTGTGTCATCTAACTCAGTTTTACTTCTGAGATAGAGGAATAACACAGAAGACAGTGATTGGAGATGCCTGTTGACCAGCTATTGACATCATTTCACAGAAACCTCGTGTGGTATCTGAGGTTGTGTATGCTGGGAATGATCATGAAGCTTACACAGTGTCTTTTATCCAGTACACTGTAAGGTAATGTTATTATACTGTACAAAATAGTGATGGCAATGTTAGTGTCAATATAAGACTTTCCAACATAAAATTTTGATTGAAGTTACTGACACAAATTTTAAATAATTCCTTATCTCAAAACCTGAAAAACTATAACTTGGAGCTGAAAAAATAGTGTTTTTATTGGAGAATAGTATAATGTAAGAAGATCATTTTTGTATTTTGTTTCATTTGTAAGTTTATATAATGAACTTAATTTACCATTATAATACTTGTTTATATGAAAAAATGCAAAATGAAATTGTCTTAGTGGTTATGGTGTCTTAGTGAAGAGACACCATAACCACTGAAACTCTTTTAAAGTATCTGGATATTACTAGCTGAGGTTGAAGACTGCAAAAAGCAAATGAGATAGGGAGAAGTCTTCAATTGGCCTAAATGGGTGAGCAGAGGTTTCGGCATGTTGCTGTGCTGTAGTGAACTGTACTAGAATGCAGTGTTCTTTCCAGTTTGCGTTCAGACTTCTGGAGTTCTATCTCCATCGTAAGTGAGAGAAAGAGTCATTAGGGAAAGGCATGACAACATACCTGTCACCCAGGCACTTGGGTAGATGCATCTGAAGGAAGGCTATTTTATCCCAGTTGGAGCTCCACAGCAAGTAAAAATAAAATCTGTTTAAATGAATATTATCCCTATACCAAAATAACATCTATAACATATTAAAAATTTATCATCAAAAATAAAACAGTGATAGGCAAAATTAAATGTCTATAAACTAATGGAAAATACATAGTAATAATTGTCTTGTAGAAATCTAAATGCTGAAGTTACAGTATTGATAAAAATAGCCACAAGTAATACCTGAAAAATAACAGACATAAAGAATTTTACTAGATAATTTATAAATTATCCAGTCAAATTAAAAAGAATCAGATGGACATTCAATTCATAAAACAGTAAGTGAAGTTATACATAGAAATCTGTCAGATATATACATAGATATTAGTAATCTGTCAGATGAAGGTAAATAAAGAAGAATCAGTCCTCTTGAACACAAGACAACACAAAGTTTTCAGGATGGAACCCAGGGAGAAAAACATGCTTAATTCAAGAAAATAATGAGAGCATAAGATACAGTGTAAGTGTAGCAAGTGGTACTGCCTCTGTGTAAGCAAGCTGAATTATAAAGCCAAAAGGCATAAGTTCATCTAAATGGAAGGGAAAATAAAGTTGAAGGACCCATATTACTAAAAATTATAAAGCTGTTATAATCAAAATGTATGGTCTGGTAAAGGGGTAAACATGGGTATTCAAATGGAATAAATTTTTTGTTTTGGTTTTGCACATATAAGTGATTTTAAATAACAAACAGTTTGCAATATACTGAAAAGGTTATCATTTTAAAAGATATTATGAAAACTGAGCATTTACATATAAAAGCAACCTTAACTTGAACATTTATATTTTAAACCATTCTTAACTTAATATTTTTACCCACTTATTGTGGCAAAATGTAAAACTTTAAAAATTTAGAAGAAAATATGGGAAAACATTTGGGACATGAGGTTTGTGAAGGTATCCTGAGATCAGACATTAAAGTGTGGCAAACAGAGGAATTTTTGGTAAACATTAATTTATTAAAACTGGTGCAGCATCACCACTGAGACTCTAGGAAAGAAGGAAAAGCTAGAAACTGGAAGAAAACATTTAAACAGTACATGTCCAACAAAGTACTAGTACCAAATATTAAGACAGCACTGGAACCCAAAAATAAGGGCAAATAGCTCTTAAGTTCGCAGCATTCTTGAATAGCTATTTGACCAAAAGCAATCTATAATGAGCAAATAAAGAGAGGTTAAGCATTACTAGTGTTCAGGAATGTTCACATTAAAACTAAAACTTAGACAGTACCACTATACAGCTACTAGAACATATAGCCTTAAAATATAGGTCTGGACCTATGCTCATCATTGAATGAAGAACCTGAAATATTTAGAATATTCAGGCATTTTTTACAGGAATTTAAACTTGTTCATTATTTTTAAAATGTATGCTGGATTTGTCTAAACTAAGGATTGTTTTCCAGATATGAAATAGAAATCAAGCACATAGCAATTACAGAAAAACTCTAACAAATTTTCACAGGGGTCTATTCATAATTACCCAAACACAAAATAATTTAAATTAGTTACAACAAGTTAATGGGTTCATTAAGCAGACTTTTTTTGGCAAAACAATGAAAAAGCTACTGATTCACACATCAAATTGGATTAACCACAAAAAACATTATTGTGGATATGTTCAGAAGGTATGTGCTATGTGACTCCATTTTAATAACATTCCCAAAATGAAAAAACCACAGAGATTGATGGAGAATAGACTAGTGGTAAGAATGTGGCAAAGCTTATATATTATTGATTAAATTTCAAACCAATCTAGAAGACTCTTTGATAATTAATGAATAATAACCATTCATTTGGTACAGTGATTCTAATCCTAAACATGAACCCAAAGAAATGAGTGTGTCTTCACAGATACAGTAGACATACCCACATACCCACACACACACCCCACACAGAGACAGAGACAGAGAAACAGAGACACACAGAGAGACACAGAAAGACACAGAGAGAAAGTAGCACCATTTACAAGAACCAAGAATTGAAAAAAAATCAAGTATCACATTAAAGGTATAGGAGGTAAATTTTATGTATTTATACTATGGAAAGTTGAACAAAATGCTCCAGATTAAAAATTACACATTATATGTTTCCATCTATGGAGAGAATAAAATAACTAAATTAACCTATGGCTTTAGAAGTCAGAATAAGAGATGCCTTTGAGGAGGAGTGGAGACGTGGTGTCTGAGTGGCAGAGGTCTGGATGAGCCCTAGATATATCTTATTCTATAATCAGAATTGTGGTTATAGCATTGTGTGTTCCATTAACTGTTATTGAGAAGAAGAAATGGTTTGTGCAATTTTCTATTTGTGGATTAGTTTTGTTAAAAGTAGCTTTTAAAAGAAATAGTACTTTGATGATGAAATGTTGGAAGTAATCAATTGGGATGGAACTTCACACATGGTTAGTAACAGAGAAAATATTGAGTGATAAATATTTAAGATAAAATATATGCTAGTCAACTAATGACAGGACCCCAAGAACTTGGAAGTCTCCTCAGGATATGAATCAAAAAATATTTGTAAAATTGTGAAGGATAATGGAGATAGGAGAAAATAACTAACCTTTATGAAGAACTTTAGAACATTTGTGTCATCAAAGAAAATGTACCAGATCCTAGTTAGGCCATTACAACAGAGTTCATGACAGAAGAACACGAAGAGAGGGAGCGGCAGCCCTGCTGCATCAGACTCAAGAGGAAACCTCACCTGAATGTCACACATTATGAGGAAGGGAAAATCATAGCTGACACACAGAGCCAGGGAAAGTGTGTCTTGCCTCTTTCTGAATAAATAAGAACATGAAAATCATCTTTACTGTTGGTCATTTCTGAGCCGCAAGAGGGTCATGGTGGAATTTCTTAACATTTGATTGTATTCTCAGACACAGGAATCAGGTTCAGTTAAATCTTTAATATTCAGATAGATTCTCATATGGGTCATTTTTATCTCTACCTTATAAGATGAGATGGAAAGACTGACCCAACTTTAACTTTTAAATGTTAAACATCAATAATTCAGAAAATTTGCCTCAATCTCCAGTCACTGTAGTTTAAGGCACAGAGTTGGGCAGTATTCGAAGACCAAATTTTAACTTACAATTTTGTAGATGTGATTAACAAGAAATCTGGAATAATCACATACAGAAACATTAAGAGAAGACATCAGGACAAGTCTTATCAAAGCTGGGAGAACCTGTAAAACCCTGAGTCAGGGATTCTTATTTAATTTAAAAGTCATTGTGAGATGATGACCTCTACAGAAAAAAAATTCCCAAGGAATTGAATATACATGAGAATGAGAAATTGAATTCCTCCCTGCAGTGTGGCTGCTCCTAACTAATGCCTGGGTACAGATAATAACTCCAAAATCTCAATTAGATCATCCTGGAGGCTAAGTCAACCTCTTCAAGGAGCATCATTAGCTCCTCAGTGGTGGAAAAGCACAATACTCCTCAAGCCCAGTGTGTGTGAGATGCCTGATCACACTGTAGATTGAACAGATTTGAATAGCTATGGTCCTGGGCATGAGAGCTGCCACCCTAGTGGTAAGGATGCATACCCTCAGCAACTCTAATTCTAACATGACAGTAAGTAGAGACATCAACATTTTTCCTGAGCATCACAATGATAGATTTGATGGACCTTCTGGTTAACCCTTAAGAGTGTCAGTGCTTAAGTGTCAATTGAGTTTCAGAAATCCCACTGTTTTCATGAAGCTTCTGAACACTAGTATCCTCCTTCTTTTTGGGGGACTTATGACTTTGGTTGTAAAACTAAATAAACAAAAGGCTGAGAAAATAATTAAATGCTTCAATAACCTGCAAAGTAAGACAAAGTAAAAAGTACCATAGAAACAACTTGTCAGTAATGTCTGGGAATGGGGCTTGTCTGTAGGATAGAGACAAAAGAGGAAGAGTAAAAGAAATATATTAGAATCCTAGCAATGCATTTGACACAACATTTATCAAAACCGGAACGGATTATGATGAATACGTGGTTGAGCAGTCAACTTTATACATTTTAAATTCCATCTTTTCAAACAATGATAATAATAAAAACATGTGTATTGTGGATAAAGAACAATTTGCAAATGTACATTGAATATGATATATTGTTTTTCATTGTATTTGAAGCTTACTGAAGTCCACTCGTTATTAGAAACCAATAAAAGAATTAAGCAAAGTTCTTATAATGCTTTGAACTTATAAAATTGATTATGTTCTACACAAAAAGCTAAAGCTGTTGTGGATAAATTAAATAGATTTTAATAAGGCAGAACTTTACAAAAGAAAGTTCTAAAATCTTAGAAGTAAGATTTTAAAATTAATTTCTAAGATTAAAAATCTTAGAAACAGGTTTTTTGCTAGAACAAGATTTGCATTGTACTTAGAAAAGCAAGTCAAAATTTATTTTAAAATCATAATATCAAAAAACCCTGGGTAGTTTTATCAAATTAAAAATGTTACTTTCACAATTTAAATATAAATATTATGGTACTTCAGAGCCTTTCTAATTTTAAACTGTCTGAAAAAAAGCAAGCAAGAAATGCCAATTTGTTACTACAAAGATCAGGGTAGTAAGACACATTATAAAGCTTCAGGAATAAGATATGACTCCTGAAACTCAAGGGCATGTTGAATAAAACTACCTGAAGCTTATATCTCTACATATGGAAATTTTGTATAAAAATACAAAGACAGCACTATGAGCCAGTGGGAAGATACAAAGCCCTTGTAAAATCATTATGGAAGAAGAAGTGCATTTGAATCCTACATCACATGATGCAAAAGAAGAAATATTGGGGCGGGGCTAGGGAGATGACTCAGTAATTAGAGTTTAGATCTCATCGCTCATGTAATCCCAGAGCTCAAAAGCAGAGATAGGAGGATTGCTAGCCAGTGAGCCCACAGACATTCAATAAAAAAAGGATAGCAAGCTATAAATTTGAAAAGGGGAAAATGTAATGAGCAATAATAACAGTCTTGATCTTAGATTAACCAAGTAGTAAGAAACTTACCTTCGTGTTATCCTTATTTGGAGTAAAATGCATGAGTAGTCTGTGCTCAGACCTCAGGGCCTGTGCTTCTATAGTGGGAAGATGACAAGGACTGAGAAATGGTGTTCACCATAGCAGATGCTGCAGACTTGAACTGATTTGAACCATTGGTCTAGATCAGTGGTTCCCAAACTTCCCAATGCTATGATCCTTTAATGCAGCTCCTCCTGTTGTGGTGACCCCCAACCATAAAATTGTGGCTACTTCATAACTGTAATTTTGCTAGTGTTATGAATCATAATGTAAATATTTTTGGAGATAGAGATTTGCTAAAGGGGTTGTGGCCCCACAGGTTTAGAACCATGTTCTAGACAATTTAGTATGGCCATGAGCTGTTCTGGGGGAGGGGGGATAATTGTGTAGTTCTAATGAACTTTCATCTCAGATCAGAGAACATAACTATGACCAGAGAAGATTATGAAGAGACAGTGCTGAGGCCTGAAGGTGTGCTCAGACATGATCTGGTGAGTTACAGGGGAGATGGGAGGACAGTTCCTAAAGCTGGGTACAGTGTTTGTCAGTAGGGTAATTTCACTTTAGAACCATCTCACAGTTTGAACTCTTACTTTCTAGATATGCTTTACTCTCATCTCTTTCTCTTGCAGGAGATGTCAATGGTCTCATCTAAAAATGATAGCCCTAGACATTAGTTTTTGACATGTTTCATTATCACAAAGCAAACTTCCTTACGGTTTTACCTTCTGTCACTTGCCTTATGTATGAAAATAACTTTTAAATTTGTCTTTCTAAGCCAGTCCTCTGCATTTGACATTTCCAAACAATGTGAACTCATTTTAAACCTTTTGTTCCTCTGATCATCCCATTACATTATTCTATTCATTTCCCATTAAAAACAAATCTATTTCCCCTCATCTCTTATTTCTTTATGTTATATATATGTGTATGTGTATGTATGTGTGTGTTTGTAGCTCTAGACATATGTGTATGGATGGATAGATGAGTGGGTGGATGATAGATTAGTGAATGGATGAATGGATAGTGGATAGATAGATAGATGGATGGATGGATAGATGGATGATGGATAGATAGATAGATAGATAGATAGATAGATAGACAGACAGACAGACAGATAGATAGATAGATAGATAGATAGATAGATAGATATGATGGGTAGATGGATGGATGGATAAGTTGATGGATAGACAGACAGACAGACAGACAGACAGACAGATAGATAGATAGATAGATGGATGGATAGATATGGACAGATAGATATAGACACATCTGGTATTTGCATACATAGACATTGGAAAGAAGCCTACTTGGTATTAGACATATTAGACTATGACTTAAATGATAATCTCTCTTTTTTTTAACATAGATCTAATAATCTTGCTTTATACGATTCTAATGCTATGTAAGGAGCATCAAGAAACTTATTGCAAATACAAATATTGAGATCTTATTTTAGACCCCCTCTGTCCTAAACCCTGTGACCTTATCTTGCAGTATGTATTTTGATAACTCCTCAGGTGCTTCTGTGAAGGCTAGACTTTGAGAGCTATTGATCTAAAAATGGCATAACCAGGCACATAGCCAAAAATTTGGGAAACATTTGTTTATCTTTTCTACAAAAAATCAAACTCCATTGGTTCGGGGCCTCCAAAAAGTCTAGATTTCTCATTTCACCCATCCTCCGCTTCATTGCTCAGTGGGTGTCTATGTTCTTGCAGATCTCTCTGCTAACTCTTGAAAGCTTCTACCCCCATTCCAGTTCCTTCTTTTCACGGCCAGGAGAGGAGAATACTTAAAAAGTAGATTGTATATTGGTATTTTGAAATGATTGGTTTCTTCCCCAGCCATTGCTGGATGGAAACACACTTCTCAGCGAGCACTCCTTCATGTCTGACTGGAGATTACAATCACAGGCATCTTCCTCCCATCTGGCCAGCTTCCTGCTCAGGCCCCCTTTCTCCTCTGTAGACCTTACTACTTTCAAAGCAGAAATTCCTATAGGTGTGGGAAATCAGCAGAATTCCCTCTGGTTTGTAGTTGTGAATATCATAGTAGAGGAATACACTCTGCTGCTCTAACGTCATCTCTAGGAAAACATGGATTCAGATCTGCTGAAGACATTAACTTTTAGACTCTCATTTTGTTCTTATGGCCTCTTGGCCTCTATTGGATGGAAAATTATTAGCATTGACCTTTTAAAATCTATCACTTGAGATGTACCACATTGGCTTATATATAATTTATTTTCATATTGCACATTTGTATGTGTTTGTCAGCATCCTGCCCCTGCTTAATGACACTCCACTAATAGCAAATACTGTAAATCACATCTAAAAGAGTCAAGTAAACTAGGTCTTTTTTTCTTCCCATCCTTTGAGAGAACCAAATTCCAAACTCTAGCTCAATCCTCTGAAATCCTTGCCAGAAAATTTTAAGTCTTGTAGAAGAGATGTAGGAACTTGAAGCTTGAATTCTTCATCTTAACTGAGAATTCCCTCATGTCCAGGGTGTTTTCTGGGCTTTATTTTCTTGAAGATGTGTCATTACCTTGTTTCCTAAGCATACCCATCCAAATTGTAGTTAATGGTGTAACCTTCCAGGAAATTCTGGAATCCTACATAGAACCAGTTATGATTAGCTGATTAGAACCAGAAGGAATGGCATGCTGCCCTCTGTTTAATCTGGTTATGTATCTCATTGAACCAAATGACAAAGCCAAAAATCCCCTGTGTGATTAGAGGAGAGGATTCTGTGAACCCAACTACATTGAGGCTGAGGAGATGGTTAACTCAGTGACGTGTTTGTGGTGTGAGCATGAGGCCCTGGTTTTGATTCCTAGTACCCTGACAACAGCAAGCTTTAGCTATGTATGTTTCTAACCCCAACGATGAATAGGATGATCCCTAGAGCTTGCATACAAGGCAGTCTTGCTGAATCAAGGAGATTCGGGTTTATTGAAAGATACTGTCTCAAAAAGTAAAATGGAGAATGACATTCTAAATCTGATGCCAACTTCTGGACTCTGTTCTGTATATGTATGTAAGCATAAACACATATATGCACACACACACACACACACTGATATACTTACAACACACAACTATTCACACATATACAAACACTCACAAAAATTCTGATTCTTCCACCTGCACACACACAGCTGTGCTCACACACTTGCCCATGCACAAACATCCCGTGCAACTAGTATTTTCAGCTTTTCAGAACTGTAGTTGTGTACATAATTGGTAGGAAGGTCATAGCCCATGTCTTTTGTTATTTCTTTCTAGTTAAAGCTGATTAAAATTGTTTTAAGAGCCAAATTCTTACTGCAACCGAATTCAGGAGCATCATAACTATATCACTTAAAGTTTCAATTGCCACTGATGATCAATTAGTAAAAACAGATTTTAAGGATTAAAACAATAACATACAGTATTGATCGTTCAAGCCATATTTCTCATTAAGAAATCTTCCCAATTGACCTATAAAGGGAAATGTTGTCTTTCTCTATGTAGAAAGAGAAGACTTTCAAATTTACAACATATTCTTCTCTTTTTATAATTACCCCTGTGTAAAGTGTTTCATTCCATGCACATTCAAGAGCTGAAAAGAAAGACTATAATTATCCACAGATCCAATACTTGGGTATCAAGTCCTGTTACTTCATCCTGTGAGAGTTGGTAGTAATGACATCTTGAAGTTCACTGTTGAAAAATAATTACACTGATATGTTTTACATGTTAACTAAGACACAATCTCTGCAGTAACTTAACAACATTGAGTACTTGAAAAAAACCAAGGGATAATGTGTATTTTAAAAACAAAAACATAACTAATTTCAATGAATGAAAAGTGCATACATATGGCAGCATTTTAACTAGACTTACTTTGATAAAGTAGCACTGTCCAATTCCATTTTGAGCAATAGTGTGTAAAGATGTCTCCATGTCTTTACTTCTGTGAATTTGTTCCATTGACACGTGCTGTGCCCTGTTTTGGTCTAAGTCTGTGATAGGTCACCAGAATTGAAAGCATCCCTGGAATAAGCCTTAGAGATAGCTGAGGAGGGAAGTCTTAATTCCTTGCAGTGGTTCTGTGTGCTCTATGCCGCAGACAGGACACATGTGGATAAGCACTGAACTGGCTCTCAGCCCTTCTGTTTTCAATCTGTCCTGGGATCTGATCTCAGGTGTGTCTCTTTCTCTTCTGCTCTATGTGTATATGCAACAAGTTGAATGCTGTTAACATTGTCCAGAAATTCAGAGCGACAGAACTGGAAGGGCTGCAGTCTGGGACTCCTGGCTTTTGTAAACTGGGGAGAATAGTGGAATGCACACTGTAGCTAGCAAATGACTTCCGTATCTTCTCATATAGACTCTTCTGCCCAGCCATGCAGGAATAGGATATGCATTAGACGACTAACATCTGGTCTGAATATCTATTAGGACCATATGCTTTCCTCTGCTACATTATCATCCGAGAATAGATTATAGGAAATCCAAACCAAATGGGGATTTGGGGAAATTTTCAAGGGTCACTTAATAAAGTAATTTTGGTTTTCCCTTTACAAGGAACATAGTACACTGTTGAGACCCAAGGACAGCTTCAAAGCAGAAATAACCTGAATAAATAATCAACATTATCATCACTATATTCCTTATATCTTTCAAATGGGAAATAGAAACTATTAATTGTTACAGTTACAAACGATAAATCTCGCAAGGACTTAACTTGAAAGATAATGTTCTATGGACCAGGCTTGTCTTCCAAATGAAAAGCAGTAGCTTTTCTTCTACCTTTATCTTACGAAAATTCTTCCCTGATAGTATTCCTAGTGCTATAGTAACTGGTCTTATTCCTCTCCTATGGATTCCTTGATTCACTGTTGTAAGATCATGGGTAAATGATAAAAATCCAAGTTTTTAGTGTATAAATGCAAACACTAACAAGTTGTTCTTCAAGACCAAATATTGGGAAGAAAAAGGGGAGGTCATTTGGTATTGGCTTTACAATTAGAACATAAGCCTTTGGACTTGAGAATTTGTCTCACATCAAAATTCAATCAAAGAAATGGAAACTGCCTTTGGTTTTAAAAAACAGTTGTTTCCATTCTTTTCAGGAATTGGATTTACACGTAATTTAGAACAAATAGTGAAATATGAGTTATGACATTAACCAGAAGCATGGGATTATATCACTGGCACTCTACCCTCAACCTCTTACCTAATACAGGGTAACTTTTTTATTTCATCATAGAGAGGACTTAAAGTGAAATGGAAGTATGTTTTCTCAAAATAACTATAAGTTGTCTAAACAGACGGTGTTAGGCAGGAGTAATATCTGTAAAGTGGTCCATATTTCATTATTTTTAAGTCCACACATAAACTGAAATATTTGACAAAACATTAACATTCACAGGGCCATGTGGAAGGGCTGGCTCCACCACTATGGTAACTTGCTGGTTAATACGGGGCGTCTTTCATAGGCTAACATGTGCTCCTGGGCTGCCTCATCTGACTTTGCTTCATGGGGGCAGAGCTGGATTAGGGCCTCTTTAAACTTGAGAGGTTTATATTTGCCTAATAAAACTTTTGCTGTATTCTTGCTTTGAATTGAACACTACTGCTCTTGCTACTGCCTAGAAATTTTATAGCTAATAGAATTCACCTCTTGTTATTGGAAAATAAAAACAACTAAAGTATGAAGTTCAGGTTTTCTTTTACAAATTGTCTTGAGAAACAGTTATGGGTTGTAAAAGCAATTATACTAGTCATAATCAACTTTAACCAAAAATTAACGGAGTCTGAGATGATAACAAAAAAGAATGGAGCTCAACTTACACTGGATTGCAGGACGTTGGAGTGTGTAGTATTTTAAAATCTTACTTTTCACAACATAATGTTACCATTACAAACATACAGACATCTTTGTATTGAATAATAAAATATCTGTATACCATATTGTGATCATAATAAAAAGGTCTAGAAAATACTGAATAACAATAGTGAGCTTTGCAAGTCTCTCTTGAATATTGAAAGCAAAATTTACCAGCGATTTTTTCCTGGGACACAACAAAAGCAGTTTGAAATTGAAAGTTTACAATTATAAATTGTTATATTAAAATAAATCAGAAAAATCTCAATAAATAACTTAATTAATCACTTCAAGGTCTTAGAGAACCAGAAGAAATCCAGACTCCAAGACTGCAGGTGTCAAAAATTGTAATGATAAGGACAGAAATTAATCAAATAGAGACTAAAATGTAGAATCCATCAAATAATTATTAGGTTCTTTGGAAGAATGAATAGTAAGGACATCCCTCCCCCCCAACCAACCTAAACCAAGGAAATAGAGATAGAATCTCAATTAATAAAATTATACATGAAAAGAGGAAGGCTACTACAGATTACAGTGAAAATAAAGAATTATTAGGGAATATTTTAAAACTCATATTCCAAAAGAAATAAATGGATTCCTACAAACATATGACTTAGCAAAATCAAAAGATAGAAATGTTTATGAAGATTCATGGTAATCAATGTTATTGAAGCAGTAACAAGAATCTTCTGGGGGTGGGGGAAAGGCCCAAAACAAAATGGATCTTATGACAAAATAAACCAAACATTTAAAGAGCTAAAATCAATGCTTTTCAAACTACTTCATGAGGTAGGAGAGGGCACTTGCAAACTCAGGTTACAAAGCTAGAATTACCCTTATACCAAAAGCAGAGAAGAACACAGTAAAAAGTAAAACTGTAAACCAATCTTCCGGATTAACATAGATGTAAAGTGTGAAATTATAGCAAACTGGTCTGGGATTGTACTCAGCTAGTAGATGACTTGTCTAGTATGCCATGGGTTAATTACCAGCAGGTTGGCAAACATCTGTAATCCTAGCACTAAGGAGAGGAGTCAGGAAGAAACATTTACCAAAGTGATGAGACAGACTTCAGAGTGGGGAAGAATCTTCACCAAGTACGTAGAAGACAGGGAATTCATCTCAAGAGTATATAAACAATGAATTCATGAAATTCTTAGAGAAATGGATTGAGCTGGAGAACATCATACTAAGTGAGGTAACCCAGTCTCAATGCAGTCACTGATAAGTGGATATTAGCCTAGAATCTTGGAACACCAAAGACACAATTCACATACCAAAGGATGTCTGACAAGAAGAAAGGAGTGGACAGTGGTGCTGGAAAGGATCAAAGCATCAGTGTAGGGGAATATCAGAACAGGGAAGTGGGAAGGGGTGGATGAGGGAGCAGGGGGAGGGAAAAGGGCATGTGGGACCTTTGGGGGAGTGGGGAACCAGAAAAGGGAAATGAAATGTAAATATAGAATATATCCAATAAAAAAGTGAAGAAAAATAAAGTACAGGACAGAGAGAACACTGATGGAAAATGGGAAGAATTAAATTAGAGAAAAATAAAAGCATTATCTTAGCTACAAAAAAAGAGTATATAAAGGATTACAAAATTTACCTCTTCTCCAAAAACTACAACAAACAAACAAAACAAAACAAACACCATAAATTATCCAATAATTAAGTGCGCTAATAAACTGACTAATCAATTCTCAAATGGAAAAATACAAATGTCAAAGGCTTCAAAAAGTATTGGACACTCTTGGTCACTATGGCAATGCATGCTAAAACTGCTCTGAGGTTGTCATTCATTCAATCAAGACAGACTACCAAGAAAACATAACAAATGTCAGTATGGATTTAGTGAATAGGAAACCTTAATTCACTGCTGGCCAGAGTTTACACTCGTGCAGACACTATGGATATCAATAAAATAGTTAATCAAATAAACTAAAGCTACCACTGCCAGCTGACACAGCTTTTTTGTGCACACTTATGACTAGATCAACATTTCATTGAGATGCACGTCTGTTTGTTGATATTCACAATAGCCAGGAAATAATCTCAGATATGTATACACAGATGAATAAATAAAACTATGTGATTGAAAAAATTGAAATTTGTGCATTTACAAATAAAAACTGAGTAATTAGATTTGTAAGAAGATAGAATTAGAAACCATTATGTTTAATAAAATAAGCCAAACTGATAAATACAGCATTTTTTCTCTTATGTATGCAATGTGACTTAGATTTAAACTGTGTGTGTGTGTGTGTGTGTGTGTGTATGATGAAAATACCAAGGGCATTATAAAAGATGAAGAATATGTGCTAAAGGAGTAGGGTAAGGAGAGAAAAGTAGGATGATATAATTTTTAAAAGCAGATGAGGAACTCTGAGAAAGAAAGGGGAACAGCAAAGCAGAGAAGGAAGCATGTGGAAGTAGAAGGAATGAATGAGAAGAAAGTATAATTATACACACACACTCTAGAACACACACACAAACTCATACACTACATACATACATATATATATATATATACAAGTATACATAGTGTGTGTGTATATATGATAGATATATAACTGATATATGATATATTATATAATAGATGATAAATGATAGATGATGGTGTATTTTATATATATGATACATGATATGTAATATCTGTTATGTGATGATATATATAATTCTATATGCCATAATGAAGCTATATATGATTGATATCTGATTAATGAATATATATGATTAATATCTGATATCTGATTGATATCTGATAGCTTCTTGATAGCTGATATGTGATGATTGATATATATGTCATAATGAAGCCAATCATTTTGTACTCTAACCTTAAAAAATATAGTTTTAAGGATGCTGGAAGGGGCTATATTCAGAGATTGTGAGTTAAAAGTTTCATTGTATTGACAAACCTTTCAAAAGAGATAAAAAATAGCAACAATCAAGAGCATGTTTTAGTCATATCATTAATGGTGTAGTCATTTCTTAAATATAAAATGTGACAACAGGTAGCTTTGCTTGCTACTGTCCTAATCTAAAAGTTGTCCAATTTATATTCAGTTTAAATCAGAAAACCACAGTATAGTAGATTTCAAAAATGTACAAAGTCTGATGTGAACAGGCCTATAACCCCAGGAGCCACAGGCAGGAGGATCACCCAAGAATTAGAAGTTCCATCTTGTGTTACATAGTAATTTCCAGGTAAGCCAGAACTACATTACAAAGCACCATCTTTAAATGAAAAGGAAAGTCAACAGAGCTACCTTTTTCACAGCACTAAGTCTATATAAAGCCCACACTACCTCACCTGCTGCGTGTTCTGACTTCTGTGTTTCTGCACAACATTCATGAGGATCATAATGTACTAGAAAAGAGACTAAGAAAAATATCTGCAACTAGCAGATATAACTATCAGAATTTTAAAATAGTAAGAACTTTTATCCTTTACTAAAAAATATTAAGCTTTATATAAATATTAGACAGTTCAGTGAGTAAAGGTTCTTGCCATGTGCCCTACCTATGTCATATGTGAAACTCACATGGTGAAGGTAGACAACTGACTCCAGCTAGGTATCCGCTGATCTCCACATATGTTCCAAGTCATGTATGTCTACAACCCATTCCCAAAAGCAAATGTATAAATAAGTTAATAAATGTATCTCCCAAAACATCTAAGATAAATGTGTATAGACACAGGTATAGAGGTATATATATATATATATATATATATATATATATACATATACATATATACATATATATATATATACATACATACACACACACATATATATATAACATATATATATATAAATGTTTTAAAACTGATTTATGTCATATTAACTATAGCTTGAGATAGTAGTATGTGTTCAAGTTGACAAATTACTGTGCATAATGGATAAGAATTATAGCCATGAGGACCCTTTCTACCATCTTAACTGACACTTATTTTTAATGTCAGCTAAGTTGAAATGCTGTGGAGCACAACACAGGGTCTTCAGAGTTCTTTATACCCCGATGCTATGAAGCAAATGATCTACATGTGAAAAATGGATTTTCAGTGCTAGTTGCTACCCTATCTACCATACCGAAGATTGCCTCTCTGGTGACATAATGTTGCAATTGTTTAAATAAAGATTGTCCTAGAAATCTTACTACATGGAAAATATGAGTCAGATTTCACTTGGAGAAAACCCTGGAAGTGAAATGTAAAACATTCAGTTATTTTTGTAATATAAAAAAATAGTGTACTTTCCCTTAAAATGTGATGTCTGAAAGTAAATATATAGCTTTGAGTCTTATTATTGGTTTTGAGTGAATTGCATGCTAAATTCTACTCTTGAAATTCACAAGCTGTGTACTTGGGCTAATACGTGACTGGCGTGAGAGTAAAAAAGAACCCCATTAGTCAACGTTCTGCTAAACAGCATGTCATGGCACAGGTGCTAAGTCATGAGTCACCACCCAGAGGGGAGCTCATAACCGTGCCCTCGAAACCCTAAATCAGATACAGAAACTTTCAAAAGTCCACATTAGTCTTGACAGCTTCACCTGAGCAACCTGTGAACGCGCTCTGTGCTGTACCCATCCCAGATATGATGGCAGATATTAGACATGAACATGCAGAACAAGTCCATGGTGTTCCCCTTGGAGTTCATTTTACACGCCGAGGATCACAGGATCACAGGAACACAGGATCACAGCATCATAGGTTCACAGGAGCTTGGTCACACCCAGGATCTCAGGATCCCAGGATCCCAGAATCACAGAATCACAGATACACCTGGACACTGAGGAGTTCTGACACAACCAGGATCACAGGAGTGACAGGCTTCAGTCAGATATAGTGAGGGCAGGTAGCACTAGAGATAACCAGATGGTGGGAGGCAAGCTCAAAAACATAAGCAACAGAAACCAAGGTTACTTGGCATCATCAGAACCCAATTCTTTTACCATAGCAAGTCCTGGATACACCATCATACCAGAAAAGCAAGATTCTGATCTTAAAATCACTTCCCATGATGATGATAGAGGACTTTAAGAAGGCTATAAATAACTTTTTTTTTTAAGACAAAAATCTTTCATTGTCCTGGATGGAGTTAACCAAGGAGGCTAAAATGGCCAAACAGTAAGCCCCAGGATCTATATGTTTCTGCCTCCCCAGCACTGGGATTAAATATATAGAACAACACAACTGACTTATTGATATGGGTTCTGGGTCTCATAACTCGCATCTTCATTCCTATTGGCAGGGACACTCCCCAAGCATCCCCAGCACTCTGTTGGGCATCTTGGATCTAGTTCACTTCAGTACCATTGACATGTGTTCCATCTCACAAGGACTACTCCTAAGCATCAGTGTGCCCAGCTTCCTCCTCTCTCCTCGTGGGCATTATCTGCTCTTCTGTGGCCACTGGAGTTTCCCCTTCAATACCTGAGTATGTTTTAATTTCTCTTTAAAAATCACATCAGTTCTGAGGTCCTCTGTAGAGAGCCCTTCTCTCCCCGCTGACTTTAATATTAACGGTGTACACAATGTATGGTGTGTGCAGATTCACTCAGTCTTTAAGGCCATCTTCTTTTACAGGGGATAATACTGGCTAGTTCCCATTTAATCTCCAGGAATGCAGAATGAAAGCTATTGGAATTCATGTACCTAGGATAGTGGGAACATCATCCTGTAAATATAATCCTTTTCTTTCCTTACTCAATCTATTTTATTTATAGATTAGATTATTATTGTATTGTATATTATTGTACTGCAATATAAGATTAGCACACTTCCAGAAATTGTTGGAATTAGTTTAGACTAATTTAGTACAGATTATTAGTATAGACAAACAGTGTATACTCAGCCATGCTGGTGAAAAAAAAAATGTAAGGGCTCAAATAATCCTAGTAGAGCCCAATTTTCTAGTAAAATCACTGTCCGTTACTGCCTTAAGAAAAACACAATATGTCATTTCACAAGAGAAACAAGCTATGTCAAAGAAAAATCACAGTAGCATGCAAAATTCTCCTGTCCTGTAGTACTCTTCCAGAGCAGTGCAAGGCGTGGCCTTTTAAGGTTATGGAGGGGATGGGAAAGGAAAGGAGCGAATCAATAGAATTTCCCACGATTTTGCCTGGTTTAGTCTTTATAAATAGCCCAGATGGAAGGTCAGGACATCTGAGATAGGGGATTCTAATATGAGTATAGTGTTGTTCACTATTTCTTATACTTTTTGTCTCTCATATCATCTTACATATTTCAGTGAGAAGAACAGGCCTCTTCTAACATCACATGTTGGAAGATTTACAATACTGTCAGGATAATACGGCTTGGCAGAGTTTGCCAACAATATGTTGACATAGCTTTGTGAATGGGTATTTAATGGAAAAATTGAGCATGACAGTAGACAGCATTGAAAGGGTAATGACACGGATTCCTATCTGCATATGAAGACAAAACCTTTTCTTTTAGTGACATTTCCCAACCCAAGGTAGTTTTCCTCCCTACAGAGTATTTAGCAGTAATAATGTAATGTAGACATGTTTTATTATCATATCTGGAATGGAGCATTGCTGATGGTTAAAGAGAGGGCATCAAAGATGCTGCTAGATGTCCTATCCTGCATGCAAAGGACGGTGCTATACCAGTGTGGCCAGATGACAGAATATACTAGATACAAGTTTTTAACAGAAGCATAATGTTTTGGTGATACATCAGCATTGAAGAATAGGTTTCCTGTTAATTTCGAGAGGAAAGGTTGCTAAATATCCCTCATGATAACATGCTGGAGAAAAGAGTGCTTCAGGAGCTAGATGAATTTCCTGTTCTTTCAAAAGGTTACAAAACATTCTCACCAACCTGTTGGATGCACGGTAAGAGAGCTGCCATGCTATCCATAAATATTCATCACTATGGAAACCTTCCCACATCCATGCACTTCTATAACCTTAAATGGCAAGCGCATCTTTTCTAAGTATAGTGAATAAAAGAAGCAAATAAAGTCCTCTATGGGCATCCTATGGAGCGCTTGTCAATCCGGGACCAGTGTGTACAGCCTGGGTGTCCAATACGATCATGAAGGAAACGAACAATTCTGGTGTTCTGGCCTCCAGCCTAGAAACAATTCATTCAGAAAGTATGGGAGGGGGCCCTCGATGGTACCTCCCAAGAAATTCTAAGGTACAGTAAAGGACAAGAATGATTGAAAAAGGCGGCCAGCTCAAAGTCTTTATACATAAGTACCAAGTAGATAACGCCAATCACTTAATATGCTGAGATACAAAGTTCATAAAAGAGGTTCCATCCCGGTGAGCCTTGAGTGGTCACAAGGATGCTGGACGTTGTTGCTTAAGAGTTGCCAAACGGCAGGCAAGGAGGAGGCTGCAGTCCCCTCTGACTCGGTGCTTCTTCACACACTAGAAGAAGTGAAAGCAGAATGCTTTCTTCCTGTTTCTGAAGGGCAGCACCGGGGTTTCGACAAGAATAGAAGTAAAAGATACACACGGCAACAAGGAGTAAAATTTGAATCCATCCCTAAAAATTTCTACGAGAAGGGGAAATGGTGTAAACAAGCCATCTGTGTTGTGATGTGAAACACATTCCCTTGTGGTGGCCCTAGCGGGGTGCCTTGATTATGTTCGAAGATGGAGGGGAGCTTGCTGCGGGCCCGAAGGCAGCAAGAGTCCTGGTCGCCGTGTTTTCTAAATCTGCATAAAATCACTCCTGTGAGGAGATGAGACATTCAAAAGTCAGGCGATGGGTGAAATAGTATAAATCTAAGAATTAAATAAGACCCAGTATTGGCAAAGCAGAGCTTTGATACTGCTCTATATAAACACGAAAATGAACTGTTATATTTAGAAGCGAACAGATTCCCATGCAGTTTGTCCTTTTTCTATCTATAGTGTGGCTCCTTCTTGCCGTGCACTGTACATTTGATGGCAGCATGTGGCTGTGGCAAATGTCCCCAGGAACCGATCCAAATCAGAAGTTCAAATTTTCTTCAAGCTCTTAAAACTGCTCCAGGGGTGCAAAGTGATTTTTGTTTCCCCTAAATTCTCATTGACTTTTAAAGCACTGAAACACAGGTTATGGAATTTTGGGGCCAGGGAAGACAGATGAAAAAAATCAGGTTTGCCCACTTTAAACAAGCATTTCGTATTGATTTTCTGGGGGAGACAAAGTGTTAATGAATATTTTGAGAAGTCATTTGTTCCATCTCCGTGAAAGTCCTTCCTAGTTTTGCTCTGAAGATAAAGTAAGTACTTTTCTCTCTCTGACGCACATGCTGTCCTTCTTTAGAGGCTGCGGCCAATGTCCACCGCCAGGATGCAAGGACACTCATGGATCCTCAGTTCTGCCTTCAATAATCAGAAGTAGTTTACCCTCATAAATAGGATAAGGATTAATTTTGGTAGTAGAAACCTTGTAGGCTATTGGTTAAAGTAATACTATTCAGCAATATAAAGGACATATTCAAAACACAATCTCAAAAGTCCATGTTAAGTTAATGAACGAGATTAGAGTGGAGGAGATACCTTAGTTTCTGTAGAGACAAGAGTGGGAGCAGTGGCTGTCAGAGGCTTGGGGAAGGGATGGCAAAGGAGAACGCTTAGGTTTGCGGTGACTGTGGGGTAAGTTGTACAGTTATCCGTTCACAGAACACTTCAGCTAACTGTGCAGTCATGAATCAATACACCTATATAAAAGGTCTAAAGCAAATATAAATGTTAAGAAGTGATGCTCGAGTGAAAGCACCTGGCATGATTTCCATAAACATAATGGCTCCTGTCCCATAATCCCTAGCCTCCGCTTCACAGCCACATATTTAAATGCAGCCTATATTTGAGTACAATTCCAGACCAGTTCTTTCCTTTTTCACCTCTGTCTTCTTTCTCACAAAGCTCCAACAGTCTGTTTATATCCCTAAGTCTAGCTATCTTACCCCCTGGATTTGGGGTGGAACTTCTTCTTTCTCCCTTTGCTTTCTGGAATTGGCATGTGGATACCTGGGTCACAGAATTCTGTTCTGTTGCAGTGATCTATTATTTCTGAGCCAATACCTCATGCTCCTCACAATGCTGATGCAATATAAATTTATTTTCAATAATTTGAATTTGTTCTTCACTCGCTTTCATTTTTTTTGGCTATTTTTGTCAAATTTTATCATTAAAAATTTGATGTAATCTGTGAGTATTTCATGAGGAAACTATGGCTATATTAATTATATAAATTAATTTGAGGGCAATTAACATTTTGATAATAGTCTTTCCAGGAAAAGTTTTGTGCCTGCATTTATTTAAGTCATAGGTTGTATTCCTCAGGGAAGTTATGTAATTATTTCCATGTTGGTTCTGCTCACTGTTTGACAAATTATTCTAACAGTTTCTGTTTTTCTATTTTATTCTTAAAGCTATCAAGATTGTACAAGGATGCAAAAGTCATCAGAATCTGAACAGATTTTAAGCCGACCGAACACTGTGAAATTCAGTCATTTTTCACAAATATTGTGTTACAATATTAAGTCATTTGATTATTTTAGACCAAAAATATCAGAAACTTCGTCAATTATAAAGAGAAACCAAATATTGTAACAGAGAGAGAGAGAGAGAGAGAGAGAGAGAGAGAGAGAGAGAAGGAGGAGGAGGAGGAGGAGGAGGAGGAGGAGGAGGAGGAGGAGGAAGTCTGGAGATTGCTAGGATCATCTTCAAATATACTTCATAATAGGTGTGTGTCTGAGACGCAGTATTAAAAGAAGTCAGCACAAAGATTGATGATACTTCAGGCATCAGAAAAGATTGATCAGACTCCTTCTAACCAGAGGTTCTCAGAACATGAAAGAAATGCTCTGAGATTTTTGTTTTGTTTGTTTTTTTGTTTTTTGTTTTGATTTTTTTCAGACCAGTTCATAATGATTCTTTTTAAAAAAAGTGCTTTTAAAATTATATAAGAAAAATACTTCTTATAAAAATTCCTGGCATTTAACCTTTCTTATTCTATAAATTAGCTCAGATGTCCACATCCATTTTGTTAGATAAAATGTCCACATCCATTTTGTTAGATAAAAATAAGGACGTTTCACAAATTTATTTTTATTTTAGGTTAATTCCCACACCCACCCCACCGATTTTTAAAAGATATCATACGGAAATATAGTCTCGGTTTTAAAGAAATTTGCTTCCAGGGAGCAGCTCCCAGGTTCCCTGAGAAAATCAAGTTTCTCCCATTGCTCGATAATTTTCTCCTATTGAACAGTCTGTTCTGACTGAAATGAACCCACCCTGCCCTCAAGGTTCCAAGCCTCCTTCACAGTGTACAGTAGTCACTGCTAGAATAGCCTTCCCAAGTTATCCTACTGGCTGTTTCCTGCATTACTGCTGAAATACGGAAACTGCATTTGGAAAACACCTTTAGAAAGTTGTGCCACAATTTTATATCAAAAAAGTTTTACATAAAGATATGATCTGTATCCGTGTGGCATTCTTCTTTAGGTGACATCCATTTCAGCTCGTGGCATCAGGACTACGCTGTTCTTGTCAGCTGAGGAGCCAAAGCCTTTCTTACTATGTGAGAAGCAAAACATTTTTATTTTAGGGAAAAAATTGAAATGACTCTTCCCTAACATTTTCTGGGTTTGAAACCTTGTTAATAGTAGTTCCTTGACAGATATAATTTTCACTGTGATCACATGAGCATGGAATGTGTGAAGTTTCTAATAGTATATGGATATTCTAATTCATCTAAACACATTATAAAGTTTTCCTTTCAGTCACTTTTTCACATCTGTATTTAGATTTGTGTTGCCTACCTGATCAATTTGAATGATTTTTTGATATAATCAACTTTCATGTTTATCTTTCTCCCTTATCTTTATTTCTTAATCTATTTTGACCTTCTATATTTCTCTCTGGAGAAAATATGAGCCTTATAATTTTCAACTATTTATGTTTTCTTAAGGTTTTGTTACATTGTCTTCATGGATTAAATACAGATTTAGATTTCAGATTAACTATGAATTTATAAGATGGTTTCCGCTAATCACTTATCCATCATTCTTCAGGAAAATCTGTTTGTTTGTTTGTTTCTTTGTTTTTCCATTCAAAATCTGTTTTGATCAGTTTTTTGGGGGTTCCATGGAGGGCGGTGGAAAGGACACAGCTTTATCCCTGGAAATAAGTGTCTTGTTTTTATCTCTTTGATGGGACTTTTCCTTTGTTAAATAATCCACCATTCCTTAAAACTAAATGAATACTCTCAAAGCATGGTGCAGTGTGCACACAGGTGTCTATTCACTCTCAGTGAAGTGTGCACACAAGTCTCTACTCACTGACAGTGCAGTGTGCACACAGGTGTCTATTCACTCTCAGTGAAGTGTGTACACAAGTCTCTACTCACTGACAGTGCAGTGTGCACACAGGTGTCTATTCACTCTCAGTGAAGTGTGTACACAAATCTCTACTCACTGACAGTGCAGTGTGCACACAGGTGTCTATTCACTCTCAGTGCAGTGTGCACATAGGTGTCTATTCTCTTTCTCCTTCTAGTGTAAAGGGCGAGTCCTCTGTTCTGGGAGAACATAAAGGGCAGGACACTCTAGGACAGTATTCATTTCCCTGCTCTCTCCTATACTCTGACCTGGCTGGCCTTAACATTTCTATTTTCTCTTTTTGTCACACAGTCCTTTCCTCTGTCCTCCTTCTCCACCGTGTCTTAAGAGCTCTGTCAGGACATCAAGACAAGAACTGTCTGTCCTCCATCTGTGACACACACACTTCTGGCTCCACATGAATCAAGAGCTGCGCTGTTTTCCACCTGGCCTCCTCCTTCCAGTCTCAGTTGTGTCCCTTCCCAGGCATCAGTTTGCTCCCTGGTTCCCACACACATCCAATGTCCTCTCACTGATGTCTGAAATAGTCATCTTCTGCTACATATGTAGCTGGAGCCTTGGGTGCCTCTATGTGTTCTCTTTGGTTGGTGGTTTAGTCCCCGGGAGCTCTGTGGGTACTGGTTGGTACATATTTTTGTTCTTCCTGCAGGACTGCAAACCTCGTAAGCTCCGTGGTTCCTGTCTCTAGCTGCTCTATTGGGGACCCTATGCTCAGTCTATTGGTTGCCTGTGAGTCATGGGTATTTTGATTCACTTTCCAATAAGGATCAACATATCCACACTTTGACCTTTCTTTTTCTTGAGCTTCATGTGGTATGTGAGTTGTATCTTGGGTATTCTGAGCTTTGGGGCTAATATCCACTTAGCAACAAGTGCATACTCTATGTGTTCTTTTGTGATTGGGTTACCTCACTCAAGATGATATTTTCTAGCTCTGTCCCTTTGCCTAAGAATTTCATGAATTCATTGTTTATAATAGCTGAGTAGTACTCCATTGTGTAAATGTACCACATTTTCTGTATCCATTCCTCTGTTGAAGGACATCTGGGTCCTTTCCAGCTTCTAGCTATTATAAATAAGGCTGCTATGAACATAGTAGAGCAAGCAAGCAAAGAAGAGTGAGTCTTCCTTCTTCCAATATCCCTATGTAGGTCTCCAGCAGAGGGTATAGCCTGGATTAAAGGCATGTGACACCGCACCTTTAATCCCAGATGCCAGATATCCTTGAACTTAGAGATCTCCTTGTCTTAATCTTCTGTGCTTCAAGATCTCCATGCCAAGATCTAGGTCAGAAACTTGTATCTCTGAGCCTCCAGATTAGGATCAGGTGAGCCTTCCAATTCTGGACTGTAGTTCATTCCAGATATAGTCAAATTGACAACCAGGAATAGCCACTACAATCCAACCCTTGTCAACTTGACACAAATAATATCTCATGTCCACATGAAACAATAACAAGGTCATGAATATACCTAACATTGATATAACTATTCCTTGTACAATCGCAAATGCATTTGTAAATTTACCATGGGGCAATGTCTCATGGGAACATTCTCTTAGTGTCTCAATACCAATTGATGTTAAAGAAATTGGAAGAAAGACAAATGTATCCTTAACAAAATAAGACAGAAGCGTTCATATTACTTATAATCCTCATTTCTGCAACTGGTTGCATGACCTTAGCTGGTATTTATAACTGTATTTCCTCACCTTCTGCAAGCACCTCAGCAGGTCTTGGCTCTTTTCCTGGAGGACTGACCCATACCTTCATTCCTTTTTTTTTCTTTGTTATTTTTTGTTTTTTTTTTTTTGTTTGTTTTTTTGGTTTTTTTTTTTTTTTTTTTTTTTTTTTTTTTTGGTTTTTCGAGACAGGGTTTCTCTGTGTAGTCCTGGCTGTCCTGGAGCTTACTCTGAAGACCAGGCTGGCCTCGATCTCAGAAATCCGCCTGCCTCTGCCTCCCAAGTGCTGGGATTAAAGGTGTGCACCACCAACGCCCCATACCTTCATTCCTGATGGGTCTGCATTCTTTGTCATCCTTCTTGGATTAGGCTGTTGTAGTTTCCCATTGACCATAATCACAGGATATAGTAGTACTAAGAGAAACCCTAAGGGATCTCCTGTACTCCAGACATAAACCTGCTGACCTCCATTGTAGAGATGCAATCTAATTTTTCCATAGAAATCTGGATCTATCACCCCTCCTAACACTGTTATTTCTTCCTTAGCCTGTTGGTTTAAGGACATCAGAAGCCCAAAATGGACAGGGGCAAGTCTGAGCTTCCAGTTAAATGGAATGCTTGTTGTGGCTCCTGGTAGGAGTACTCCCCTGTCTGGAACCAAACTTCTAGGCCAGCAGAGCTTAAAGGTGCAGACAGGAAGCAAAAATTTTCCTAGATGGTCACTAGGAGTGATAGTAAGTGGAACTATTCCCTTTTACATCCCTGGATTCCTGCACCCATAGATTCTGGTAATGGGAGAAACTGTACCATATATCAGACGCTGATTCAAAGCATATACTGCATTCTGAAGAACTCTCCCCCCAGCCCTCCATGCTATTGCCCCATAATTGGCACTGTAACTGTGTCTTCAAAAGGCCATTCCATCTTTCTATCAGACCGGCTGCTTCAGGATGATGGGGAACATGGTAAGAACAGTGAATTCCATGATTATGGGCCCACTGTTCTTATAACATGTTGGAGCATCTTCTGGGTATATTTCCAGGAGTGGTATATCTGGGTCCTCAGGTAGTACATGTCCAATTTTCTGAGGAACCACCAAACTGGTTTCCAGAGTGGTTTTACCAGCTTGCAATCCCAGAAGTTCTTGATTTAACTTAAAAAAAAAACTCATGTGAAGTAACATCAAGATACAGATTCTTCAGAAGTGAAGCTTTAGGTATGTCATTAAATAAAGAACTCCAGCCTGATGAAAGGCAGGCTGAAGTCACAATAAACAGAAAATTATGTTTTGTTTTGCTTTTTGTTTGTTTTGTTTTGTTTTGTTTTTGAGACAGGGTTTCTCTGTATAGTCCTGGCTGTCCTGGAACTCACTCTGTAGAGCAGACTGGCCTCGAACTCAGAAATCCACCTGCCTCTGCCTCCCAAGTGCTGGGATTAAAGGCATGCACCACCACCGCCTAGCCAAAACAGGAAATTATAAATAAGGGAAGAAAGTCACAATCTTTCTAAAAAATGTCAGGACACAATACTCAAATTACTATAGCATTCACCTGGTTTTTGTTCACAAAATGTAATACAGATATTTCAACTATTTTTTGTTTACCTTAATCTTTCTATTTCCAAATATCAAATTCTAAGAGATTAATAATAAAGATCCGTATAGTTTGTCACCGCAGGCACCAGAGTAAAGATCAAGTCTTGAATGACAAATCTTTGAGAAAAGGCATCATCTAATGAAATTTAAGTTTTGTTTCCAAAATCATAGATTATGGTCTAAGTTATATGAGCAGCAGTGGTACTGCACGTTCAGTGCCAAAACTATTAGAAGAAGGATACACAGCCAATCTCAACTGCAAAGGGACCAAAGCCCTCAACACTGAACATTATCGAAGATAAAGTGGAGATAGCCTTGTACTCACTGACACAAAAGCAGACTTTCTGAACAGAACACCATTAGCGCAGGCCCTAAGAGTAAGAACTAATAAATGGGACTTAATGATACTAAGATGCTCCTGTAAGATCAAAGTAGAATCCTAAAGAATGGAAAATAAAAATTTTTAACCAAGTACATACTCTGTAGAGGGATAGTATCCAAAATATATAAAGAACTCAAAAAACTATATATCAAGAAAACAAATAATCTAATTAAAAATGGGGTACAGATCTAAGCAGAGTATTCTCAATAGAGGGAACAAAGATGGTTGAGAGACACTTTAAAAAATGTCCAACCTTAGCTATCAGGGAAATGCAAATCAAAACTACTTTGAGATTTCATGTTACACACATCTTTAGGGCTAGGATCATATCACAAGTGATAACCATGCTGGTGAAGTTGTGGAATAAGGAGAATAATCATCCTTTGCAAGTAAGGATGCAATCTTATAAAGCTAGTATGGAAATCAGTGTTCCTCAGAAAGATGAGAATCAATCCACCTCGAGATCTAGCTATACTACTCTCTGGCATACACCCAAAGGATGCTTCATCCTACCATTTAAAATGTAGCACATTTACAAAATGGAATATTGTTCACAAGGCTAGAATTACAGCAAAGCAGTTGAAGAAGGAACACAGGGTGGCCTCCCTTTAAGCTTTTGTGGAGGTTGACTTACGTGGTGAAGAAATAACACCTAGGAACATGAATCAAAATAGGATGTAGGTCTGAGAGATTGTATAGGGGAATAATTGGCTGCAAAAATTTATTTTTTAATAAAGCATTCTTGACTTAGTATAGCCATAGAAACAAAAGCTGGTAGATAACTACTAAACAGAACAACTTATCCCTCCTAAGTATAGGACACTCTGCAAAGCAAGGGAGTAATGCAGAAATAACTTACATTTTTTATTAGAGCAAATATCAGATAAACTGTCTACTTATGAGAAAATGTAGGAAACTTATAAACCTGGAAGTAGTGAGTAAATTTTCCTGTTCAAGTTTTCATTTGTTCTCAGATAGAGACTTGTCAAAATAAGTAAATTGAAATTTTGTACAGAAAAAAAACTTGTGCAATTTGAATAGTCCTAATGACCCACACACATGATCAACTTATATCTCCAAACTCACTACAAGAACAGCTTTCAAAATGACAACCAAATACTTTTTAAAAAATCTTTAACCCTAAAACATTAATTACTGCTAGAATTTCATTTTCTTTCTATTTTTTAAACAAAGTATGCAATCATATCCTTAATCCAGAGAGAGGCAGGAAATTATATTTTATAAACAAAATCATCCTGAATATTTTACAATTTTATCTTCCTCTAAATTATTTATGATGAAATATGCAGAATAACATTTGTATAAATGAAGTTTGACTAAATATTCACAGTTTGGGAATATCTGGGTTCATTTGACAATGCTTTTCAAAAATTTTAAGCATAAAAATACTTTATATTACATTTAAAGGGCAGTGGTGTCCAGAGGCCATTGCTGAAGCCTGCACTGTGATGGATAATCCTATGGGTCTTATCCATACAATATATCCATACATATTTAAGTATCAGGATATATCTGGTTAGAAAACCAGGCACAATCATGGTCTGGAGGAAAAGAACCATCTTATATTAGCATTTTTAAAAGTAAATAACCTTAGGTTTGTCAAATAGTAGGTTTGCACTTAAGAACACACAGCATACATTATTCAGAGCACAAGGTAAGATCCATGCTAAAGATAATCAGAAGTAACATCTGGATCCATCAACTGCACTTGGCTTTCAATTGTGATGCATATAAAAGGCCTGGGAATTAAAAGTTAGAAATGCTCACTAACATTTTAAAACAATAACTTGTACCATAGCCTGGACTCTGGTCTTTCCAAATTGTATGTGTTGGAATCCCAGTCTCCAGTCTTAGCATGTATCCTTATTTGGAGGTAGGGCGCTTGCAGGTGTGTAGAGTACATAGTGGAGTAAGATGTGCTTCAAATCTAACATGACTGGCTTCCTTATAAAAAGGAGAAATTTAGACACAAGCTTGCATAAAGGGACAATAGTACATGGAGATGAAGACAGAAACCAGAGGAAAGGTGACTGTTTGTTTCTAGAAGCTAATGATGTAGAAGATTGTTACCAAACCTCCTAAATCCAACTACAAAGCATGGGAGCATTCTTCCCCACAGTCCTCTGTTGACATCTCAATCTTGGACACATTGCTTTCTAAACTGAAGAATCAATTTCTGTCATTGAAGGCCCTCACATAAATCGCTAAGTCATGCAGCCTTAGAAAAGTAGTACAGCTTGCATAGGGAAGTGCTGGGCTTTCAGCAACTCTAAGTGATACTGGGCTGATTAACTAGAAAAGGGTGTGGCTATCCATTTCCTGGGAAGACCTTCAGTCTGTCTATTCATTGCCTATGTGATGGTCAATCTTGACTAAAATCTTTATTCCATTAAGAGTTGCCTAGAAACTAAAAAAGCCTACTTCTGTGGATGCCAGTGAAGAATTATGTGTGGAGAATGAGTAAGAGGCAGAACCACCTTGAATGTGGGCAGCATCACCTAATGAGGATACAGCTAGATAAGATTAAAGGGGATAGGCTGAAGCCAGCTATCTTAAACACTCTTCCTCTCTGCTTCCTGTCTGCACAGAGATAAGCTCATCTGTTCAATCACATGATCCCTGCCATGCCATCCTGAAACTATGAGCCCAGATAAAATTGCCTCCATTAAGGTATTTTACTCAGGTGTATGTTAGAACAGTATAAATCTAACACAGCATCTTTCATGCCTGATAACACTAAAGAAAAACAGATTAGGAACTTTTGGCCAGTGTGTAAGGTATGTATATACTGGGACAATATACATTTTTATGATCTTCAAAAATAAACAGAGCTATCAGTATTTAAATGAAAAATAGGGGGCCCTTTAAAGGTTACCCAGAGAATTTCCAAATACCTCTGACTTTTAAAATGTTTTTCCAAGGGGGAAGGGTAGAGAATCATCAAACTAGAAACAATTACAGACAGCTGCAATTACACTCATGAAGACATGGGTTCTGAAGGCTGCTTAGGTAAAGAGTTGGATAAGAGGTGTCACATGTTGCTGAAGAGAACTGTTAGATACAAGAAAAAAAGCTAGAAAAAAGTCTAGATACAAAGAAAGATCGGATTAAAGACAAACATACGCTGGCTAGGCAGATACTCTCTGCTCAATTCCACTTTGAACAAGCATAAGCCATGAAGTAGAGACAAATCACATCCCAGACTCTTAGAAATGTTGATCACAAAACCAGTGAAATAGCCTTTGAGGATTAGTTGAGGATAAGAGACTATACAAAAGACTGAAAATGGATAAAACAACTACACTTTCCAGAGAGACACCCATGGGAAATCTTTAGGTATTCCAGACCAATGTTTCTGAAATAATTTAAATAGATATTCATGTAAATATATTTGATATACTAAAGAGAAAGGGATAAAAATTAGAGTTTAGATTTGATTTAGAAATAATTACAGATGTACTGAGGAGACAAGCCATTCCTCACTCTGGAGTCCTCTCAGTTTCCCTAGCCCTATTGGTCTTTATGTTGCTGTTGAATATACCTAGGATGCTGTTGCCAAATGATCTCTGGGAAACTGCTCCCACATTCTGGAAAGTCTTAAAATAATCTTTGTACTCTCTGTCTTAAATGTTTCAATCCAGTGTCCCCTCTTCCTGGACGCCTCCCCTGAAAACCTTGTATAATGCTGCAGCCCACTTGCAATCACCTCCATGCCATGTTTAGTTCATAGCCGGATTAATTCTTTAATAAAATTACATGCACTGAGCCATGAGCACTACTTCTCTAGAGGCCTTTAAAATGCTCATTTGTTTAACTATCACAACTCTGGGGTGTTTGAAGACATGATCTTTGAAGACAGTAGTTTTGTTTTGCTTTATTTTACCCTAGCCATTGTACTATGGTATATAGAACAACACTTTGTTAAACTAATAGTCTATCATGCTAGAAGAGCCTGGATATCAGAATATTTTCGTTACAGAAAGGTACCTTCCTTGTTGAAGATGGGGACAGATGATTATTAATCTTTGACTCTGGTACTTGGAAAAATGCCTGCCTTATATATTGAGAAAACAGAAGGGAGAAAAGAGCTGGCAACAGAATCTGGAAATACAAGATGCATGTTGGGACAGGAAATAAAATAGCCCAGGATCCCAGAACCGCTGATAAAAGAAGTATGTCCCAATGATAGAGTGCCCCTATATGAACAAAAATGATAGAGACTCCAGTTGCCCTCACAGTCAATGAGCCAGTTGTAACACTGTCACCAAATAAGATAGGGGTGAAGTGCAAAATATGTGTCAAGTGTTCCCGATATTCAGGCACATTGATAAGTATTAAAAGGCCAGAGAAGAAGGATGGGAACCGTCTCCTGGCTGAAAAGACAAATAATGTGACAAGGAAGGATCTGGTATTCGAATTGCTTCAAGCACAAGAAGAAAAACAATTGCAATAAAGAATGCACAACAATATGAGGGATAGCACCAAGTTCCCAAGGACTGCTGGGGGAAGGGCAGATGCTTGAAGTGAGAATTGGGATCACAGTAGGCTGGCAAAATACAATTCTTGGGAGCTCTGCTGTTCCTAACACAAATGTGTGCATTCATGATCACAATCAACAAAAGACAGGGTTACTAGAATAAATGAGTGTAAGGAGAATATTAATACAAACCAGCATCTGACTCCAACACACCCCTACCTAGTGCTGTTAGCATTTGAAAGAAAAACATTCAGATTCCTATTCTATCGGGGAATATTAACATAATGTGGTTTTGAAATTTTTAAAAAGACCTCATAATTAATTTAATCACCATTTTGCATAGCGTTCCCACTTGTGATCTGCATTTTTGCTTTAAGATTCTTACGATATAGCTGTCATTCTGATCTAATGAAATGCCTCTTACTGAGGAAGAGAGGAAATTTTCAAATGTTGAGGCTATGCAGAAATGAAGAATGAAACATGTGTCTGTCACTGCAATTTCACCATGGTAGACTAATTGCAGAGGCCTGTGGGTATGGATTGATGCTGTTGAGTAGGCAGCCCTTTACTGCCATCGCATTCAGGGTGATTTGCATAGCATGGCTCATAGTGTTTTATGATTTTTCTTTTAAAAATAATTCTACTTGTTAGTCACTAAATCTGTTTAACCCTTCCAGTGCTGCCTAGCATGTGCAGCATGTCGAAGATTGAATACATTCATCTCTCTGCTGATGAGTTTAGAGCAGGGTCTCTAGTTGCTGCACACTTCAGGGTTCTTTTGTCCCTTGAAATTGCTGCTATAGACTGGATTTCCTAGGAACCAAAGAGTATTGATAATGTGTCAACTTGTTTGGGTGAAAGGATGCCCAGATAGCTGGCCAAAAACATTTTTTGTGGGTGTCATTGTGAAGTTGTTTGCAGAAGGGATTAGCTTTGGAATATGTAGGAAAGGAATGTGCAGGATCTTGTGGACAAAATCCATGACATGGAAAATCTGACTAGAAGGGAAGACTCAAGCAAGGATGAACCTCTCTTTGATCTGAAGCCATCTCTTGTCCTTTGCACCAGTGGTCTTGGAACTTGCATCTTTAGATGCAGCCTGGGCTTGTCCTATTGATGGTCTTTATTCCTGGGGCTCCATGCTTTAGCTGTTCCACTGTCCCTACCTACTCTCTGCTTGCAGTTCACAGAAGACAGACGGTAGTACTTCTCAGCATTTACATGAGTCACTTCTGAATATATCTCTTCTATTTGTCTACATAAATGATATGAATTCTGTGCCTCTGGCAGACACTGATATACAAATCCAAGAACAGATAGGTATTCTGGAAACCAATGGAATATTCACAGGGCTGATACATATAGAAAAGAAGAAAGAAAAGCTAGAACCAAAGAGTTCCTGGACTACAAATAGTCAAAATGGAGGCTTGAAAGTGGCAGAGTGTGTCTGACACAATCCATGGTGAAGTGGAGGGCTGGGTCTTGATAATCACACCCTGCTAGCTCATTGGATAGTAGACAGCTTAGCTGGTGTACATGGCCTTCTGTGATGCACTTATCTGAGCAATTTTGGAAAATAGCTAAAAGCTGAGGGCTGTCTATGAGGGATAATCCCAGCAGCTGAGGACATAAATCCTTTAATCCTGAAGATGACATAGGCATGGCATTTTAAATGCCCACTCTTGTCACATTTCCTTTAGTAGCAGAAGCCCAGTGAAACACCAAACAAGCACCATGGTCTATGTGATTTTTATGAAAAGATGTTTCAGTAGACTGTTCTTCCAGAATCTGTACCCCAGAGGAGGGGGGAACCAGGAAAGGGGACAACATTTGAAATGTAGATAAAGAATATATCTAGTAAAAACAAACAAAAAACAAACAAAGAATCTGTAACCTTGCTTAATAATTTAATGCATCATTACTCATCATAGTAAGTTCTCTAACTATAAGCAATTTAAAGAGGGGCTTAGGAGTTCCATTCTTTTTCTTAAACTTCAAAGCCAGCTCAGCTGATGATGCTGCAACAAGCTCATATAGAAATACATTGATTTTTTTCTCTTTTATTAAGGTTTTGGTCTTGTATTTTAATGTGCGTGTGCAAAATAATTTTTGTTTGAGATAACTGATATATTTCAAGAGGCTTGCCATTGGTCAGATATTAAAGTGTATTTCTTTGCATTTTACTAAAGGGAAGTTTGTATATGTGCCTCTCTATAACCCTTTAAGTTCTTCTTTGTAAATCCATGCAATTATGCTTTTAGGATGTTGCTGAAGGAAACAATGGAAGACTAGTTTGAAAATGTTACTCCAGACATGGAGGCACTGAATTCTAGTCTGGTGTGATGCACAAAAAGCATGTGCTTGCCTCATGGAATATTGGCCCTTAGGTCAAGGGGAAACATCTAAAACGACACAGTGGATGGCGTAGAATGCAGCTCAGATTTAAACACAAACAAGAGGGTAATATGGCCTGGCACCGCCTGGCTACTGCAGCAGTGTATCTGAAGGTTATGTTTTATGTTTATTAGTTCCATCCAGATGGTGTTTTATGTCCTTAATAACTTTGTCCCTGACTAAGCCATGGACCTACCATTTGACAGGCCCAGTAGGAAGTGTCTATCAGCAAAAAAAAAGTCATTTCATAATCAGAAACATCACTTGGAACATTTGGACAACACTGTGAAAGGGGCTGGTTTCTTTCATGTCAATGCATGTGGTTGTTGACAAATGAAGACAGCTTTTCCAAACTGAATCCAAATTCAGTGAGCTCCAGGAATGCCATAAAAGGAATACAATTCAGTGTTAATATTTATATAAATAATAATTCCATTGGAAGAAATTGATTTACTTTAATGCACATTTACTTTTAGATGACTGCAAAACTAGTAGACAACATGTTATTCCAGAGCTACAAACTGGAAGACTAGAGGGTGTGATGATGAGTTCACCACAGATTTGCCTCTGGACCCAGGTTCCCTTACTTCTCTCGGCTCAGAGGTCTAGACCAGCCTCCTCTCCAAGTGAATTGGAAGCCTTCCTTTTGCAGCATAGGAAGTGGGTTTTCTGCTTCCAAATTCCAACCACCTTGAGAGCAACTACTATTGTTTGCTTAATTGTTACTTTGTCAAAGCACAAATTTTAGACACTGAATATAAACCTAAAGTTTCTATCGAAGTAAAAAATACCTTTGAGGCAACCAGGACACAGCTGGAAAGGCCCAGGCTCTGTGGGTCTTCCCCGCGCCCTCTGGCCGTGCACGGAGGCTGCGGTCTGCAACCAGCTTGCCGGCCCCTGGACCAGCCATAGCGGCGGGCCTCCATATTACAACCAGGACACAGCTGGAAAGGCCCAGGTAAACACCCATTCCAGGGCTACCCTCACGGGGGGATCTGCTAGGCTCTCAGAGCCAAGCAGGCCGAGTTCTGCCTAGGCTCTGTGGGTCTTCCCCGTGCCCTCTGGCCGTGCACGGAGGCTGCGGTCTGCAACCAGGTCGCCGGCCCCTGGACCAGCGATAGCGGCGGGCCTCCATATTGCAACCAGAACACAGCTGGAAAGGCCCAGGCTCTGTGGGACATCCCCGTGCCCTCTGGCCGTGCACCGAGGCAGTGGGCAGCAACCAACTCACCAGCTCCTGGACCAGCAATAGTGGCAGGCCTCCATATTGCAACCAGGACACAGCTGGAGAAGCCCAGGTAGACAGACTCCATCAGGGGCTACAATCACATGGGTGGCAGCCAGCTTATGATCCCTTAAAGCAGCAGTCACACATATTCACCAGTAGAGAAACAACAGGTGAGCCCAGCCTCACAGGAGATTCAAACACCAGCCACTGACAACAAGGCCAACTAACACCAGAAATAACCAGATGGCAAAAAGAAAACGAAGGAACGTTACTAACAAAAATCAAGGCAACATGACAGCATCTGAACCCAGTTCTCCAACAACAGGAAGCCCTGGATACCCCAAAACACCAGAAAAACAAGACTTGGATATAAAATCAATGGTCAGGATGCTGGTAGCTGAACACATAGAAAAATCTCGTAAAGAAATAGAGGAGAAAATGGATCAAAAGTTAGAAGCCTTTACGAGGCAAATACAAAAATCACTTCAAGAAATTCAGGAGAAGATGGATCAAAAAGAAGAAGACAATAAGGAAGAAAGACAAAAGTCACTTAAAGAACTACAGAAGAACGTGGGCCAACAAGTAGAAGCTATGAAAGAGGAAGCACAAAAATCTATTAAAGAAATGCATGAAAACACAATCAAGCAAGCGAAAGATCTGAGCACATCCATCCAGATACTAAAAACAGAAGTAGAAACAACTAAGAAATCACAGAGGGAGACAACATTGGAGATAGAAAACCTTGGGAAGAAATCAGGGGCCATAGATGCAAGTATCAACAATAGAATACAAGAGATAGAAGACAGAATCTCAGAAGCCGAAGATACCATAGGAACCATTGATTCAACAGTCAAAGAAAATACTAAATGCAAAAAGGTGGTAACCCAAAACATCCAGGAAATCCAAGACACTATGAGAAGACCAAACCTAAGGATTATAGGTATAGACGAGAGTGAAGATTTACAAGTTAAAGGGCCAGCTAATATCTTCTATAAAATTATGGAAGAAAACTTCCCCAACCTAAGGAGAGAGATGCTCATGAATATACAGGAAGCCTATAGAACCCCAAACAGACTGGACCAGAACAGAAATACATTCCGTCACATAATAATCAAAACTCCAAATGTAATAAACAAAGAAAGAATACTAAAGGCAGCAAGAGAAAAAGGCCAAGTAACATATAAAGGAAGACCTATCAGAATAACACCAGACTTCTCACCTGAGACCATGAAAGCTAGAAGATCCTGGGCAGATATCATGCAAACTCTAAGAGAACACAAACTTCAGCCAAAACTACTTTACCCAGCAAAACTCTCAATCGCCATTGATGGAGACATCAAGGTATTCCATGACAAAACCAAATTTGCAAGATATCTTTCCACAAATCCAGCCCTACAAAGGATAATAGGGGGAAAACACCAAGACAAGGACGGAAACTATACCCGGGAAGAAGCAAGATAGAAACCTCCTCTCATCAAACCCAAAAGAAGATAACCTCTCAAATATAAATAAATAAATAAATAAATAAATAAATAAAAATAAAAATAATTTCAAAAATGTCTGGAGAAAATAATTACCATTCCTTAATATCTCTTAACATCAATGGACTCAATTCCCCAATAAAAAGACATAGATTAACAGACTGGATACAGAAACAGGACCCTACATTTTGCTGCATACAGGAAACACATGTCAGTGTTAAAGACAAACACTGCCTTAGAGTAAAAGGATGGAAGACAATTTTACAAGCAAATGGTCTCAGGAAACAAGCGGGAGTAGCCATTCTAATATCAGATAAAATAGACTTCCAACCTAAAGTCATCAAAAGAGACTCAGAAGGTCACTTCTTGCTTGTCAAAGGGAAAATCCACCAAGAAGAGCTCTCAATACTGAACATTTATGCTCCAAATACAAGGGCACTTTCCTTCATAAAAGAAACCTTACTAAAGCTAAAAGCACACATTACACCTAACACAATAATTGTGGGGGACCTCAACACTCCACTCTCCTCAATGGACTGATCAGGAAAGCAGAAACTAAACAGGGACACAGTGAAACTAATTGAAACTTTGGACCAATTGGATTTAACAGATATATATAGAACATTTCATCCTAAAGCTAAAGAATATACCTTTTTCTCAGCACCGCATGGTACCTTCTCCAAAATTGATCATATAATTGGTCACAAGACAGATGTCAACAAATACAAGAAGATTGAGCTAATCCCATGCTTCCTATCAGACCACCGTGGAGTAAGAGTGGTCTTCAATAAGAACAAAAACAACAGAAAACCCACATACACATGGAAACTGAACAATACTCTACTCAATGACACCTTGGTCAAGGAAGAAATAAAAAAAGAAATCAAAGACTTTTTAGAATTCAATGAAAATGAAGGTACAACCTCCCCAAATCTATGGGACACAATGAAAGCAGTGCTAAGAGGAAAACTCATAGCCCTAAGTGCATCTAAAAAGAAACTGGAGAGAGCATACACTAGCAACTTAACGGCACACCTAAAAGCCCTGGAAGAAAAAGAAGTTAATTCACCCAGGAGGAGTAGAAGTCAAGAAATCACCAAACTCAGGGCTGAAATCAATCAAGTAGAAACAAAGAGAACCATACAAAGAATCAACAAGACTAAGAGCTGGTTCTTTGAGAAAATCAACAAGATAGATAAACCCTTAGCCAGACTAACCAAAGGACACAGAGACAGTATACAAAGTAACAAAATTAGAAATGAAAAGGGAGACATAACAACAGAAACCGAGGAAATTCAAAAGATCATCAGATCCTACTACAAAGGTCTATACTCAAAACAACTGGATAATCTGGAGGAAATGGACAATTTCCTAGACAGATATCAAATACCAAAACTAAACCAGCATCAAGTAGATCAGCTAAATAGTCCCATAACCCCTAAAGAAATAGAAGGGGTTATAGAAAGCCTCCCAACCAAAAAAAGTACGGGACCAGATGGTTTTAGTGCAGAATTCTACCAGACCTTCAAAGAAGACTTAACACCAATACTTTTCAAACTATTCCACAAAATAGAGACAGAAGGGACACTGCCCAACTCATTCTTCGAAGCCACAATTATGCTAATACCTAAACCACAAAAAGATCCAACAAAGAAAGAGAACTACAGGCCAATTTCTCTTATGAATATAGATGCAAAAATACTAAATAAAATTCTTGCCAACCGAATCCAAGAGCATATCAAAACGATCATTCACCATGATCAAGTAGGCTTCATTCCAGGAATGCAGGGATGGTTCAATATACGGAAATCCATCAATGTAATCCACTACATAAACAAACTGAAAGAAAAAAACTACATGGTCATCTCATTAGATGCTGAAAAAGCATTCGACAAAATTCAGCATCCTTTCATGCTAAAAGTCTTGGAAAGAGCAGGAATTCAAGGCCCATACCTAAACATAGTAAAAGCAATCTACAGCAAACCAGTAGCCAACATCAAAATAAATGGAGAGAAACTTGAAGCATTCCCACTAAAATCAGGGACTAGACAAGGCTGCCCTCTCTCTCCATATCTTTTCAATATAGTACTTGAAGTTCTAGCGAGAGCCATTAGACAACATAAGGAAGTCAACGGGATACAAATTGGAAAGGAAGAAGTGAAACTATCATTATTTGCAGACGATATGATAGTTTACCTAAGCGACCCAAAAAACTCCACCAGAGAACTTCTACAGCTGATAAACAACTTCAGCAAAGTGGCAGGTTATAAAATTTACTCAAGCAAGTCAGTGGCCTTCTTGTACTCAAAGGACAAGCAGGCTAAGAAAGAAATTAGGGAAATAACACCCTTCACAATAGCCACAAACAACATAAAGTATCTTGGCATAACTCTAACCAAACAAGCGAAAGATCTGTACAACAGGAACTTCAAGTTCTTGAAGAAAGAAATCGAAGAAAACCTCAGAAGTTGGAAAAATATTTCTTGCTCCTGGATTGGCAGGATCAATATAGTAAAAATGGCCATCTTGCCAAAAGCAATATACAGATTCAATGCGATCCCCATCAAAATCCCAACTCAATTCTTCATAGATCTAGAAAGAGCAATTCTCAAATTCATCTGGAGCAACAAAAATCCCAGGATAGCTAAAACTATTCTCAACAATAAAAGGACTTCTGGGGGAATCAATATCCCTGACCTCAAGCAGTACTACAGAGCAATTGTGTTAAAAACTGCATGGTATTGATATAGCAACAGGCAAGCAGATCAATGGAACAGGATTGAAGACCCAGAAATTAACCCACAGACTTATGGTCACTTGATCTTTGATAAAGGAGCCACAACCATCCGGTGGAATAAAGATAGCCTTTTCAACAAATGGTGCTGGTTCAACTGGAGGTCAACATGCAGAAGAATGCGAATTGACCCACTCTTATCTCTTTGCACTAAGATCAACTCCAAGTGGATCAAGGACCTCCACATAAAACCAGACACACTGAAACTATTAGAAAAGAAATTTGGGAAGACCCTGGAGAACTTGGGCACAGGGGAAAAGTTCCTGAACAGAACACCAATAGCTTATGCTCTAAGATCAAGAATCGACAAATGGGACCTCATAAAATTACAAAGTTTCTGCAAAGCAAAGGACACTGTCAGAAGGACAAAATGGCAACCAACAAAGTGGGAAAAGATCTTCACCAACTCCACATCTGACAGAGGGCTAATATCCAATATATACAAAGAACTCAAGAAGTTAGACTGCAAAGAACCAAATAACCCTATCAAAAAATGGGGCACAGAGCTAAACAAAGAATTTTCACCAGAAGAAATTCGGATGGCCGAGAAACACCTTAAAAGATGTTCAACATCATTAGTCATCAGGGAAATGCAAATCAAAACAACCCTGAGATTCCACCTCACACCAGTCAGAATGGCTAAGATTAAAAACTCAAGAGACAAGTGCTGGCGAGGATGTGGAGAAAGAGGAACACTCCTCCACTGTTGGTGGGATTGCAAAATGGTAAAACCGCTCTGGAAATCAGTTTGGCAGTTCCTCAGAAAATTGGGCATGTCACTTCCAGAGGACCCTGGCATACCACTCCTGGGCATATACCCAGAGGATTCCCCTGCATGCAATAAAGACACAAGCTCCACTATGTTTATAGCAGTCTTGTTTATAATAGCCAGAAATTGGAAGGAGCCCAAATATCCCTCAAAGGAGGAATGGATACAGAAAATGTGGCATATTTATACAATGGAATACTACTCAGCAATTAAAAATAATGAATTCATGCAATTTGTAGGTAAATGGTTAGACCTGGAAAATATCATCCTGAGTGAATTAACCCAATCACAAAAGAATGCACATGAAATGCAATCTGGATAAGTGGATATTAATGAGCCCAGAAGCCCTAAATACTCAAGACACAAATAGCAAGTCAAATGATTCCCAAGAAGAAAGGAGAGGACCCTGGGCCTGTAAAGATTGCATCCAGTTTAGTAAAGAAACCGAGGGGGGAGGGGGAATGATTGGGGAATAGTTGGGGGGGAGAGGAACTATGGGAAGCATGGTGGGTGGGAACTGGGAAAGGGGAAAGCCTTTGGAATGTAAACATAGAATATAGAAAATAAAAAAAATAAAATAAAATAAGTTAAAAACAAAAAAAAGTTAATCACAAGTTCACACACACACACAAAAAATACCTTTGAATAAAATATTTATTTATAACTCTCCAATAAAATCTAACAAAACTTTTAACCTATAAAGGAAGTCACAGTACCATTCTGCATTTGATTTGTTATAGGTGTTCACATAAAGCAAAACTTCTTGTCTGGGATTCATTTAGATAAAAAAAATTATAGAATAATGGGACTAAATATCTTTATTAATTATTTTTACCTACTTTCTGTGCATTTCATCCAAAAAATACTGCATTTAAATAACTTACACCCCTTCTCTTCCTCATCCAACATTTTCATGACCCCCCACTATGTCAAATTCATGACTGTATCTTCTTTATTGTACATACATGGGTGTATATGTATATGTGTGTATACATATAAACTATTGTGTCCATTTAGTATTACATCAAAATTAGGGAAATGTTCTATTAATGTATATTTCATTTTAGCAACTTTAATTTAAAATATCCAGTTATTTAATTACCTAGCTTTTGACTTTCAAATTCTATATTTTTCTTCTTCATTCATTCTCTTCTTCCTTTATCATTTAGTTCTCTTTCTTATTCTCTCTTTCTCTATGTCTTCTATTTCCCTTCCATTGTTCTCTCCTCATTTCTTCCTTATTTTGTCTTGTTGTGTGTAGATTTTGTTACCCTGCCTAAGCTCTGGGAATGGACAATGCTACCAGCTTCTGCCAGGAGAATATTGGATCTGTGAATGAAAACACAGCCAAATAAATTTGTGCAATTTCAACTTGCCTTTCTGGTACAATTGTTGTGTGCTACTTATCTCCCACCTGTAGAAGAATGCCCTAATCAATACTCTTAGCTCCGTATCTCCAACCTGCCCTCAACTTTAGTTGCTTAGTTACATCAAGTCCCAGCTACGCATTTCCAACTGCCTGGCTGTGAGGCCACTCCATCTAGATTTCACATGGCTGGTCACCTTTTCTTCCTCAGTCTACTGGCTGGTTTTGTGTGTCAACTCGACACAGGCTGGTGTTATCACAGAGAAAGGAGCTTCAGTTGGGGAAATGCCTCCATTAGATCCAACTGTGGGGCATTATCTCAATTAGTGATCAAGGGGGGGATTGCCCCTTGTGGGTGGTACCAGCCCTGGGCTGGTATTCTTGGGTTCTATAAGAGAGCAGGCTGAACAAGCCAGAGGAAGCAAACCATTAAGTAACATCCCTCCATGGCTTTTGCATCAGAATCTGCTTCCTGACCTGCTTGAGTTCCAGTCCTGACTTCCTTTGTGATGAACAGCTGTGTGGAAGTGTTAGCGGAATAAGCCCTTTCCTTCTCAGTTTGCTTCTTGGTCATGATGTTTGTGCAGGAATAGAAACCCTGACTAAGATACTCAGAAACATGGTAATCTCTTTCCCTCTCCCTCTCCCTCTCCCTCTCCCTCTCCCTCTCCCTCTCCCTCTCCCTCTCCCTCTCCCTCTCCCTCTCCCTCTCCCTCTCCCTCTCCCTCTCCCTCTCCCTCTCCCTCTCCCTCTCCCTCTCCCTCTCCCTCTTCCTCTACCTCTGTCTCTACCTCTACCTCTGTCTCTACCTCTGTCTCTGCCTCTCCTTCTCCCTCTCCCTCTGTCTCTGCCTCTCCTTCTCTCTCCCCCTCCCCCCTCTCTCCCCCTCCCCTCCCTCTCCTCTTCTCCCTCTCCTTCTCCTTCTCCTTGTGTTTGTTTGTTTGCCTGCAGGGACCTGGAAGTCCTACCTATTCCTTTTGCCCAGCAATTGGTCTATGGCTCCTTTACTGACAGATCAATTACCAATTGGGGAACAGGATCTTAGCATCAGAACCACCCCTACAGCAGTTCATCATTGTTTTGTTTAGCATTGCTTCTGCTGAAAAATCTATATTCCATGCAAACATGTAATTGTTTAAGAAAATTATGAGTGTAACTTGATTTTTATGCTTTACTCTAATTATAAAATACTGCCTTTGAAATTACTTTATTGTTGTATATATTTTGAATTGTTTTGCCAGGAACACATGATAGAAAACAAAAAACAAATTTATATGGTGAAATATTCTCTTTCAAATGTGTATGCATTCACACATCTAATCAGTCAAAACTAATCATGATGCATTTCACAGGATGAGTTCTAGCTAGAGATAGCTCAGTTCTTAAAGAACAGAGTTACAAAGGTGGCCCTGAGTATTGTCCTCAGAATCTACCATCTTGAGTGAGGTCACCTAGTCACAAAAGAACACATATAGTATGCACTAACTGATAAGTGGATATTATTCCAAAAGATCAGAATACCCAAGATACAATTAACAGACCATATAAAGCCCGAGAAGAAGGAAGACCAAAGTGTGGATGCTTTGTTCTTACTTAGAAGGGGGAACAAAATAATCTCCGGGTGGGGAGGTGGGAGAGGGAGGGAGGTACTTGAGAGGGAGAAAGGAGTGGAGGGGAAAAGAGGGCACAGGATCAGGTATGGGAGGATATGGGTAGGGTCAGGACTTTGAACAGAGGTGTGTAGCAATGGGGGCTGAGGAACTGGGGGTAGCCTCCAGAAAGTCCCAGATGTCAGGAAAGTGAGAGGCTACCAGGACCCAACAGGGATGAGATTATCTGGAATGGCCAACAAAGGGGAGGGAGAACCTGTAGAGACCATACCCAGAGGTTAGGCTAGGCCCCTGGTTGGGGAATTGGGGCCACCCACTTACCCCCAAATTTTTAACCCAGAATTGCTCCTGTTTATAGGAAATACGGGGACAAAATATGGAGCAGAGACTGAAGGAAAGGCTATCCAGAGACTGCCCCACCTGGGGATCCATCCCATATATAGACACTAAACCCAAACACTATTATGGATGTCAAGAAAGTGCTCCCTGACAGGAGCCTGGTATAACTGTCTCCTGAGAGGCTCTACCAGAGTCTGGTAAATACAGATGCAGATGCTTGCAGCCAACCATTGGACTACGTATGGGGACACCAAAGGAGGAGGTAGGGAGAGGACTGAAGTAGCTGAAGGGGTTTGCAACCCCATAAGAAGAAAAACATTATCAATGAACCAGAGCCCCACGCCACCCCCCAGAGCTCCCTGGGTCTAAACCAACAACCAAAGGGTACACATGGATGAACCCATGGCTTCAGCCACATATATAGTAGAGATTGGCATTGTCTGGCATCAGTGGAACGAGAAACCCTTGGTCCTGTGACGGCTCCATGCTCCAGTATAGGGGAATGCCAGGGCAGTGAGGCAGGAGTGGTTGAGTGGATGGCGGAACACTGTCATAGAAGCCAAGGGAGGGGGATGGGATTAGGGGTTTGAAGAGAGGAAAATGGGAAAGGGAATAACATTTGAAATGTAAATAAATAAAACATCCAATAAAAAATGGGTATGGTGGCATATAATTGTAATTTGAGTGCTGGGAAGCAAAGAAATAGGGTTACAATTGATGAGTTGTGGAAAATATATAAGAATAGACTACCCTATCACAAAGTAAGCACACACATGTGCCTGTGCACACACATCTACACATGCAGAAATACATTTTTGTTTTGTTTTGTTTTTAGTGTAAGAAGTCTATTTCCTAACTTAAAAAAAAACAAAAAACAAAAAAACCTTGTAGCTTTTATTTTCCATCTCCATCTCCCCACTGCAGGCAGTTGCCCAGATTTACCGTTTGCCCACCTGGTTGTTTATTGGTTGTTTGTTTTGATTTGTTTTTAACTCTGATAAAATTGTCTTTTGGCTTCCTTCTGACTCCATCTCTAAATCTTTTCTTAAGAAACTGGGAATTCTGAGAGAAGAGCCCTGATTATCTGGGAACTATAAAAAATGCCAATTTTTGATTAAACAATTTTATCTGTTTTTGAATTTGGGGGAAACACTGGAACTGAAGAAGTCCACAGGATCCCAGATAGCAAGCATTAGTGTGATATTTTGTAGAGGAATTAGTCTTCATTTTGCCCATGTCCTGAGAACCTGAGTGAAATATAATTTGAAGATAACAGACTTATTGGTTTGACAAAGGAATTTTCTTGGTTTTGTTTATTTTAATTTTAATGAAATATTGAAATAACTATAGAATCTTATATTAATAAGATTTACTTATAGTTTGTATGAAAAGCATGCCGGACAATATAGTGAACTTAATGTTAGGCACTGGTGGTGCACACCTTTAATCCCAACACTCAAAACGTAGAGTTAAATCGATCTCTGTGAGTTTGAGGCCAGCCTGGTCTACAGAGCAGGAAAGCCAGGACAGCCGGGGCTACACAGTAAAACCCTGCTTTGAAAAACAAAACAACAACAAAACAAAAATAGTGAAAGATAGTGAATTTAGAAAGTTATAAACATTTCATCAGTTTAAAAGGTAGAAGAAATAAATATTTTTAAAACTATAGTTGCTAACCATTTCACATGAATAAATGTTTCTTCTTTCTTCTGTAACTAGTCGAATTCAGCTATGAAAACAAGAATCCTCACTACCTGAACTAAATAGACAGTACCCAAACATGTTGATTCCAGACTAAATATTCTTGTTTGTCATGAAATACTTGGTTCTGCTTCTTTCCAATTCTCTTAGAAGTAAAATATCATGAGACAATAGGTTCAAGTGAAAGGAACATTCATCCAGGTGCTAAATGAGCAGTTGCAACTGTTACAGAGATTAGTGCCACTAAAGAGATATCTCTTCCTTAAGAAACACTGAGGCAATAAGAAAGATAGGGTAAAACCCAGCCCTTCAAGGATCTGACTTGCAAAAATTTAAGACTTCTCATGTAAGGGAAGAAATCCTAAGATTGAGTTCCCTGATTGTCAAAACCAATAGCCTAGGAACCTGTTTCTCCAGGTTCAGTATACAGAGAAGCAGACCTATTTGTGGTTCAAGGCATCTGTCTCCATCATGTGTTGGCAACAGAACCTGGTAGCGTCCTCTTCAGGGCACTGGCTTTAGAGGCATGAAAGATGAGAGGTTGGGTAGTATTCCACTGTGTAAATATACATTTTCTGTTTACATTCCTCCACTGAGGGACATCTGGGTTCTTTCCAGTTTCTTGCTATTATAAATAAGGCTGCTATGAACATAGTGGAGCATGTGTCCTTATTGCATGCCTGGGAATCCTCTGGGTATATACCCAGGAGTGGTATAGCAGGGTCCTCCAGAAGTGTCATGCCCAGTTTTCTGAGACTGATTTCCAGAGTGGTTGTACCAGCTTGCAATCCCACCAGCCATGGAGGAGTGTTCCTCTTTCTCCACATCCTCGCCAACACCTGCTGTCTCCTGAGTTTTTAATCTTAGCCATTCTGACTGATGTGAGGTGAAATCTCAGGGTTGTTTTGATTTGCATTTCCCTAATGACTAATGATGTTGAACATTTCTTAAGGTGGTTCTCAGCCATTCGAAGTTCTTCAGGTGAAAATTCTTTGTTTAACTCTGTACCCCATTTTTAATGAGGTTATTTGGTTCTCTGGGGACTATCTTCTTGAGTTCTTTGTATATATTGGATATGGCAAATGGTTGGAACTGGAAAATATCATCCTAAGTGAGGTAACTCATTCACAAAAGAACACACATGGAATGCAGTCACTGATAAGTGGATATTAGCACAGAAGCTCTGAATACCCAAGACACAACTCACATATCAAATCATTCCCAAGAAGAAGGAAGGAGAGGGCCTAGGTCCTGGAAAGGCTTGATGCATCATTGTAGGGGATAGCCAGGACAGAGAAGTGGGGGGGGTTGATTGGGGAACTGGAGGAGTGAAGAGGGCTTATGGGACTTAGGAGGAGGGGGAAACCAGGAAAGGGAAAATCATTTGGAATGTAAACAAACAATATAGAAAATAATAATAATAATAATAATAATAATAATAATAATAAAAAATACATAAAAAAGAAAGATGAGAGGTTGGAGGAGAGGGCCTGCAAGTCATTTAATGTCTAAATTCTTATATTAAACTATTGAAACCAAACCTCCTTTCACTGAAGCTTACATCATGCTCATTTTCCCCAGGAACAATTTGAAAAAGAATCAGTTCTTAAAAAAGAGGTCCTTCTTCACAGAAGAAAACAAAACAAAAAGAAGTGGCCATACTTTTCTGTCCCCAAGAAACTAATCTGAGTCTTGGCCCCATTAAGACACAAATAGATTTGAAAACATGTTTTTGTAGTAATAGATCTGAATTCTAAACACCTATTCCCGGCAAATAAACTTCACATGGCATTAGAAGGAGGAGTTGGAAATAGAGCGCCAAGTCACTCCAGGCAACAGGACAGAACCAGCACAGGAACTAATGAAATGGCCGAATTCTGCAGAGCATGTGCCATCCTGAGACTCCTTCTGGACAAATCTCTGAAAGCGGCTCTCAGAGGGTCCCTTGGTTCAAAGTTCTATCTCTTGATAAAATCAAGTCCAGTTCTTTAATACCTGTGGCTCTGGATCTAACTTGAGCTCATGAGTCATGATATTGTGATTCAGTTATTATTTATTTAGTTATGACTTAGTCACTTTGCTTTTTTGCATCTTAATGCAAACACTACTATATAAGCTATTTTTCCCAGGAACCAATTTTTGGTATGATCCTCTTCCCAAACACTATACTCTTGGTTTCTAGAAAAATCTTTTCTCAGATAAAATGAAGATCAACCTGTTTTTCCCTACATTGTTTCAAAATTATATTGTAAAAACTGATCATATCTGCAGTTATATATTTTTCTGTTAGAATGGAACATTGCTAAGCATGTCCAGCGAATTATAGGTAATTTATGATTTATTTCAAATACAAAGTTCATGAAGAAAAAATTTATGAAAGCATTGCCAATTGAATTTAAAGTGTATGTTATCTGGCTAAATATATGGTTTTTCTTAGGTACTAAGAGAAAGCTGCCATTGGAACTACAATCATTGTTCAAAATAAACACTTTTTCTTGAAGACTGCTACACAGTGAAGATATAGTGCTTGCAGTGTTTCTGCTTGTAACTAAAACAAATTTGCATCAAAGACTCTTACACTTTGTTTATGCTCCTATCGTTACACAAGGTATGTTTTTGTGTGAGGCATTTATAACTTCTGGTTAAAAAGTTCCACTGGGCACGAAATACACACACCTTGCAGGTTTGATGTTAAATATTAAATTGCAACATTACTCTTTGAGATGAAGGACATGGTACAGTACTTGCTTAGCATGTACAAGGATATCGGTTCAGTTCCCAATACCACTCTTTAGAAAAGCCACTATCACAAATTCATCAACTTAGTTAATGAACTTCTGAGTTTATGAAACTATGAATATGAAATCATATGCTTAAAACAGTATAAATATATTATTAACTTATAGCATAAAAGCTATGTATCTATGATATGATATAAAATTTACTAGTACAGTGGATGTGAAGTGCTCTATAAAATAAAACATTTGATGTTCAATATTTGATATATCATGTAATATTATTTACATTTGGAATATTTAGAAATGTACACTAATGGAACAAACCCACAACAACACAGCATTGCAGTGGTGATATAAAATACTGTACAATAAATTCCCAAATAGAAAATACTATTAAATAATACCTTTCATTGAAGAAGTAAGAAGAGACCAGCTGACTTCAAAAGTCCTTATCATTTAGGAACATTAGTGTCTCTGTCTTGTACTACATATCTATAGTAGAAGAAAGTCAAATAACTCTAAAGAAGATGTAAACTTTTCTGCTTCATATTCCCTAAAACATTAATGGACTGGAACTATTGACATCCTAACAGCATTTCCCTACCAGCTCTCCAAACATTCTAAAGCGATTTTCTCTCCCTAGAAGTATTTCCCTTGAGTTTTAGAAATAAATCAAAGTCACAGTGACAGCAATCTGCACTTAATGCAAAAAAAGCATTCCATTTTGATGGTGTTTTCTAGAGGGCGCAAGTGTGCCCTGTCCCTGGATACAGCATATCACCACATCTAGAAAAGAACTGGATAGGAATTAGCTAAAAGGAAAAAAAAAAAACTTCACTGCACCCAAACCATTAGCTCTGAGTCATAGAATAACAGACCAAGTTGAAAAATGTATACTTGAATCTGTTGAACCAGAACAGCGTACCCAGAAGCTGGCTTATGACAGAAAAGTAACCAGAAAGTTGATCTGCATCTCAGCTCACAGAGCTTGAGATATGACATGTCACAGAGTCTCTTAGCTTCTGTGATTGCTCGTTCCACATGCTGCCATTCGCAGTGCATGGTACACAGTAAATCTATTTTCTGTCAAGATAGGCTGGGTTTTCACAGCTCTGCCCGTGGCATCCAGTCACTCTGCTTGGCTCTTCTTGCTTAACATGGCGGAGTCTTGATTTTTTGGCTGATTGCCTCCAATATGTTCAATTTTGGATGATTTTTAGAGTAGGACTGTGAAATGAGGCCCTAGCGATGTGAAAAATGTATAGGTTTCCTTATAGGGCTTGTGGGAATCAGCCTGCTTCAGAAGCATCATTTTGAAATTATAATAGTATCTCAAGCATTTGTGACACAGCTTTAGGGGGCAGGAATAAAACCCAGCAGCAGGGAAAGGCTGGAAATGAATGAGTGACATTCAGAGTTGCTGCTGCTGTCTGTTGTGTAGCTATGTGCTTGCTTATTTATTTGGTAAATATCTCACTTTTCAGTTAAAATGTTTAATCAAAAAGTAGTATTTATGGACCATCCTTGTGGTTCAGTGAGGAAAGGCATCTGCAGGCAAGTCTGAGAACTGCAGTTCCATCCTTGGGACCCTTACGGTGGGAGAAGAAAACTAACTTCTGGGAATGGTTACGTGACTTCTTCATCTGTGTCACAGCATACCACATTACCCACATACACTAGGTAACTGAATTATTTTTTTAAAATTAAAAAGTAATATTTCAACAGCCATTGTAATTTTTAAACTTGTCTTCTGTAACTGACATTTTCCAAAACTAGTATCAAAAATGCAAATTGTACTCCATTGAAATGTGTCTTTCTTTGAATCCCAATTTAGCAATTTCATTCTAAACTCTTTTGCTATGCCAGCATAGATACTATAGGTTTTAATTCTCACCTTTAAAGAGGAGGGTCTCCTTTCACCACAGATTGTTTTGCCTGATGAATCTTATCTGTGTTTATTTGTTCAATGTGGACTATCTCATCCTTCTAAGACAGTGACCCAGGGCATGATCCAAGGAATACCTTATAGAATTTACCTGAGAGAGCCCAGTACAACCTGATGAAGCATCAATATCTAGGCCACTGTGGCATAATAATTAAGTAACCAATAATTTAGTCAAAGTTTAAATAGAAAGGGAAGTCTAGCTTGCCATAGCAAGCTGGTTGTTTCATTGTTCAGAATATTTAAAACTATCATATACAAAAATTGTCTGAAAGATGACATGGGAATAGACATGAGAGAAATAAAGTGTCTAGTGTTCATCTCTCTTCTCCTTACTTTTTATTTTTCTCTGATTCATATTTGAATACTTGTTAGGATATGTTTCATAAAAATACAGTTTTTTTTCTTTTTCTTGAAATAGATGTACAAATAACAACATCCAAGTACTGTGAAAATGACACTGGTATAAATGGCAGAAATTACATTGGGAGGAAGTTAAAGTAAAGTAGAGGCTAAAAAAAGTCAGCTTCATTCCAAAAGCAGATGGCAAAGAAGACTTTGATTTGGGTAGCAGTTAATAAGAGCAGGTCACATGGTGACCGAGAGAAGTGCACAGAGCCTTGTTTGAGTACCCTAATTCCCTATCCACGCAGCTAAAGGACAGAAGTAGTGCATCTCTAACAATGTGTCTTCAAAGTAATCAGCTCACAAGGTTATGAATTCCCCATGTGAAGATAGAACAGAATTATACAGAATCAACCCCCTTTCCTCCCTCTATCTCTTCCTTCCTTCCTCCTTCCTTCCTCCTCCCATGCTTCTCTCCTCTTCTCTTTCCTCCTTGCGATTCATCAAGAATTTTGGTCTTTACAAAAATCTATGGAGAGGGCTACAGGCAGAAGAACCAGCTGACTTAGAGATTTCATTAAAATCTGTGAAACTGAAAAAAAGGCTTTGAAGTATATGTTTGTCAATCACTCAGTAATTGAGAAGTAGGAGCTGTGGCTACGGAGTATTATATATGCAGCCATTCAATTAACTCAGTTCCCCGAGTCCAAGAAAAACAGAGAATGAGACAAGTGAAAAAGCACCACTTTGGATCATCTGGATAATTAATTTAGACTTCTAATTTGCAAACTACTCTAGTAATGGTGGCAATAAATGTCATATCTGTGTTTACCTACTATGTGCTGGCCACCTTGCTGGGTTGCATCCACATTTTTACCTGAGCAGGGCACATTGTAGCTCAGTTCCAGCTTACAGATGAGTAAGGACTGCGCATTTACTTATGCAACAAATCTTCACGGAACACCTATTATGTGAGGGTTGTTGCTGAGTATTCAAATCATGGTGAGTATGCAAATGTATATAACCATGCTGTCCTGCTCAGTCCCTCCTGCACCAAGTTCTAAGCGATGCCCAGGAAACTGGGCTGGTCCATAACATGCCACTGCAGCCCAATCTGGATGGCAAAGGCTATGTTTTGCCTAACTTGCAAACAGCCTTACTACATAGTGGAATTATGAATGAAATAAGAAGGTTAGAAAGAAACACTAAGTTAGATATAAGCATGAGACAATTCTCAGTGTTTCTGAGTGGTACAGCATAAAACATAGGACACAGTGTCTTTGCCCTTTGGCCACATCTACACTATTCACCTTAATTATCACAACCACTAGGGTATGTACACTGAAAGTATCAAGACAGACTTCAGACACACTTACTACACAAGACTGCCCATCTTCATTTCTTTCTAGCCTGCTGATATGAAGTCTAATATTTACTGAGTCTATATGCCTGCGAAGCCCTTCTGTTTAATTTTCAAATCCTATCTTCTCTTAGCCAATCCATTCTTTGATCTTAAGGACCATACAGTTTTGCTGTATAGTGACGACAGCTTAGAATATACAGGGAATAAGACCCAAGCACAGGACAAAACTAGTGATCCCAGAGGTAGGAAACTGACTATAATGGGTACAAAGAGACTGGACTGGCAAAGATGATGTACAGCCTGACATTTATAGTGATGACAAGACAATACATTCGTTAAAACATGATAAAGTGCATACTAAAATTTGTTAAACTTTGTACTATGTATAGTGTATCTATCTATGATGCAGGCAGAAAGTTGTGTACTTGAGTTTTAATACTAGTTTAAAAAAATGAAGAGATATTCTAGTTCTAATTTGTTAAAACATTATATATACATATGTAATATAAATACATAGTTATGCACATGTATAATATATGTAGTGTAGGGTATATGCACATACATACATATATAGTATCTAAACACATTTACATGTCTATATAATTTTAAACAAGTATAAAGTGGTAAAATCATTATGTCTTCTATTATATTAGAAGGGGATAATAATTAATAATAATATATTTTATATTCCAAAATAGCCAGAAAAGGACTTGTATATGCCTACATATGTCAATACATAAAACATTTCTGAATCTTAAAATTATATATGAGCAATATAGCTTACAAATAGAAAGAGTAAAATATAAAAACCCATAAGTTAATGGGACTTGAGAAAATGATATTTTATGTGAAGTCTAAGTCAATTTAAATTATGCTTCAGAATAACCAATGCTACTGAATATTTTTCTAGAGTGAGCAGAATTATTAATATATCCATACTGAATTGGCCATACTGAATTAGCCATACTGAATCGAAGGTCAATTGTTATCAGTTGCTACTTATTAAAATATTAATACATCTTCAAGATAAGAGCTAATAATTAAGTGAGAAGACAATATAAAGTTTGCAAAAGCTTAAGGGAAAGACCCCAGTGCTATGCAAGATAGAAGAAGGACCTGTTTACTTAAAGATGCAGGATTATTTTCATTATTAATGTCTGTTTATTTCATAAAACCAAATTATGTAGGAAAACAAGGTTATAAGGCAGAGGTTCAGTTGGAACCATGTAGTTTTGCTGTGGGGACTTAGAAAGCTTGGATGTTTTGATCTTGCATAGTGCCGGTACCCCCTGAAGAGGCTTTTTCCCTCTATTACTAAAGACCTCTAGACAAACAAGGCTCACTGATGCGGTCCTGAAGCAGCAGACATAAGTGTCCATATTGGCTTTTATAAAAATAAAAACAAGTATCAAGCTTATTTTAAAAGCATGTATACATTTTCTATAAAGACCTAAGAATTAGCATATTTTTTCCTGAGCACAGACTGGTGGTGTGGAGACCTGGGGTTTAAACAGCGACATTGCTGCTGTGAACGGGTACAGGGACCAGTGTCTCAGAAGCTAGTCACAGACTGTGAAACAGAGCAAGGTACTACTGTGTGAACTGACAAAGAAAAAGCAGTGTAGGGTAAAAACATTGACATGTTCAGTTAAAAATAATCCTTCAAAAGGCCAAAGTTAACAGTTAAAACTGTTTTTTTAATCTAGAAATTGGCAAAAGATTTATCTAAAATGTTTATATTTTTGCCACCCCATAAATCAAAATTAGTTTTCCATTAAAAAAGTTGGATCAGAGATGACAATCTTCTTGCCAATTTTTAGCTAAATGCAAATGGAAACATCTGAGATTTTAAACGGAAAGCTGAAGTTTATAGATACATAGTAAAACTACTGCCTGCGAGTATTACATTGTGAGATACGAATAGCATATGTGGTGATGAATTAACAGCCATTTCAAATATAGAAAACAATTAATTTCCTTTTAGGAAGTCCATATTTCCAACCCCAAAGTCTATGTTGGTTTTTAATGCCTGGAGCCCTTTAATGTTATTAGGGACTGTTTGTAGAGTCTGTGTATTCCTTGAGTCTCACTGAAACTCCTTCGGGGTCCATAGATAAAACCAGTTCCTTATAATCTGCCCTCCTAGCACCTTGCCATCTCCCTGCTGTACTTGGGAACTTATATTTTATTCTAAGATAAGTAATTGGTAAATAGGTTGACTATAGTCAAGGCATGTGACATGATGGTTTGATAGACATGACATTGTAAACTTCGAATTCGTTGATCCATCTGTTACCATCCATAATATGTTGGTTGCCTAGCACTGGTACATTACAGACAATGATGTTACTATTTTATCAATGTTCATCTTTTAGGTCTAAAGTTACACAAGAGAATGATTATGAGCTTCGATTATCATTTCATCCTTAGAACATGTCCAATGTCCAATATACAGTGACATTTCACAGACATTTTTGGAATGAATGGAATACGATTGCTACAGAGAAATTTCTTTATATTCCAGAATGCAACCACTCAATTACTAAACGCTTTATTCATACTAAGTTGTCAAACTTTTGTGTGTCTTTAATCTCCCAAACTTGTAAATTGGGTCCTGTTCTCTCACAACGGTGTTGCCACAAGGTTCACATCCCCACTGCTTTCTAGTCTCTTCCCAGTCCATGAGCGTTACCAGCATTTCCACGGGCCAAGAACTGCTACATGGGTCTCTGATTGTCACCTCCCTTTATACTTCTTCCAGAGAAGTTTGAGACGAGGGTTCCAAGTGAAGTGGGGGGAAGCGTTACCACAAAGGTTTTGCTCCTATAGATGCTCTGTGTGTTTAAAATGAAGTCACCTCAGATCAGTGCTCATCAAGATTCCTCATGTCTGCAGAAGCTAGAAATCACCTTCCTATAATATGGCCTTATGGCTTTCAAAGACTATCTTGTCAGTTCAAAACATTAGTTTTGCAGATGCAACCTGTACTCTGGTGACCAGCTCTGAGTAGAGGAAAGACATAGGAAATAGATCACCAAGGTCTGGTGTCTCAGTGGCCAAATCATACTGTTGAGATGGAGAGTCTAGAAACATAAAGTGTATCACAACAGTAAAACAACACCGAAGTCTGCTTCCTTCGCCCTAGGGACAGAGGCAGAATGCTTGCATGGAAAGCAAAAGACAACTTTGCCATGAGTTATAGAGACAAAGTCCACTATAGAAAAGACTCTTTATTTAGGCCGGAGAGATGGCTCAGGCATTAAAGGCTAGGCTCCCAACCAAAACTACAAAAAAAAAAAAAGACTCATTCTTCATAATAAGTTGCCATTTGTCCATTTAAGTCCACTGGGGTAAAAGAGGCAAAGTTTAAACAAATAAGCTAATTCCCATCATGCTGACAAGGTCTTGTTAAATAAACCTTGAGATATGCTAAAGTATGCAGTAGTAGGTGCATAATAAATTCATTAAGCAAATATATATCCTTCTTAAAATTTAGGGGAGAAGACAGGCGGTTAAAGACTAATACATTTTAAAAGGCCTGATGGTAACTGGCCAGCTCTCCCCTTGTCACAAATTCTTTGAATGACTAGGGGTACTGACTGCCAAATGTGTTTTAAAGAGTCATTTAAAATTAAGAAACAATTCAGAAGCAAACAAAATGCAGAAGAAAGAAAGGGGCACTTCAATTTTCCATGTTTTCTTGCTTTACTTTTAAGACTAAAAGCAAAATCATTATTTTCAAAAATATGACCAATGTTATGTAGGCTAAAACTCACATGTTTAACTGTACACTCTGAAGGAATGTTGCCTATTTTATTCGAAGACTTTAAACTAGCAGGAGAGAAAATTATGGGATCTTCTCATTAATTATACTAAAAAGGTCCCTCCTCGTATATCCAGATATTCACCTACATCTCTGAAAGACATTGGCCCCCACATAAATGCACAATAAACTGCTAGGAAAGCAATGCTGTCATATATTTAAATACAAAATTATGTATTTCATCTGTGTAATGAAATATAAGCCTTCCCTTCCCTTTCACACACACGCAAGTTTTAAAAAGTAACACACAACAAAACACACAGTTATGATGAAGCTGTCTTTTCCAGTGTTACCTATGTATACCCCAAGAGCTGTCTTCTTCCCCATAAGAAAGGGAGAGCTACTGTTAGAGGCAAACCAGAGAATGTTTTTAAGAGGACAGAGTTTTATTTACAAAGGCAGAAGTAATTCTAATGCGATAAAATATGCTTGCAGGCCTTCTTAGTGCTTCAGTGGAGAAAGACAGGCAGCCATGGGGTGGGGGAAAGGGGGTTATTAATGTGTCTGATGCACAGGACCAAAGACTGCCATAACCAATTTGGAATGCGGTGCCTCTTTAAAACATAACCAAAGAGCTGGTCTACAATTCCCAATCTGCCTCGGCATATACAAATCATATATGCTGACAAATGATAAAGGGAATTGGAAAGGTTGAGAGGATGAAGTCAATAATAGATTTATCTCCAGACATTTAGCACTTGGAGTGCATCTGTTATGCAATATGTAGACATATTTTACAGCAAATTTGGAGATACTGTGAGCCCACTGGGCAGGGACAATGTCTAATTTTATATTCTATAGAACTCAGTTTCATTTCCTTGTTTAATGAGTAAGAGGAGGAGATCCCCCGCCTCCACTTCATGCACACGGAGCAGAAGAGCATGGAAAGGACGTGCGAACACCACTGTGGGGTGTGAGCAGCAGCGGCAGAATGGGCCACCGGTGGGACGGCGGGCGCAGCCGGATGTGAATATTTCATGTTCAATGTGAGGGGGCTGTGAGCAAAGGGACGGCTGGCCTTCAGAAAGCAAAACTGCTGTTTTTCACAAACTCGAGGAAAGTTATCATAAGCTTTATTCCGGATGTGCTCAGTTTCTGAACTAAGTTGGAAATTTTATTTTAGAAGATCTCAGTTAAAAATATTTAGAAAATAACTTGTTGGCAGTTTGCATTTTCCTCAGAGACAACTTTTTTTCCTTCTCTCACTAGTGCATTACTAAACACAGTTACTATAAACTATTAACGTTTACAATTCTATTTTCTTTTAAAGAAATGCAGCATCATTTATGCAGGGGATGCTTCTTATGTCTATTTATTTATATATACAAATATATTTAGTTGGGAGAAAGTTTGTTGCTTCTTCATTCCATCTCTCTCTTTTTTCTGATATTCATATATACAAAGCCAAACCCAGCTTAAAGCTTAGTTTTGATTAAATTTGATATGCTTCAAAAGCATCTGAAAAGGTTAAAGAGGTAACAACAGTGATTTAAAGGATTCTGGTATTTTGTAACGAATTGGAAATGGAAGCTGTGTCCTTTAGCCCTATGGTTCATATTGCTGATATTTTCAAATTAAGGGAGTTACTAATGCCTCTTTCACTGAAACAGGCAGTTTGCAGACTTCTACCCCACCATCCTAACACACAGTTTGGAAGAAACTGAATTTTCTTAAAGTCTTTATTTTTTTGTTGTCAATTAAAATGAATTATTTTTCCTTCGTCTTTGGAAAGTTATGATTGTATGAATGAGAGTATGCAAAAGTTGTGTCAGAAGTGTTGCTTGCTGTATGTGAAGCCAGCTGCTTGCTGTTAGAGGATGAGATATCATTCTCTCCCCGAGCTACAGGATTCTGGCCTGTCATTTGAATTCTGAGTACACATTTTTCAAGGACTTCATGTCATAATCGTCTTAGATGGTGAGTTTCCTCAGGTGAATGATGAATATACATAGCTTACCATACTACCACATAACATGCCAATCTTACTGAAATTTCATCCTTAAAATTTAAAACTTATACTTAAAGTTTAACAGATTCACCAGGCTTTTGTTATTTTACTGTTTCTGTTCATTTATTTGTTTTGGGTATCGATTAATTTGCTTCTCTATACTTTCTCTTGAGAATCAATTATGTGGGCAATAAGTATCATGAATAATGAGTAAACTTAAGAGTAATTTTTATATCTAAGCTTTATACACTACAAACATGTCAGGCTTAAATGTTTACTTTCTAAAGCAAGGATTGTGGTCTATATGTGAGTTAAAATAAAGTAGCTTCTCTTGGGATTTATTTTTTTTTAAAGGAAAACCAGACCTTGGTATTATCTCTTCAAAGTTTATCCTGTACATGGGAAAGCAAGAAGAAACAGGAAAGGTAGTCCCTGCCACCTGAATCTGTTTTCCTAATCAAAACAAACAAACAAACAAACAAACAAAAAACTCACTAAGACCCACACAGCCCTTAGAAATCTCCTGCTATGAAATAGCTCCCTGAGTGGCCAGCCATAGGAGGAAGAAATTGCACAGTGTGGTTTTAAGGAACTATTCTCTGTAGAACCTGAGGCTACGCTCTTGCACTGAGGGATTCGGGAAAATGATTGCACCATGCTTTAACTGTTGTTTTGTTTTGTTTTGCTTTTCCCCTGTTTTCAATGGGCATTTGGATCAAAGTACCTGTGGGACTCACAAAACGGTCTCTGACTCCATTTAGGTTAGATCCTTCCAATTCAGAAAAATAATAGTTTCTAAAATTCCCCCACTAAATCACATGTTGAAAATGATAGTTTTATAAAAGAAAACAAATGCACTAAAGAAAATGCAATAACCAGTCAAACTCCTGCTTAGCTCTTTAAGGGCAGGAAACTGCTAATCAATCATGCTTTCAAGGCACTGGACACACATGATTTAAGAGATGATGTGCCAAGCACAGAACAGTGCAGTTAGATAAAGTAAGATAGAATAGTTTCTGTTCAATGAGTTACTGGTTATTGTTTGCAGCTATATACTAGTACTTTTAAATAAAACACTAGAGAGTAGAGACACATGCCGCTTTAATGAGAGAAGTAAAGAGATTAGTGTGGAGTTCAACAAATGGAAACATTGGTGAGTCTGACACGAGATAACAGTGCACAGCTCATTCAGAGACTGGTTAGATGAAAAGATACTGCGCGGCCCCGCGTACGCAGAAATCGTGTCGGGACCCGCCTTCTGTCCCTGTATGTGCCTTCTAGTGTGAATATGAAAGAATCTGTGATGCATGGAGATGAATGTATTCAGACTTATTTTATAAACAAAATTTCAGAAAGAAAAAAAGAAAGCAATGTGAAATTTTGTCTTGGAATCGTGCATGTGGAAAAGGAAGAATGAGCCCAAACCATCACTTCCAGCCGTTGTCATTAACTAACTAAAGGCAGCAAAACACATTATCTTCCTTTAGATTCTAAACTTTTAATATATATATATATATATATATATATATATATATATATATATAAGCATACATGTATCCTAATTGTCCACCTTCCCAGTGTTAGAGTTGGCAAAATTGCGTTAACCATTGCTTTTTTTGTAGATGCACATTATTCCTTCCCATGAATAAATATGGATCTGAGGAATTTTCCCAACCTATCCAAATGCTATGGCAGATTACATTACAGCATTTTATTCTTCTATATACAACATGAAGGTCACTTATGTTCTGTAATGAGCAAAGGTCTATTTTACTAATGCTTTCCATATCGTGTTTCCAACTTGATCTCCAGATTTACCCTTGGAGTCTGGAAGTCGTTGGGGAGACCAATTTATTGTCTAGGGTTAAATGAAAAACAATTCCAAGAGAACGTTGCAGTTGAGGAAAACAGGGATTCAAAGAATGATTCCCTTTAACATTAAACAAGTCCAGGTGATTCGTTTCCGCTTCTTTCTCCAGTGTGTGTTGGCCTTTTGTAATTGTTTTCCAATTTTACTACAGAGAAAGCTCTGCTTTTGCTAACATAAATATTCCCATGTATTCCGCAGTGTCTCTTTCCAGTTCACAGGTCTTTCTTTCTTCCAGGGCATCTTTCTTTACCAGGATTCTGAGTATTTTTCCACACTCCACCTGCTTTCTTGGGTCTTTTCCCCTTCACTTAGGAACTGTCTTTGCTTCTTCAGACCCAAGGTAGAAGAGATACTATACTACCTTCCCTCAGTTGGCATGCACAGCATGGCATAAGTTTCTTTGAAGACAATGTCATGTTCTTTTTACATCTCTCTCACAAACACACATATGCACACTCACATGCACACATGCACATGCACAATCACATATCACTTGCACACACACATATAATACACATACATCAAAATAAGAAATACTTAATTTAAGGATAAAATAAACATGTAAAATAAAAATCACATGAGAGGTTGTTTTTGATGGTCTGGCCCAGAATTCCATTGTGCGTTTTCCCAACAGGTTATCTGAAAAAGATAAGAATCAGTATCATAGATATCTACCTATATCCTTTACAACTTCATCACACTCCTTAAAGTTGGAATTAAAAAATAATCAAGTACCCTGGGGAAATATGAAAAAGTATGACATATACTGTTATGTTAAGCCTTTGGTATTTCTACATGAATTACTTCAAGATTGTTCAGAATTCAGGGAAATTACTTCTTAAACAATCATACTTAACTTTCTACTCTGAGAAGACAATTTTAGTAAGTCACACACAGCAATGTGAATTAAAAGGCACTTACCTGTATGCACCAAATGACATGTAGTTATTATGGATATATGTATATGTATATATTTGAATATATTCATTTAAATCACACATACACAAACTCACACATACATGCAGACATATTGAAGCTTATGTAAATTGGAAAAAAGTGACCTATGTCCTTTTGTTTTAAGACAGTTGCCACCAAGGAGTTGGTTGCTGCAGGAACATTTCATTTCACATGATAGGTTTTGTTGTCTTTGTGGTTGTGGTTGTTGCTTTGTTCTCTTCCTCCCTTATGCAGTAATCAAAAAGTGCAACAGACTTGTGGTAGAAATCTAAACTTCAGAAAGGGGCAATGCTAGTTCTAAGGTTTTGTTTTGTTTTCTTTTCAACACACACACACACACACACACACACACATGCACACACGCATACATACAATTTACACATACCGACACACAGACATACATATACACATTGGTTTTTGTAGTAAAAGCAGATAAAAAATAAAAATTTAAGTTGATGAGCTTCCTAGGTGTTCACATGGCAAACTGAAAGAAAACAGTCCTACCTTTAGATGATGTATTATGTTTCTGTGTACATAGAACATGTCTATTTACAACACTTGGTACCTTTGCTGTCCTTACTAGTGACCTGGCAACTTGGTATCAATTGCTAGTGGCTTTTTAACTCATCAATTTTTAAGGGCATTTTTCCCTCTCTTTTACAAAACGCATCTTATGGAAATATCTTAAATGTGGTCCTAAACATCCTTTATAGTTTTATATAGATTTTATTTTTGTCTGAACATCTGACTATGTAAGAACTAGATACATTCAATAGCAATAAGATGTAACTTAACACAAGTTTTAATACCTGTGGTAGAGTAAATCAGTAGCTTTGTTATATTACCCATCGTAAACTTTTAAACCTGTGGCTCATTTTCAAAATAATAAACATAACTATTCCATAAAAATATCTCAACACAGAAGAGCCAGAAAAGTGAAGGACGCGAGCAGATGGCACGTCAATCTCCTGCATTTATACAATTTGTTTTTTTTTAATGCAAATAGTGTGGGTTGCCTGCTCATGCCTTGGATATCTGTTCCAAAGATGAGCACATTTTCTTATCTTTCTGGATCAATGTGACATTTGCAGTAATCATAAAATGGGAGCCCATTTAATGATGCTAATGCTTCCTTAATGTAAAAATAAAACCACCTTCTTTATAAAAGCAAACAGATTAAAAGTCCCAAAGAGACCGTTGAAATATGTTACATTTGCAGTTACTGGTAACTAGATGACTTGATTACATACAGGTGAAAAAAAGTCATCATAAAAGCATTGTTTATGCTTATTAATCACAAAGTTAAATATAAATTCTAGATTCTCCTATGAGCAAGTCAGTAAATAAGAATATAATTCTATAATGAAGCCAGTTAAGTTAAAGGTTGTTTTTCAGAGAAGGCAGTTAAATCATTAAGCATCTTTAATTTTTCAAAGAAGTAATGTTTGTACATTTTGTATATTCTTAAAAATAAATAATAGCATTTCTGAGAGGTATTTAAAAACAAACAACAAACAAACAAGAGTCATGATAAAACTGGTAGCGTAGCTGAGAGTCTAGTGGCATTGATTAAACAACCGAACTTAATTCATGAAGTTGTTCCAGAGCACAATTGCCCTCTTCCTCGTGTTTGAAGAGCTTTCTCCGTGGCTCTTCAAATCCCAGTGCTGGAAATCACTCAGCTGCTTCCTGGGGAGCCAGTTCTGGGGATTTATCTCCTTTTCTGTGTATTGTTATTATATCTGTTTTCGATGTTTGATACACATACCCAGAGGCCTTCTGGCAACCCACACACTTTTCAAAGCCAACTTGAGAAAGCAAATCATTTTCCTTCCTGCTTCAGCAGCTGGTTCTTGCATACTGTCTTTCTACATAAGTGAGTTATGGTCACTAATTCCAGAGGGTCGAAAAATTTGGCAATTGATGAGAGAGAAAGAGAAAAAAAAAGATTGCTATCAAATTGGAGTTAACTCCAACAATGAGATAATATAAAATTCAGGGTACACTGATGTCATCAGAGATCCCAAAGGTACTGTTCATGATTCACAAAGAGAATGGGGATAAAACAAGGGGCCAGGACCACCTCAGACATGGTCTCAGAAACAGGCAGGATACTTTGTATATATTTATCACTTTTCATAGATATGATTTTGTGTGAAGTTGTAATTGACCCTTCACTGATGGGTGGGGCTGTATTTGCTGTGGCTTTCCAGGTATTTGCTGTAGGTACACAAACCCAGTCTGAAGTAAAGTTGATGAAGGGTGGGCTGTTTAGACCTGAGCAATCAGACCTGCAGCAATGAAGCATTGTTTAGATTCATGGTTGAGATGAAATCATGGCAACTCAAAATAGTGGAGAGTTCAGTCACAGGGGAAAGCTATTGATTTGTATAGTCTATCAGCCATCTATTTATCAATAAGTGCATATGTAACACTCACTAAGAGACAGGCACATATACTGTGAGTCATGGAGAAAGAAAGAAAAATAGGTACAATTTCTTCCTTTGCTAAGCTTGTGAGTTTCTGGGTTATCTTTGAAAGGTGCTTCTTTTATTATATTTTCAAATTTTATATTTATTTATGGTATATGTGTATGGTGATGGGGTTGAACATGTATGCAGACATTATATGACTGCTTGTGGGATTTGCTTCTCCCCTCCTACTATATGGGTTCTGAAATGGAACTCAGATCATTAGTGTGCCCCAAGCAACCTTACCTACAGTCATCTCACCAGTGTGTGACAAGAAATTGTAAAAGATTAAAATATTAAAGCTCATATATACATTTTTGAAGAATCATAGAGAATTGAGATGTATATTATATACAAACCAGAAGAGAAAAAGAAGAGGTCCTAGTGGGGAGGCACTGAATAGAAAGGCTCCATGCAGTGGGTAAGGAAGTGGAGTTGGCTCAAGATGACCCAAGAGGGTCAGTGTGGAAAAGAATAAGCAGTAAGAATAGAGAAACTCACAAGACCAAGAGAAAGAAGATCTTGAGATGAGAAGCTATTACAGGAAGCTATAACCCTCAGAAAGAAAAGATGGAGAATTAGTAACCATCACTTTTGAGGCGGATGGTGGACCATAATATGTTTGGCAAGCCTGCAGCACAAACCTAGGCGTAAAATGTTCACCTTCAGTAACTAAGGAATGGCCCTGCATAGGTTTTCAGAAGCAGTTGGCGTCTTGTTCACTGCCACATCTCATAAACCTTTTCCCAATTGTACATAATGGCTTGCAAAACACTGCTCAATAGAATGTCATCAGATGGAATTCAGGGATGTTGATGTTGAGTTACTGGGAACTCAGTAACAAATCCTCAGAAATGTATTTCTCCACAGTTGTGTAGGTAGGGATCTCAAATCAGACTCACTGCGCTGACCTTCCAGAATCTACACAACATGATTCCACTGCTTGCTTCTCCTAACTTCTGACACCTCTGCCATTCCCCTGGTTTGGAGTGTCTATTGTCACTTCATCTTTACAGCTTTTCCTCTTTTCTTCTATGTATCTATTAGATGCTTTTGTGCTGATAGATTGTATGGCCAAGCATGATGGCACTTGGGCATCACCGTGGTTATCGAGGACTTAACATGACAATCACATTTCCTAAGACATTGTCTTACAAGGTAATACTTAAAGAACCCAGAAATTAGAACTTGATACTGTTAGGAATAGGTTCATTTCCCAGTAGCTGCCAGGCGCTGAAGTACTGAGGGAGGACATAACTGTCTACATATAACCACTCTAAGACTTGAATGTTCAACTCTTCTATGGGAAGAGCAACTCCTCTTCAACCTGGTTCTTCTGTTCTCAAAGGCCATGGAGATGTCCAAAAAGTCCTTTGGAATAAATCATCACTAAGATGCTTTCAGAAACTTCAGGCTCCTTTGCAAGTCATTCAATGGAAAACACAATTTCATTTTATAGTTCACATGTGGATTATACACGGTGGACTTTTACCTGTGTTCTTTGGAAGACCTTAGCTTAAAGAAGCTTTGTCTAATTTCTAATTATCTGAGTTAAAATTTTCATTAGAATCTTTATTTGAATCACACATTCAATGCTGGCAATATTTACCTTTTCATCAGAAAAATTACATGTAATTGTAAGTATGGTTATATAGCATTTATGTACATAATTTTATATAATATTGCATATATATGTACATATAACATATTATTTGTGTATATACAGCTGTATGTAACCTACACATGAGAATTTATACATATTTGCACACATACACACACAAACACACACTTCTGCTATATGTGAGACACTATCTTATAATTTCAGTTCACATTTTTAGCCTCTTAGGAAATTTCTGTGGTAAAATTAATAAAATAAAATTAATTTTAGGTATTAATTATTCTATTAACATGTTATAAAAATTGTACTTGTGACTTTAGAATTGATACTAAATCAGGACATGGTAGAAGGGAAAACAATATCACTTTAAACATACTGTATTACCCAATTCATTCAATAGTTATGCAAGATATTATCCCTATTTAATAAGTAGTATGCATTGGAGAGAACAACTCACTAAATGCAGTGGTCACCCAGCTGGTTGGAAGTAAACCCTTGATTATCATTAAGCTATGCCTTACCTTAAAGCCAAGAATCATTCCATAATACCTAACTTATTTCTCATAGCCAATGAGAATTAGGGGTCAGATTCTTTGGAAACATTTCTGGGTTCTGAGATAATGTCACACACTGCACAGTAAATCCTCAAGGGATAATTTCCTGAAGAATAGCTGAATATATTATTTTACCACTAGACTTAAATAGTTACTTTCCTTAAAACATGATGTAGACAAAAATTAAAATCACATAAATTATTCTTATATCAGTGGTTCACAGGGACATAGATATTTTAAAAAGAGGTTCCTAATCAAGCAGTGTCGTCCTTTGGAGGTTGCTGTCAAGCAAATGGTCACAGAACTACAAAAAATAATTCTTTAGACAGATACAGAATATTCCCTTGGTGACACTGATAGAGACAGATATCATTTTAAAATTTTCTTTTGTTTCAGACAAATTTGTGCCATTTTTGTTTCTTTATAATTACATGGCTTGCTAATGTTAGCAGGACTTGAGGCCATATTTTTCTGATTTACATGGCTTTTATATGAAAAGCACAGCTACAGATAGTGAACTTTCTTATTAAGTCATGGCAGAGCACACATTCTGTGCATGCCAAGGCCATGGCTACTGCCTTATCTCCTCCAATAATCTTTGGCATGTTATGGATGTCACAGGATTTCTCTCTCCAGGGAGACAGATTCATGCTGTTACTTTTTTTGTTTTTTGAGAAATCTTGGTTGAAAGCACCAACAGTGATACGACTTGGTTCATTTTGTCATTTTTTACTCCCTTGAATTACTACATAAATATTAATAGCTAAACACATTGCAAACAGGTGGAGCTCATTCTGTCTCTGGAGCGCTGCCACCACTATGTGATATCTCAGATGGGTAACGAGATTTTCCATGTGGGGAGGGCGGTCTGTCATTCCATGCCAACCCTATTGGACACACCCTTGGCTTGGAGTTCTTTATTTCCTGTGATATCTCTATGACAGCCTTCTTGGTCTTTTAACAGTTCATTCAGTAGAGCGGATGGAGGAACACATTCCATTTGAGAACCACGTTCACTGTATTGTGTATATAGTTACTTCTCAGATACTGGCTGTTACTATCAGATCATTGGAAGGGAGTCCCTAGGACTTAAAGGTGCATCAATTCTGCATGAAATATTTGGTTGCAACACATCTGAATTTCTGTGCCTTTGGTGAGCTTTCAAGTGAAGGAAGTCACATAGTTGTGATTGTAGATATTACTATAAAGCCATTCTTTTGTCATCTGCTTTGCAAATGCAAGGCTTGAATTTAGGTCATTCAGACTAATTACTATTATTTTGCAGTTCATCATTTCAAAGATGGCTTAGTCGTTTCCAGTGGGTTTAGGTAGATAGACATGATATTTGTTTCTCATTTATGGTGATTCATTTTATATGTATGTATATATATATATAATATATTATATGTACATATGTGTGTGTATGAGTTTATTTCTATTATATAATAATTCAGTTAAACACTTCAAATTCAGATTCATAAATTTTGATTTTGTTTTCTTCCACTTTGTTAGATGTAACAGTATATGCATTTTCCTGTTCATTATTAACAGTATATTTGAATATGATTGTTTTCATAAAAATAAACAGAAGAATTATTCTAAAATATATTGAATGCATGTGATTCTGTGCAATAGTTTTTTTAGGGCTTAAAGTGAATGAGGCTCTATATCCACTAATGATTTTATTATGACAATTTGTAAGTCTCACATGCAAATCTAAATGTCTCATCTTTCAAATATTATATATCAGAGAAGTTTCTCATTTTTTGGGACCAAATTTAGATTTGGTGATTATATGAAAGAGGTTTAGTTATAATTATAAAGCAAAATTGGATTTTCACTATCATTGTATTGATTAGTTTATACATATTAAAAAACCCAAACTCTTAAGGTCAATATCATAAATCTATTTTTCCAAGATAATATGAATAAACATCTTTGACTTTAAAACTTTACCATCCATTTAATAATATTCTCAGTGATTGCATTTCATGTGTATTCTTTTGTGATTGGGTTAACTCACTTAGGATGATATTTTCCATATCTAACCATTTTACCTACAAATTGCATGAATTCATTATTTTTAATTGCTGAGTAGTATTCCATTGTATAAATATACCACACTGATAAGTGGATATTAATGAGCCCAGAAGCCCTAAATACTCAAGGCACAATTAGCAAGTCAAATGATTCCCAAGAAGAAGAAAGGAGAGGACCCTGGGCCTGAAAAGATTGAATCCAGTTTTGTAGACCCAGAACAGAGAAATTGTGGGGGGGGGATGATTGGGGAATAGTTGGGGGGGGAGAGGAATTATGGGACTTATGGTGGGGGGGACTGGGAAAGGGGAAAGCCTTTGGAATGTTAAACATAGAATATAGAAAATAAAAATTAAAAAATATTCTCTGTAGAGTATTAATTTGTTAAATTTTAATAAGTTTTGTTAATTTCTATGATGTTTTTCCTCCTCTGTTTCTTGCTTATATCTAATGACCTTCCACCCACAGCACCCAGTGTTTTTTCAAGTTCTTTCCTATTGTTCTAGGGAAAAGAACACATGTCCTCTGTCACTTTGTACATGATCCTAACAACCTAGTATCCAACATGCCTAGATAATTTAAACTGAGTTAATAAGTGTCCAGAGGCATAAAAAAGAATAATTTGTGAGAGGACAGAGACATAGATTGTATTTGCATTAACTCATGTTGCTAGCTTTGTTATAAAGATAAACATTGACAGGAATTAAACCCACCACCTTCCACAGCTTTCTTCTCATATTATTACATGAGCCTAACTTGTAGAGAAATTTTAATCCAGCAACATGGATGCTTTGGCAAGGGATCACATCCAAAGACCTTCTAAGTCTATGTGATCCAGCTGGAATGGCACAATCCCTCTGGCTGGAATACAGACACAGCTTTAATCCAAACAAGTTAATTTGTAGAAGGAAACAGCTGTGTTTGAAAGTGATTTCTAATTGAGGGGCAGACAAAGTGATGAATCAGAGAAAGATTTGACAAGATGAGACAGAGGGAGGATATGTCCAACTCTCATGAGAAAGCAAAGCTACTGAAGAGTAGTGCAGAGTAAGTCAGGAATGGAGGACAGTTCAGTGAGTGTAGGACAGTGGAGTCAGCTGAGTTCCATGCTGTGCAGTCAGCTGCAGTTCAGTTGAATGTAATTGGGTTCAGTTGAGTTTGTGCAATTCCATTTACTTCTTTCCAGTTTGTGCAATAAATTCAGTTCAGTTCATGGAGTTTTTTCAAGTAGAGCAATTCAGTGAGATGCCAAGAGAAGCCAGTTTGAATTAGTCAGCTTGGAACAGAGTTTTGAGCCAGAAGAGCTGAGTTGAACAAGCCATCCAGAGATCAGAACTAACTAGAAAGGGTGAGCTTATTCAGCAATAAGCCTCTGAGAGGACAATTATATCTGGTGAATAAAAGTTACTTTTACAGTAACTCATTACAAAAACCAAGACACTCCCCACTTGACAAGTAAGATATATTAAAAGTAGAAGTGCATGTTTAAATTTTAAAAAAATAATTGTATATTAACAAAATAAGTGATTAATAACAGAAGTCAGATGGTCCCATCTTATAGACTAATTTTCATTATTTAAAATAAAAAAATAACAATCAAAGTTGAATTGAAACCAATAGGATGGCTTCTAGTTGTAGTAATTTAAATGTACAGTCCCAAGTTTTCTTACTCATCCATTTAAAAAAATGTAATCTAGCTGGATAATATGGTACACATTTGTAATCCCAATATCTAGGTGGTAGTGGGGGTTACTTCAGAAGTTCAAGGGTACCCTTTGCTATATTAGTTCAAAGCTAACCTGGGCTAGACAGGACCCTCTGTCAAAATGCACAAAGAAACAACATAGAAAGTATGAAATAAAAATTACCTAGCCATGGTGATTTGAATGTAAGTGTTCTCCACAGACTCAGGGATTTGATCATGTTTTCCCTAGTTGATGCTATTTTGGGAGGTGGTGAGCTTTGCTGGAAGAAGCATGTCAGTGGGGGCAGGCTTTGTGAATTCATAGTCTTGCCTATCCCTAGTTCATTCTCTTTGTTCTGTGCTATGGTTGGAGATGCAATCTCTTAGCTTCCTAACCCTGCTGATACACTTGCAACTTTCTGCCCTGATGAAATCTAATTCTAGAACTGCAAGCCACAACAAAGTTTTCTACCCACAAGTTGCATTTTTTCCACTGTATTTTATCTTAGCAACATAAAATTAACTAATGCAGAAATTGGTACCAGAGTTTGACTGTATCTATGAAAAAAAAACATGATGTTTCCTGGTAGAATGTAGCAGAGCTGAACCATGGACTATAAGCACATCTGTATGTTCTAAGCAGAAACTTGTGGGCTATTCTAGTAGAAGCCTAAAAAAATTGTAGTTCTGATGCAATGTAGATTAGAGAGGCCTTGCTCAAGTTGTTTCAGAGGGAAGTGGAGAATTTAATGACTACTGTGATAGAAAACATTCTGGTGATTTTTTTTAAAAAAAGTCTGTTTGGCTTCTGTCCTTGTCCTGAGAACTGGTTAAAGCTAAACTGAAAAGTAATGGACTAATTTTTTTTTGGTAGAAAAAATTTCAAAACAGTATAGTGCTAATAGGCAGATAGTGGTGTGCTTATCACTAATCACACTATGTTGATATATAATGAGAAGGATCAAGTGGGCCATAAAGAAATACAAAATGGAATTTAGAAAAGGAAAGAGCACTAGGAATTATAGAGAAATCTTGGGATAAAAGAGAGGCTGTGATTCCTAAGGACCTTAGCACAGAGAGGTCTCAGCTCTGCACTGGAACCATTAGATGTACCCTGGGGTCAAGACCCTACCAGCTAGGATTGCAACTTGTCAAAGGAGAAAGCTATAGGAGTTTTCTGCCTCTAGAAAGCAACTGAATAAAAAATAGGACTCTGGAGGTTATGTTTAGGAACATTTATATGAATATATTAACACATGTAATACCAGTTAATGAAAAGAGAAACCATAAATTAGAAGAAATGAGGAGAAGGGTATATGGGAGAAGGGAGGGAGAAAATGGAAGGGACAAACATTCTCATTAAGTTACAATCTCAAAAATAAAATAAAAAAAAAAGAAGAAGCTGTTGCCAGTGTGGCCAGAAGAGACAGGGTCATCCCAAGGTTGAGGACTCAACAGCGTTGTCAATGTGATACTTGATACTAGCTTCAGAGGAAGGAAAAATTCAAGAGTAAGAGACCCGTGGCCTCTTTATTCACAGTTTCAGAGACTTTCTCAGGTCTGGGAACGTGTGGCAGGGGAGGCCTTGTGTGAAGGTCTCCAGAGTGCTTCAAGGTCATTGTGTGAAACCATAAAAGTGAAGCCTGGGTTTTATTAGAAACCCTAAGATGCTGGGAATACCAGAGCTGTGGTTGTCTGCTAAGGAGAGCTATCTACAAGGAGGGAAGCCAGGTCAGGAGAAGGAAGTTTGCTGTGAGCAGCAAAGCTTGTGGCTGTGGAGACCTCCTAGCCAAGTGAAACTAAAATTCCAGACCTCAGACATGGAAGTATAGGATTCATACTTACTCTGCCTACTTCCTGCCCGTGTAACTCCTCACTATGCCCCCATTCCTCCAGTTTGGAAAGGAAACATGTATTCTGAACCTTTGTATGTTGGAAGTATGTAATCTGCATTTTGAATTGATTGGAGGATTCCAGTTAAGAGGTTGCCTTGACTTTCAGAAGAGACTTTGGACTTTTAAACAGAGATGAGATTATTTAAAGTTTTATTGAATATTCCATTATGAATTGAATATTTATTGAATATTCCATAATAATATTCCATTATGATATGGCCATAATTCTTTGGAGACCAAGAAGTGGACTGTGGTGGTTAGAGCAAAAATGCCCCCTATCAGTTCACATTTAAACACTTGGTCCCAAGTTGGAGGAAATGTTTTGGGGGAGATGGTGAGCTTGGTGGAGGAAGTATGACACTGGGAATAAGGCTTTGAGAGGTTCACAGCTGGGTACCATGTTGGGTTTACACTCTGTCTCATGCTTCTACTTGAAGGTGAGATCTTTCATCTTCTCACTCCTGCCACCATGCCTGCTTCTTGTTGTCATTCCTCTCCACTATCATGGATTCTTATCTACCCCCAAATAAGAGCCATAACCAACTCCTTCCTCCTTATTGTGTTTTTATTGAATATATTCTTTATTTACATTTCAAATGTTATTCTCTTTCCTGGTTTGCCCCCCTCCCAGAAAACCTCTAACCCATCCTCCCTTCTCCTGTTTCTATGAGGATGTCCCTCTATCCAACCCACTCCCTCCTATCCCCCCTTGATTTCCTTACCCTGTGGCACCTATTAAACCTTCATAGGACCAAGGACCTCTCCTCCTATTGATGCCTGTCAAGGTATTCCTCCGCTACAAAAGCAGCTAGAGCCATGTGTACCTCCTTGGTTGATGAGCTAGAGCTCTGTGGGGGAGGGTTGGTTGGTTGATATTTTTGTTCTTCCTATGAGGTTGCAAACCCCTTCAGCTCCTTTAGTTCTTTTTCTATTTGTGGATGCCAAGAAATGCTTGCTGAAAGGAACCTGATATGGCTGTCTCCTGAGAGGCTCTGCCAGAACCTTACAAATACAGAGGCAGATGCTAGCAGCCAACCATTGGACTGAGCTTGGGTTCTGGCAGAGCCTCTCAGGAGAGAGCCATATCAGGTTCCTTTCAGCAAGCATTTCTTGGCATCCACAATAGTGTCAGGGTTTGGTAACTTTTTATAGGGTGAGTCTTCAGGTAGGACAGACTCTGGATGGTCTTTCCTTCAGTCACTACTCTACACTTTATCTTCATAAATTCTCCTGTGAGTATTTTGTTCTCTTGCTCAGAAAAACTGAAGCACCCACACTTTGGTCTTCCTTCTTCTTGAGCTTCATGTGATCTGTGAACTGTATCTTGTTTGTTGTAAACTTTTGGAATAATACCCACTTATCAGTGAGTACATACCATGTTTGTTCTTTTGTGATTGGGTTATCTTGCTCAATTTGATATTTTCTAATTCCATCCATTTGCCTAAGAATTTCATGAATTCATAGTTTTTAATAGTTGAGTAGTAGTACTCCATTAAGTAAATATACCACATTTCCTGTATCCTCTGTTGAAGGACATCTGGGTTCTTTCCAGCTTCTGGCTATTATAAATAAGGCTGCTATGAACATAGTGGAGCATGTGTCCTTATTATATGTTGCAGCATCTTTTGGGTATATTCTCAGGAATGGTATAGCTGGGTCCTCAGGTAGTACTATGTCTAATTTTCTGAGGAACTGCCAAACTGATTTCCAGAGTGGTTGTACCAGCTTGCAATCCTACCAGCAATGGAGGAGTGTATTTACCATAGCAAAAGAAGCATAGTTAGTAAAATAAACTATGTGAATAAATTTGTTCACATAATTTGTTTGGCATAATTTGTTTTCTGTGTTTGAGAGAAGACCTCAGTATTTAGCCCAGGTTACCCTCAAACATATTATCTTTCTGCCTTAGCCCTTGATTTCTAGGAGTGTTGGCATGTTTTATACCTAACTTTTATTTTCAGGTTTATTAATTTGCCTATAGTTTCATGGGCTATAAGGGTAGTATATAATTTGTCCTTTAAAAATAGAGTTTAAAACAAACCCTAAGGAAAACACAACTTTCAAATATTTGCAGAATGAATATATACGTGCACTTATGTATATATAAAAAGTAATGTTTAGGCAAATTTAAAATATCTTCTTGTGAGTTTGTGAATCATTTTGTAATTTATAAGAGATAAGGTATTAAATATCAATCTACAGTTAAATATTAAGAGGCCATAAACCAGGGATAGCTAAAGTAAGAGGGTCTAGTCCACATATAAATAGAGGATCACTCATATATTCTTTATTTAAAATATGGACTATTTTATTGCATTTCAGGGCAGAAAATTTAAAAAGTCACAATTTTCATAGCCTATAGCATTTATACTTTATAACTATTTCTTGAAGGACTTTATAAGCCAGGAACTCTTTTAGACTCCAAGCATTTTTGTATATTAAATTTTTAATAACAAAAATGTGATTTATGATATCTTCAAACAAACAACTCATAGAAATAAGCCTAGTTGAGGATTTGAAGTCATTTGTAGAGAAAACTGTAGACAGTCCTCTTGTGATCCCAGATTGGTAGAATTAGTAAAGCAGCTATGATATTGAAAGTGAACAACAGATTCCATGTGATATTCATAAAAATTTCTGACAGTATTGATTGCGAAAATAGAAAGAAAACAAAATTCTCCAAATAGTCAGCACATTCTTAAGCAAACAAATACAAGCAAATACTTGAAAAGTATCAAAATACTTAAGCTCTTAGTATGCTACACTGACATAGCTTAAAACCAGAATATTACTGGTTTAAAACCAAACACATAGACTAGTCCCTATCAATAGAAAATGGAGATTAAGCCTATAATAATAATATTTTTTATCTGTAATAATTTGAAGATCATTTTTGTCAATTCTTTATTGAAAGTTTGGTAGAATTTAGCAGCAAATCCTCCTATCCTGAGCTATCTTTGTGGGGAAACTTTCAATCTCATTTCTTTCTATGAATCATTCTAAGTTGTTGTTTATAATCCCTGATTTAATTTGGTAAGTCATAGGTATCTAGGAATTTTTCCATTTCATCTAGTTTTCCAGCTTTGTGAGAATGTAGATTTTCAAAGAATTTCCTAGTGCTCTTCTGGATTTCATTAGTGTCTTTTGCAATGTGCCCTTTTCATCTTTAATCATGTTAGTTTGAGTCTTATCTCTCTGCCTTTTGATTAGTTTGACTAAGGGTTTGTTGATCTTGTTTATTTTTTCAAGAATCAACTTTTATTGATTCTTTGTAGTATTCCTTTAGTCTCTATTTCACTAATCTGTTCTGTTTTTTATTATTTTCTCCATTTATGGCATTTGGGTTTATATATTTTTCTAAGACTTGAGACATATTAGTAGGTTATTTAATTAATATCTCTTTGAGTCTTTGATGAAAGAAACACTTCTATATATAAACTTTTATTTTAGAATTGACTTTGCTGAGTCTGAATATTCTGATAAGTTTTTACTTTTATGTTCATTCTTAATGTTATTACTGTTATCATTTTTAGTGTGTGTATGTGTGTGAATGTGTATGTGAGTGTCTGAATGTGTGTGAGTGTGTGTTATTGTGTGTGTGTGTATGTGTATATGTGCACATGATGGTACATTGGTTTTGAGTATTGTGAAGAGGATTATTCTTGGGGACAGTCATCTCCTTCTACTATTGGTTCCTGGGACCTAGTTCATGTCACCAGGCTTGAAAGTCAAGAGTGTTTTATGTTGTTGTTGTTCTTGTGGTGGTGGTGGTGGTGGTGGTGGTGGTGGTGGTGGTGGTGGTAGTGGTGGTGATGATGATGGTTTGTGTTTGTTTTCTGTTTAATTTTTTAAATCTGATGAGCTGTCTCCACCCCTTTGAGAGCATTTAATCCAAGGAATATTTTAATTTTCTTTCTAATTTGTTCAGTACAGCATAATTTTTCATGAGATTCTTCTTTAGTTTCCACTTATAGTTCTGTGTTCTTTCTTGGTACTGATTTTTAGTTCTTTAATATAATACATATTTCAATTCATTTTTATTTGGTGAGATTGCTTTATACCCTAAAATGTGATCTATTTTAAAGACAGTTCCATGACTACTGAGAAAATTGTGAATTCAATAAATCTTGAATTGAATCTTATGAAAGTAATATTATTTGTTGTTTCTATTTTTCCTATGGTACAGATGAACTCTGAAGTTCCATTGTATCTCAATGATTTATGAGAGTAGGATTTTGAAGGCACTCACTCTTATTATGTCTATCTATTCTTTTATTGTTAATTGATTTTTTTAATTTGTGGACCCAATATTTGATTATTATATTATCACAAATGTTTATACTTTCTTGGTAGATTAGTTGTTTATTATTAGATGTTATCTCTTTAACATTTTAATATTAGTTTGACATATACCTTATCAATTAATAGAGTAACTACAATAATTTGCTTTCAACTTTCATTTCCTTGGTAAATTGACTTCTGCTTTTTTAGTTTCAGCCTTTAAGAATCTGCTAGAATATATTTTGAGAAACCATAATAGATAGTTTGAGGTAGGCAACAATTGTTTTGTATCTTCTGATGAGAAGTAAAGATCTCTTAAAATTAAAGCTACTGCTGAGTTATTTGCTAATCCAAGAAATTTATTGAATGTCACTCCTTCCTTCATTCCTCTCTCCATTACATGTTTGTGGGGTTTATGTATTGGAGACACTGGATTCTCCCTCAGTTCTTTCTCACATATTCGTCTCATGGAACTAATTCTCAGTTTTTCTCTCTTGACTAAGAATATCTTTCTCCTACATAAATATATCCGGTCCACACCATGGAGTTTTTCACTGATATTAATATTCCAACACTTTCTCAATCTTCTTTAAGTTATACTTTTTCCTATCCCAATTCTTCTCTTCACTGGTTCACAAACATTTAAAAGGATGCTTCAGGAAAATCTACCTCTTAGATGAGAGACAGTGAAGCTACATGAAAACATGATGTGGGTGTATATAATCATGATCACATTTTCTGTGGGACTTACCCAAAATGGAACAGTTGATCTCAGAAACATCCAAGCACCATTTTCAGGTAGTGATGGGTTCTAGTTCAGAGAAACCTCACCAAAAACTTTGTCCTATATAAGAACCAAAATATTTCTTTGTGTATTTTCTACCTCTTTATTTCAAGATTTTCACACTTCATATAGCTACTAAAACAATCCCTCAATTCTCATTTGTAATGTCATCAGTGACTTTTCCATTCCTAAATCTGATAGAAAACTATTTGCTCCTTTACTATATTACCTGTGTTTTGATGCTTAGGGAATGAGAGTCACAGCTCATCTTGTGCATTAAGTCCAAGACTCTACTCTATCCCTTCTCTTGTTTCCTCCAAACTTTTTCACTTTCATATTTTCAAGTCTATTTAAATCTGGATTATTAAATCTAAATTCCATTTTTCTTCTTGATGTATCTTTGAATCTTTCTAGGCTGTTCATTTCATAGGTTTATCAGGATCTTCCCTTTTCCAAACTTTGAAATACAGAGGAAACAGGTCTTAACTCTTAATCATTTCTTTAAAAGTATTTATTTTTTCTTTCATTCAATATACCAGTACCACAACTTCCCCTCCCCCTGCATCTCCCAGTCTCCACTACCTTCTCTCTTCCCCAGATTCAGTCTGCTTATCCTGTCTTCCCACAGAAAAGATTACCTTTCTTTTTATCTTGAATGAATTCAGCCTAATTTTATAAAATTTCCTAAAAGGACTCATACTTTAATGTCCTAATTCTTCATTCTGTGTGCTACATTAACTTCTTTCTTTTAAATTTTTTATGATTTTTATTTATTTTTTGTGATTCCATATAGTATATTTTGGTAAGAGTTTTCCTCTCCCAACTCCTCCCAGATCTTTCTTTATTCCTCACCTACCCAACTTCCTGTTCTTTCTCCATCTTATTTAATTGTTTGTTTTAATTTTATCTATTTTTTAACTTACTTGCTTTATATCTGCTCACTGCCCCCTTCCCAGTCACCACATCACACAATCCTTTCCCCATTACTCCCTCCCCATCTCTGAGCCAGTGGGGAGGCTCTTCACCTGGCACCCCACCCTGGCACTTCAAGTCTCTGCAAGGCTAGGCTTTTCCTGTCCCATTGAATCCAGACAAGGCAGCCCAACCAGAAAAACATATCCCACATACAGACAGCAGCTTTGGTGATAGACCCCGCTCCAGTGGTTCCAGACCCACATAAAGACCAAGCTGCACACCTGCTACATATATGCAGGGAGACCTAGGTCTAGCCTGTGTATGTTCTTAGGTTGGTGGTTCAGACTCTGAGAGCACCAAAGGTTCAAGTTATTTGATTGTGTTGGCCTTTCTGTGGAGTTCCCATCCACTTTGGGGCCCTGCAATTCTTTCTCCTATTCTTCCATAGGAGCCTCCAAGCTCCATCCACTGTTTGACTGTAGGTGACTATATCTAAGTCAGCTGCTGGGTTAAGTTTCTCAGAGGACAATTTGCTCTTGTCTACAAGCATAATTGATAGTGTTAGGGATTGCTTGCCCATGGGATGGGTCACAAGTTGGGCTAGTTATTGGTTAGCCATTCCATTAATCTCTGCTCCATCAATATGTGTCAGACATATTTCTTACTTGAGAAAATCAGGTTCTTATAAAACTTAATTTTGCATCCAATTTAAATTGCAAAAGGTTACATTCTAATGCCTGTAGAACATGGCTTCTAAAAGCTATTAACTAGTAGATATTAGCTAACAGAACTCTCAAACACACCATGCATTCTATACAATGTTCTCTTTGTTGTCCTACACAATGACCAAGACCATGGAAATTGCATGCTCATAAGATCAGAAGCCACCCCGACTCATTCATCTCTGAAACTTAGAAACATTACACACTAGAAGTCGTACATGACTTCCCTTGCTTTCCAACCTAGTATCTATTTAACCCTTCACCACAGCTTACACTGCATGCCACATGCTAGACCTGTTATCTGAGGGAAATGACCTTTCCTTGAACTTTTCTTACCTCGATTGTGTTGTCACCGTCATCATATCTGTTCCTGGATGAATGGGTATGGGAGGGAGAGCTTGTGGATGTGACCCTATGGCTTGAACGTGGGAGAGCTGAAGAGCTGGCAAGCTGACCAACTCAGCTACCACCCAGGCCTGGATCCAGGGCTTTGAGTTTACCCACTGCAACATCTACCTCATCTATGAACTGCTAGAACACAGAAGATATTGGTCCTGCAGATCTAAAGCTTCAGAATCTCCATGACACTGGGCACCAAAAGAATTTCCTAGAGGAGTTCTGGTGAGAATCTAGTGTTGATACTGTAGCAGAAGCCAGAGGTCTCAAGCCTCTCATTGCAATGAACATTTTCAAGTGAAGATCTGTGGACCAAAGTATATACTTTACCACAGACCATGGCACATCTGCAACTTCAGAGATGGCTTATTTGGGGGGAAATTAGGAGGAGACTACAAGGGAGGAGGTAGATATGGAAGGATAGGGAGATGAGTGAAATTGGGGTGCATGATGATGTGAAATTCAAAAATAATCAATTAAAAAGTTTAAAAATTTCTAGACATCTATAGGTGATTATGAATATTCATACACTCAAAGACACCTATGTTCTGTGAATGCACAGAAAAGGCCTTGAAGTATAGACACTGAAGAGGTCACATTATTGAACAAGGGTACATATATAGAAAGAGTGTCTTCATATGGACACTTTCTGTATTATTGATAGTTCACAACAAGAATTATTCAATTAATAGTTGTATAATTTGAAGTAATTATCTATCATAAAATAACCTACAAGAACATATTTATTCTATTTATTCTAAATAGTGTCAATATTTATTTGTGGAAAAACTACTTATTGGTTACTCTACCCATGACTGGTAAGATAATAAACCATTTAAAAAGTCAACCTGCCACACAACTATTGGAGGGTTATACAATATAAAATGTGTTTGGATACACTAATTGATGCAGTATAATTGAAAGTCCTATTTGCTGCTTTAATGTCTATGTTACAAAGCTCATCCTTCTATTGTCTGTAATTTTCTTGCTGCTTCTGCCATGTTTAAATGAATGAGTAGGTCCTGGAATACATGAGCAGGTTATCATGGTGAAAAATCTTGGCAACAAAAGTCTCCAATGTTTATTTTATTCACACTGATGCTTAGTTCACATCTCCACTAGCACATCAAGCCTGAGGTCTGCCCCTGATCTCTATTCTAATAAGTTTCACCTCATTGTGTGCACTCTAATTCAGAAACAGAACCCAAGTACATAAATGCTTAGAAAGCACATGCTTGCTTTTTCTGGGACCCTAGAAAATCTTAAACTAAAGGTGGACCCTAGTGGAATTGCAGCTGATGTTCTGAACTGAGTATTCTTTGAAAACCACATTGGTCTGTGTTTATTGTAGAAAACATTTTAAATATAAGTATTAGATAAGAACAAAGATTCTATATGATGAAAAATGATACGAAATGATTCGATGCAGAAAAATTTAAGACTAGAACAATTTTGAAGCCTGATTGCTTGTGAGATAATATCCTAAGCCTACAATCATTTCATTTTAAAATACCTCGAGTTTACAATGATGCATCTAAAAAGCACGAACAAATACTATTCATTCAACTCTAGTTCTTGAAATGGCATCTGCCTTGGAGCTATAAAAATAACAGATGATTTTTTGATAGCTTATCAGTTAACAGACTGCTTAGTTAGAGGAGCACATTTTTATGCTAATGTCAGGAGAGAAGGGGAGAGAGAGAGAGCAAGGGAGAGAGAGAGAGAGAAAGAGAGAGAGGGAGGGAGGGAGGGAGAGGAAGTGAGGGAGGGGAGGGAGGGAGGGAGGGAGGGAGGCAGAGAGAGAGAGAGAGAGAGAGAGAGAGAGAGAGAGAGAGAGAGAGAGAGAGAGAGAGAGAGAGAGAAAGTGAAAATGCTGAGCACCTTTATGGGGAGGGGAGCAATTTAAAGTCTCCTTTTCCCCAAATAATGAATGTTTTTTTCTTCTAGGCTTTTTTCCTACATAAAGAAAGGTGAATGTATACTTTGGATTTGTTTGAACTTAGATCTGACTTCGTGAAGAAAGTAGAATATGCTATCCAATTTGAATCCATAAAATGTTTTATAGTTGGCATAAAATAAATGAAGAATGTTCATGGATTAAAAAATGCTATTGATGTGCTAGTGACATAAGATATGCTTTTTGAAATGTCAATATGGGAATTAGAATTGCAATTACCACCAGAAATTCAATACTGATCAATCAAAAATAGTCAGAGTTCCTAAAAGGTCACTGTTGTATAAACATAGAATCTAGTTAATACTAGATTTTATTAAATACTTAGTTTGGAGTGCTTCTTAAACCTATGGGATTGTAGAATTAGAAGAAGCTTATAGTTATATTGGCACACTCTCTTATGCAAAGAATATTCTAGGACAGTAGCATAGTAAAGAAAGGTTATGAGGAAGAACTGGGCATTTAAATTTTAACTCTTATGAAATATCAGATTTTAGATCATCATATGGGTTAATGAATAGTATTAATAAGAAAAATAGATCATTCTTAAATAAGGAAGAAAGGACCACATTCACTAGATAGATCAAGTGTTCTGCATATTTTGGAAAGGTTAGTGACAAACAGATATCTACTAGGGTTAAAGAAAAAGGGATACACATTTAAAGAACTTCAAGTGGCCTGAAAATAAGGGATTCTGTGCTGTAAAGCTATGAAACAACTCATCTTTCTGGAAGATTAAAAGAAAAAAGCAAACACTTGTATACACATCAAGGAGGACCCCAGGTCGCTGCAAAAGGAGACTTGTATACACCCCAAGGAGGACCGCAGACCACATTAGACTTCTGTAAAAGTAGATTTTGCTTACAATCTAAGGAGATCATTTTTTGGATTTAAAAAAAAATAAACTGAAGGTGCTGCTGCTGCTGCTGCTGCTGCTGCTGCTGCTGCTGCTGCTGCTGCTGGGGCTGCTGTTGAGCCACTTTAGAAGCTAAAGGATGAAATTTTTACCTATGTGTCAAACATTTGTTGGCCACAAATGGAAGCTATGTTCATTGTAGCCTACAGAAACATGAGTAAAGAATATAATGGCAAGAAGATAGTTTTGTAATTAATGAGATGTTGAAAAATTCAACATTGAAAGCTAGTATTGTATTTGCATGGGTATTTGCTGATCCCATATTTTAAAATCAACATATTGTTTTTAACATTAAAATAAGTACAATTAATTATGAAACCCTGTGATCTACTATGGAAGCACACATAAATCTTACTCTTGCCTGTACCTTTCTTTCTCTTCTCTTATCACTATTTCTGTTTTTATTTCTCTTATGACATTTCTTAAAACAAAACAACAACGAACAATAACAACAAAATGCAGAAGTCTTAAAAATGTAACATTATTTCCAATTAATGGGGGAAATATTAAAGAAGAGATAACTGCTAGTCTGCACACTGGTGGAAGAGAAGTGCTGAGGTGCTGCCATAAATGATGACAGTAATAATTCATGAGCCCATTCTAGATTTGCTTTGGGAGAAATCTGGAAACCAAGCACCATATCACAGAACAACTGTAAAACAAATAGACTGAGCCTGGTAGGAAATTTGTGCAGTCCATTCCCCATAGTCTTCCCTGTGGCTCACAGGGTTGTAGCTCTAGATCCCTCTAAGGAAAGAAAAAGAAGACTAAATTTATGGGGGCTGTCCAAAGGTTTCTGTCTTGCTTGAACTTACATGGGGATAGGAAAGGACACAGTTTGAGGGCATTTTGAAAAAAAGAAGAAGATTTGAACTAGTGTACATTTATATGCCAATCTCTTTTCAAACTCCACAGGGAAGAATGGGAGGAGAATTCCATCCCCACTTTTGAGGAAAGACTTGGAGCACGCATCCCTCATTCTGCCTTCTCAGAATGGCACCTATTGGACTGGCTTCTGTAATGTGTCTTCAGACAATGATGGAACCCAGTAGATTCTGGGAAGCTACTGTTAATTAAAGAAAGTCAGTTGTATGGTTAACCACCACTTGGATGGTAACACACTGTATTCAAAAGAAGCCTATATAGACTGTCATGTTCTACTGTGGTGGGGAGAGTGAGCAACAGGTAACATGAATGTATCATTTTGGTTTTGTGGAAGGAAGATTTCTCAAGATACCAGAAAAATTATTATAAAACATTAAGGGCAAATACTCAAACATTACAATTTAGGTGTGAAAGACAATACATTAAAGCAAATGTTAAAGAGGAAAAAGAAAATTTAGATCAGTTGCATGGAAAGAAGTTCAATTACCTAGAAGAAATGGTTCCAGCCAGAAGCATATAGCCAACCAATGCTTAGCCATGATCACATATAAAGTCTTATATTTTTTAATTATCAAGGAAGCTATATAAGTACTCAAAAATCCCCAGCAAACAAAGGCCCTGAACCAGACTGCTTCACTGGAAAATTCTACCAAGTATTTTAAGAATTAATGACAATCATTTCCCAAACCTTCTAGGATATAGAAAAGTGAGAAACATTTCCAGACTGATTTTCTGAGGCTATATTACATTGATATAAATGACATAAGCATATTATAAGATTAAAACTATAACAATATCACTGATGAATATAGATTCAAATATCCTTACCAAATTAAATAGTACATTACAAGGATCATATACTGTGTCCAAGAAGGACTTCCTCCTGATTGCCTAGCTAGCTTTGACTATTAACTTGACAAGCCTAAAACCATTTGTGGGCATCTCAATGAAGGGATCCACTTCTTATTGGCCTGTGGCCATGTCTGTGAGGAAATGACTTGATTGATTGTTGATGTAGGAGGTTCTAGCACACTGCTGTATCACCATATCACCATAGACAGGCAGAGAATTCTTTCCTAACTGTGAAATCTAGCTGAGCATGAGGGAGGTAGCAAGCCAGAAAGCTATCATTCCATTGAGTCAGGTAGCAAGTCAAGAGTTATTATTCCACTATGGATTTTTGCTTTGGATTCTGCTTGGAGTTCATGTGTTAACTTCATTAATGAGTTGTGATCTGGAAGTATGAAGTGAAACAAGGTCCTTCCTTTCCATTTTATTTTTGTCAAAATTGATGTCTGAACAGAAAAAAATAAAACTGGAGACATTGGGCTGCAAGGATAGTTATAAATGAAATCTTTATAAGTTTTTAATAGTTATTTATGCTCTAAAATTAAAGGAAATTAAGTATAATGGTAAAATTCTTTGAAGAAAACATAGATAAGTGGGACAGACTTTCATGTTCATAAATTAAAAGACCTATTATGGCTAGATGAATTGCTACTCAAAGCAGTCAACAGCTTCAGGGCAATTCTATCAGAATCTAATGGCATATTCTGCAAGATGGAAAAAAAACTAACCACTTTGAAGCACAAGTAATTCCAAATAATCCAAACAATTGTGAAAAGAACATTTCTCACTTCACATTTCCTGACTTCAAAATATGAAATTATTAATCACAGTTATATCAACATGGCTCTACCATAAATCTAGACCGAGTGATCAGCACATAGTACAGAGTCTTCCCAAACACCTGCATTCGGCCAAATGATCTTAATAAAGGTGCCAAGACTGTGCAATAAGTAAATAATAATATGTTCTACAAATGGTATTGGAAAAACTGTATATTCATATTCAAACGTATAAAATGGCTGTTATGTAAGACCATACAAAAAGATCAAATTGAAATGAATTGAAGACTTAAATGTAGAACCTAAAATGACTATTCTAGAAAAGTAAATCTTTATCCAATTGGTCTTGATAATGATTTCATAGATATGTCTCCATAAGCATAAATAAGGGCAATAAAAAAGCAAGACTAGGTGAATTAAAATAAATGAAATTAAGAGTCTCCTGTGAATGGTGTAATTGAATGAAAATGTCATCTACAAAATGGAAGAAAAGATTTTTAATAGATATACTTATATAATGTATATCTATATAATATAAGGTATATTTATATATAAAATATTATATTTTGTGTATGTATATATGGTAGTCTATATAAGGATGAATGTTCCAAATTTATACTAACCCCCACCACTCAGTAACAAAAGTACTCCAAGTAACTTGACTTAAAAACAAACAATAAATCATATGAATTTCTTCAAAGATGACTTACAAATGGTCTACAACTAGGTAAAAGTTGACCAGCATAATTAATCATAATCCAAACCAAGATACAATGAAATAGTGTTTATTTACCCATAGCTCTTACTGTGGTCATCATATGCATATACACACATGCACACACACGAATAGAAAAGTTTTAGTGAAGATGTGGAGAAACTATGACCAGTGTGAAATACGGTGGAAATCAGAAAAGGTGTAATTTCTTTGGAAGTTGGAGATGCTATGAAAGACAGCATATGTATTTCTCAGAAAAGCAACAAAACCAAAATAAGGCCTGGGAGGATGATTTATTCATTAAGGTGCTTGTCATGCACCTATTCTCAGAAATATGAAAAAAGCCATGCACAGCAGCATAAAATTGTAATCACAGATTAGGGGAGATAAGAGCAGGCTGAATCTTGGAGCTCCCTGGTTAGGGAGCTCCAGATTCAGTGAGAAACCCTGCCTTAGAAATTAATATAGAGTGACTGAGGAAGGCATCTGATGTTAACTTCTGGCATTCACACACTACCTGAATGCACAGGTGTGCGCGTGTACACACACACACACACACACACACACACACAAATTAGACACAGAAATCATAAAAGCCATAAAACAACTAAAATGAAAACTGCCATATGATCCAAACATTCTAGGTATTTATTCAAACAAACTTAAAACACTGGAAACTTAAAACACTGCTAAAGCATTGTAGATTGCTTACAATCTCCACAGTGGGTGAAAACCTATAGATATTCAATGATTTTGACCCCTTAAAACCTGGGAGACTCTGGAAGGCTTTATCCAAACTGGAACAAACCAGTCACCAGAAGGCAAGTGCTACATGATTACATATATGTGTGCCTACACATATACATATGCATACACATATGATACACATACATATATCATGTGCACACACATAATCATACACACACAGAGACACACACAGACACACAGACACAGACACACACACACACACACACACACACACACACATATTCCTGCAGAGGCAAAAAGTAGAATTATTGTGCAAAAGAATAGGAGAAAAGGGAAGTAATGTGCTGTCCAGTGGATACACCATATTCATCTAGCAAGAGTTATCTATTTTAGAGACATGCTACACAGCAATGCACATAAAGCGACTGTAGTATATTTACTTTTTGCTACATACACTTAAACCATTTGCTAAAAGGGGATCTCATGTTATGCTTTTGTCCAATGGAAAAAGCATAAAACAAAACACAATCAAATGCTGTCAAATGCTGTAATTGTGCTAAGTTTTTTGCACCAATAGCAGAATTGTATGATTTTGTGGTTCCTAGATAAGTGACTGGCAAGTTACTGCCTGTAGAGCAAATAGATTCTGTCATCTCTTTGTAAATAGTATTTTTATTGTGACAGAGCCATGCCCACTTGTTTACAAATTATCTATTGTCACTCATGAAAAGTATTATGAAGTTATAACAGATAACAAATGCCTCACAAGCCTAGGCTCTTTGTTATCCAGACCTTTGTGAGTTTATCAAGACTATGGGAGAGGCAGGAGTGAGGAGAGAGAAACCTGCTATGAAGGTGGGAATTTCTGCAATGAATCTCATCTCTTTTTATTTCGAACCAACTTGTGTATGTTTACTTGACATATGCAGGCAGTTATGACAGCACTCTTTCTCCTGCTAATGCTGAAATGTAAACTCTATAATTTGGGGGCATATAAAATATATGAAGAATTGATGTGGAATGTAAAAAATGAGGCCAAAATCTAATCTTGTTGATTCCAACAAACAAGGGAGGCAAGACACAGAAGAGTGAGTTCTAAGTCATTGTTGCAATCCAAGCCACAGCAGACAACAACCACTGTGATTTCTTCTGAGTCTGTGGGTGGCCCTCCCAAACCTGCTCTTTAACTGAACTCCATCACCAGACCCACTCCAGGACTGGCACATCTCTAATGAGTAAGTCTAGAGCTGGCTGACCTTGCAGAGTGATGGCTTGAATAAATTACTTCCACTTCAGCTAGCTCACCCATCCCTTTTATGGGGTAAGTTTAATAAACAAAATATCTTTATTTGAAACTTTGGAGTGAGGTATGATTCAGACTTTACATAGTTAAGATTTTTAAAAATGTCAATGCAATGACTCTAAAACGTACAACAACCCAAGAAATCTGGGCAACATTCCACAATGAAACATATTCGCTCACTGCACCTGTAACATAGGAAACTTATAGTAAATGGGGTAAAGTCTGTCCCTGGTTTCATATCAATTCAGGAGAGATTTTGCCAAAACACTTTGCTACAAACATACTGCAGGATATCTGAGGCTCCAGAACATTTTTCCCCAAAAGATTTTGGATCTGAGACTTGTGACTGTAAGACCTTGTCCCAGCTTAATGCTTCAAATCTTTGCATTGACACTTCCAGCTCAAGGAAACTGATGAATGTGGAGGCTGAATCACTTGTCCAGTTTTTTTTTCTCTCATTGAGAGAGAAGGAATCTGAGACTGTCTACAGTTAACTCCAACATCACATAATCAGTGACAAACGAGGTAGCTTGGGAAGCATGGGAGACCCCGAGTCCCTTAGGACTACACAGATGAGCAGCTGACAGGCCCAGCCCTGAGGTGACAATCAGGTGCTTGCCTGAATGATGAAGAGTGTCCAGAGTTTGCTGAATTCAAAAGGAGATCAGGCCAAGACCGGTCAGGGTGAAGGTTGCTGGCCCACGGTCACAGTACAAGCCAAATCACTGGACAGCCCCTTGGTCAGAACTTCAGCTTCAAATCTGCTATTTCTTCGAGGATGAGGTTTGCAATGCTGGCATCTTTACTTCTAAACACTACTCTGTTTAAACAAAACCTGGAATTGCCCATTGCGCTGCTACAGAACACAGGGCTGGGGCTTTTGAAGGCAGCCAAGTTAAATATTGTATCTCCTTTTAAGAAGTTAATCCCCCTGGGTCTTCGACCTTTGTTCTTTGCTCCCAAAGGCAGGGACATATGATGTTTATCTTGCCAAAAATAGTTAGAAGTCATCTCAGAGCTCTGTGCCGAGTGGGCCAAACCCCGGTGACCTCTTTGACTAGCCCCTCCTGTTACGTTAACCTCTGACTTCAGCTCTCTTAATGGCGACCCTCCCCAGCACTGTAATTTCCCTCCCACTGTGTTCTCTCAGGCAAATATTTACTACTGAGGTTTCACAATTTATTTTTCAAACAAAGTGGCAGGGACCACCCCGTGCCACCACATCCTCATTTCGCATTAGAGGCCATCATTCCCGAGATATAATTTTACCAGAACAAATGTGCTTTAGGAACTTTTGACATGAGATGAAGGCTCGACTTCCTAAGGAAGGCAACCCGGGCCCCTGTCAGCTTGGAGATGGATATAAACAAGAAATGCAAGCCTGTAATTGCTGATGGAAATCAGATAAGACCTCTTTAAATACAACCATTGATAGAAAAATGTGAACTCGAATTACCTTTGATTAAGTCACTTAAGAAAATAAAGCTAGGTTAGGTTCAAGAGAGGATTCCAAGCAGGCTTTCGGACAAGGGCTGGGAGACGCTCAGCCTCTCAAAGCCAAGGTAAAGAAAATTAAAGTCAGAAGTAAAGGCTTATGAAATGAAGCAGGACTCAGGGTAGAGCCTCTGGCAGACCTTAGGCCCTAAGAGGACCCGCGTGCGGTATGACTCCTCAAGCCACTGATAGGCTTTCCATGGTAAAACCTCAGCGTCTGGGCAGCCATTGCCTGCTGCTGAGCTTGCTGGGAGCTGTGGGAGGGAAAACAGCGCAGTCAAAGAACAGAACGGCTTGCCATGAAGTTATTTTTTTATTCAGATTAATCTGTGTTCTTGGCGAGTTCTGCACAGGTCACGCCTTATGCTTAGCTCTAGATGAAATAGAAACAGAACAAAACACAAATGTAAAGTTAAGTCCTGTGCCATTTTGTAGTCTCTCTTCCACGTTTTGTAACTCATTCCTCAAAGCCACTTTTAAAAAATTCCAATTTATTGGTATACAAGAAATAATAACTATGCACTATATATTTTATTTAATTATTTTAAAGTCTAAATTATTTCCATGTGCCAAAGAGAACTCTGCAAAGCTCTTTCAATGACTTAACTGTGGTTTTGGAAGAGAGTGGATATAAGTAGAGATGGTGTGTCATCCCTCCCCATCAGAGATCATCAGGAACCAGAGATGGAGGCAAACACGAGAAGAAATCAACTATGCCATAAAATATGAAATATACCATAAATGTGGTTTAAATTCTTTGGATTTTTTTCTTAAAAATCAGTTTGTTGCTTCCTTCCTTCCTTCCTTCCTTCCTTCCTCCCTCCTTCCTTCCTTCCTTCCTTCCTTCCTTCCTTCCTTCCTTCCTTTCTTTCTTTCTTTCTGAAAAGTGATTTTAGTGTTTATTTCTTTTTATTCGATATATTCTTTATTTACATTTCAAATGACTTCCCCTTTCCTTGGTCCCCCTTCCCCAAAAGTCCCATAAGCCCTCTTCCCTCCCCCTGTTCCCTTCCCAGGTCCCTGTCCTGGTATTCCCCTACACTGCTGCACTGACCTTTTCTAGGACCAGGGGCCTCTCCTTCCTTCTTCTTGGGCATCATTTGATATGTGAATTGTTTCTTGGGTATTCCAAACTTCTGGGCTAATATCAGCTTATCATTGAGTATAGGCATGTGTGTTCTTTTGTGATTGGGTCACCTCACTCAGGATGACATTCTCCACTTCTACCCACTTGCCTAAGAATTTTATGAATTCATTGTTTCTAGTAGCTGAGTAGTATTCCATTGTGTAAATATACCACATTTTCTGTATCCATTCTTCCATTGAGGGACATCTGGGTTCTTACCAGCTTCTGGCTATTATAAATAGGGCTGCTATGAACATAGTGGAGCATGCATCTTTATTACATGCTGGGGAATCCTTTGGGTTTATGCCCAGGAGTGGTATGGCAGGGTCCTCCAGAAGTATCGTGTCCAGTTTTCTGAGGAACCGCCAGATTGATTCCCAGAGTGGTTGTACCAGCTTGCAACCCCACCAGTGGTGGAGTGTTCCTCTTTCTCCACATCCTTGTCAGCACCTGTTTTCTCCTGAGTTTTTGATCTTAGCCATTCTGATTGGTGTGAGGTGAAATCTCAGAGTTCTTTTGATTTGCATTTCCTCTATTACTAAGGATGTTGAACATTTCTTTAGGTGATTCTCAGATATTCGATATTCCTCAAGTGAAAATTCTTTATTTAGCTCTGTACCCCATTTCTAATAGGGTTATTTGGCTCTCTGGAGTCTACCTTCTTGAGTACTTTGTATATCTTGGATATAAGCCCTCTCTTGGATTTAGGGATGTTAAATATCTTTTCCCAATTTGTTGATTGCCATTTTGTCCTTTTGACAATGACCTTTCTGTAAGGCTTTGTTGCTTTCTTATTGTTACATTATAGAAGCCATATTCTATTGTTTTTTTTGTTGTCCTCTTAGAGACAATTAGGAACATTCTACAATACATATGTCACTTTAGAATGTGTGCTTCAGGATTCACAGATAATACCAAACAAAAGCATTATATATTTTTAAGTGACAGTATCTTTCAACACACGGCAATTTTTAAATTTTAAGCTAAAATTTAGATTTCACTTGTAACATTTTTTTTATTTTCTTTTGAATTCACAGATAATGGATCATTATTGATGGCATCCATTGCAATGTATATAATAATTAATTGTATGATAATTAAGTCGGAAGAGCAAGTCCATCACCTCAATATTTAAAGTATTTCTTTGAAAATGGTCACCCACTCAATTCTTAACTGTCATATATGTTAGATGTATTTATAATGATTACTAGAAAATAATTGTATCCTATATGTTATATACAAATATCATATTCATGAAGCAAAACTTTTAACCAGGAAAATAATTACATCTCTACAAAGTGATATACTCAGTTATATAAGGACAGTTTTTGAATCAGGAGAGAGAGAGAGAGAGAGAGAGAGAGAGAGAGAGAGAGAGAGAGAGAGAGAGATGCACTACAGGTGTTTGAGCCAGCCATGACAGCTTCACACAGGCAGTGTGAACACTGGCATAGGGGAATATACACAGTACAATCACGGTGGTGGATAAGACACTAATTAAGTAATAGATTCCACTTATTAAAAATATTTTGGCGTTGCTATGAAGAGTCCCTCCCCTCTCTTGGAGCTGCACAGTGCCTTCTTTTATAGGAGCTGAGGCTGACATTTTGAGGAAAGACCAGGAGAAGGAGGGGAAGGGGAAGTGTTGAATTGCATATATCCTCCTCCGAGGCCTGGAGAGCTATGGAGCTCCTGCCCTGGAACCACTGCTTCCTGCTCCCTCCCCTCTGAAGGCCAGAGCAAAGGAGAAGCTATGCAAGTCATTCCTGGAGACTTCTTCACTTCCTTCTCCCTGAATAAACACACTCCAAGAACACCAGAAAAAGACTCCTGCCTCAGACCAGAGCTAAAAGGGAGAAGGGGAAGGGATACACAGGTTATGTTTAAACTTTTAAAAGGGATTGGTATAGGGCAAAGCTGTGGGCTCACTGAATTTTCTGGCATAGACTTCAGACTCAGCAAAACTAGTGTCAACAAATTAAAGAGCTGCACATTTATTAACATATATATATAGTTATTTAAAATATGCGATTGGCATGCTCTCAGATTTTAAAAATCAAATTTTGGCTCAGGAGACATCAGGTGTTGGCGAGAATGTGGAGAAAGAGGAACACTCCTCCACTGCTGGTGGGACTGCAAGGTGGTTCAACCACTCTGGAAATCAGTCTGGTGGTTCCTCAGAAAACTGGACATGATACTTCCAGAGGACCCAGCCATACCATTCCTTGGCATATACCCAGAAGATTCCCCAGCATGCAATAAGGATACATGCTCCACTATGTTCATAGCAGCCTTATTTATAATAGCCAGAAGCTGGAAAGAACCCAGATGTCCCTCAACAAAGGAATGGATACAAACAATGTGGTATATATACACAATGGAGTACTATTCAGCCATTAGAAGCAATGAATTCACGAAATCCTTAGTGAAATGGATTGAGCTGGAGAACATCATACTAAGTGAGGTAACCCAGTCTCAAAAGAATACCCATGGTATGCACTCACTGATAAGTGGATATTAGCCTAGAATCTTGGGACACCAAAGACACAATCCACATATCAAGTGATATCCGACAAGAAGGAAGGAGTGGACACTGGTGCTAGAAAGGATCAAAATATCAGTGTAGGGGAATACCAGAACAGGGAAGTGGGAAGGGGTGAATGGGGGAACAGTGGGAGGGAAAAGGGCATGTGGGACCTTTGGGGGATGGGGAGCCAGAAAAAGGGAAATGAAATGTAAATATAGAATATATCCAATAAAAATAGCAAAAAAAGAAAGAAAGAAAGAATAGATAGGACTACTGAGACAAACAAAAAAAATATTTGCTTAAGTAAATATAATATTTTGTTTTTTCCCATTTGTTTGATTTTATTTGTCAATAAAGAAGCTCGGAGTCAGGCCGTGCTGGTGCATACCTTTAGTCCCAGGACTTGGGAGGCAGAGGCAGGCAGATTTCTGAGTTTGAGGCCAGCCTGGTCTACAAAGTGAATTCCAGGACAGCCCAGGCTTCACAGAGAAACCCTGTCTCGAAAAAAAAAAACAAAATAAATAAATAAATAAATAAATAAATAAATAATAAATAATAAATAAATAAAATATAGGAGCTCGGGTCGCCCCACTAAAGAACATAGTGACGACTTTTATCTGGAATGACATGAATGCTCCTCCATCACTCCCATCCCTGCCAATCTACTCTTCAAGGACAACATAAAATGTCTGGCAGCTGTCGTATTTTCCACTTCTGTATATACAAGGGAAACTAATTTCTTCCTGATTGTTTTAAGAATCGCCATATATAACAAATCTCTTTAGGGCACAATTGAAATATAAGGTTTTCACAGCTCACTTCCAATTGCGCTTTTTGCAGAGATATAACTAAAAGTCTCTCTCTCTCTCTCTCTCTCTCTCTCTCTCTCTCTCCCTTGCCAATTTGTTATTATATTTGCATTCAAGGACTAATTGTGGGAAAAGCTAGAATCACCACCATAAAAAAAAGAAAAGAAAATATAATAAAGCAGTAACTTTCCAGTGGTGACAGAGGAACATAGTCCCAGTTCTCTGCAGATATGCACAGTGATCTTTGTACTGTGCTCATGGTATAATGCTTTTCATAAAAACAAAACCTTGTATTATGAAATTCCTATTTTATACCAGGGCTTTTCTTTATGCAATTATAAGTCATGTGGCAATTCAAGTTGCTCTTTTGTTCTGTAATACTACCATCAATGAGAGCTCACTGAGAGCAAAAGGGAGAAGCAGATTATCACACAGAGACCTCCGGCCATGGTTTGCAGTATAAAGGCACCGACATGCTGGTAGGTAGGGAAGCTGGGTCACAACAGCAATCAGCCTTGGTTGCTGGATGCTTTTTAAGTCCAGCCGATGCAGAGCTAGTTCATCCGACCAGACATCTGTGGATGTTGGCACTGTTCCAGCTCTCAGCTCTCCTTAGAGGCTCTTGGAGCATATTTAGGAATTATTAGCTATCTTGTGTCATGAGACTGAAGGGGGAAAAGCCGATCTTACTCCTACAGCAACTTGTGACATTCTGTATCGATGTTGCATCTTTAAAAATGTAAATATTAATTTGAATATTTCTTCATTGGATTTTCTGCTTTATAAATGGAAGTGCACACCTGCTATAAAAGATATGGTTACTTAAAGGGTTCATGAGCTTTGAGTCTCAACACTTCTCTTTGAAGGGCACAGGGTTGAGGAATTACCCTTTGAAAATCCATTTCAGGTTCGTATTTTAAATATTGTGACAAGGAAAATAAGGAAAAGGTACCCTGAATCTATTGCCGTATGTTCTCAAAAATTAAAGCAATTAAAGTGTATAAGCACAAAAGAAGTGTCCTTTACTGCTACTTTACTCACTGCTATACACACACTACTTCCCTGGTGGACTTGAGTTTGGTTCCCAGCACCTATAACAGGTGGCTCACAAGTGTCTCTAACTCCAGTTTCTGAGAGACCCAACATCTCTGACCTCCATGGGCACCTGCCCTCCTGTTACACACTCACACATCACGAGCACACATTTCATCAAAAATATAGCAGATATTTGAAAATGATGAATAGTAGTACTTTAGTTATCATCTCCAGTTGGTTTTGTGTTCTTGAAAAACCCATTTCTTTTCATTTTGGTCCTTCATGCATATCCATAGTTAATTGCCTTGATGTGCACCAGGAGGAGAACACAGTGCTTAAAAGAGTGAGTTCTGCAGTTTGCTGCCTGGATCCAGAGATCAGCTCTTTGCTTTTTAACTGCCAGTACTTGGACAAGTTATTTAACATATCTGTTCTTTATTTTAGTAGACTTAGACTTTTCCCCATAGGGCTGGTATAAAACCAAGAGGCAAAGCATGCCACACAGTCAGGCAGTATTAAATACTGTATGACATTAGCATTTGGCATCAAAGTTCCAGTGGATAGCAGTGTTGATAAGGGTGATTACCTGTCAGACATTGTAACAGGTAAAGGGGGAATTAAAAAGGTGAAATTACAACCTTTGGTCTCAAGCAAGTAAGTATATGTAAACTGTGTTTCACTATAAATCAACTAACAAAACAGTTGACCAGCACAGAGTGCCTGAGGAAGGTTTGCTATTAAGAGCCTATATACAGATGGAGTCTGAGCAAGTGTAAGAAAATGACTCACAATGTGTCTCCATTTCTACACCAGAATTATGGTGTGAGCAGTGGTATAGATAATTGCCGAAGGAAAAGAAAGAGTTCAATGGAGCATTAGAAAATGTGTTGTATACCAGATGTCCCTCAACAGAGGAATGGATACAAAAAATGTGGTATATATACACAATGGAGTACTATTCAGCCATTAGAAACAATGAATTCATGAAATTCTTAGAGAAATGGATGGAGCTGGAGAATGTCATACTAAGTGAGGTAACCCAGTCTCAAAAGAATACCCATGGTATACAGTCACTGATAAGTGGATATTAGCCTAGAAGCTTGGAACACCAAAGACACAAATCACATATCAAGTGATGTCTCACAAGAAGAAAGGAGTGGACACTGGTGCTAGAATGGACCAAAACATCATTGTGGGAGAGTACAAGAACAGTAAAGTGGGAGGGGGTGGATGCAGGAGCAGGGGGAGGGAAAAGGACATGTGGGACCTTTGGGGGTGGGGAACCAGAAAAAGGGAAATGAATTGTAAATATAGAATATATACAATAAAAAAAATCAAAAAAAAAAGAAAGAAAATGTGTTGTGATATACACCTTTAATCCCAGCAACTCAGAATACAGAGACCAGAGGATCTCTGTAAATTTAGTTTAGTCTAGTCTATATTGTGAGTTCCTGGACACCTAGAGCTACATAGTGAGACCCGGTATCAAGACAAACATTAGAAAAATATAAAAGTCATGCAAGAGAACACAGCAATCTGATAGACACCAAAGAACAGGGCACACAGAAAATGGACCAATGGACATAAGAACAAATATAAGATGGTTATTTCATTTCCAGCTGCTTTGTGCTTCTCTTCCTTAAGGAAAAATCAGGACAAATGTAAGGATAAGACACATCTTGCACATGGGATGGTTGGTCAATGGACAATGAAAGAGAGAGCAGCAGCAGCAAGAGGAGGAGGAGGAAGATTGAAGAATAACAGATGCTCTTCAAGAGTAGCTAGCAGATTGGTGAAACAAGATTTGCCCATAGAGGGAAAATAAAACAGTTATAGAGAAAGGAGCCCCTGGGGACAGCTCTGGGGAAATAACAGCAGAGAGATGGGGTTGAAGATGTGTTCACACTGACTTGAGTTGAAGATAGAAAAGTGTGTTTAACACATGCAGTTCATTTTCAGAAGACAAGAGATAGAAGTCAATTCCAACAGCCTTCAATCTAAAAGAGGTTATAGAAATGAGATCAACAGATGAAGAATGGTTTCCACGAGGTTTCTAAGAGTAATTTGAGAAAGGAGGCCACTGGCTGTAGCACAGAAGAAAAAGAAATTGGCTTGATCAATGTCAGTAGTTCCCCTTGGATTTAGACTTGATGTTACTCAGGTACCAGAGTGATGCATGAAGTGATTGCAGGTGCTTCTTTTGCAAGGAAGTTACTTCCTTTGGACTTGTGCTAGGCTGAAAATATCCTGAGTTGGAAATGCATTTGCTGTCTCTGGATGATGCTTAGCAGAACAGCGCACACTGTGGCATTACCCTTGCTTGTACTCCTCTCTACTTCTCAGCCCAAGAACTGTGGCTGCTGCTGTCTAGCATTCTGGAAGACTACTGTACCGTGGATCCTAGTCCGGGAGACAACCAAAACTCACAATTTCCAGGCCACTTTCTATTAAGTACATAATGCTTTCCCGCCATGAAAAAAAACTGGAAAGTCCCAAGTAGAAAAAAATCAAGTCAGGAAAGGTCTGCATAAATCTACTTCAAAGAAAGTAAGACTCAGAGATTAAACAGAGTAACAGATCCAAGGTGAGGCAGAAATAAAATTGAGAAGTGAGGGCATGCCAACAGCTTTCCAGTAGGAGAAGTCTCTGCTCAGTCTCAGAGAAGAGGACGTCTAGAAAAATGGCGTATGATAGACTGGAGGCCAGCACTGGTGCTGCCCAAGGAGGACATGGGAGATGGCAGCACAGGATGCCCAGCCTGGGGCAGGAGGGGAGGGGGCTGGCTCCTCTCTGCTCTGCCTGTCTGGGTGCTGAATGAGCAGAGTGATGGGTGAGTGACGTGTTTGCACAAACAAAGGAGCTGCTCTACTTCTCCATTGCAAATCTGTGACTACAGAATCCACATAATTCTGCTTTTCTTATAAAATAGAGACTTTTCATCATACTCGAGAAAGAATTTCATTGTAGTGCCAAGCTCAAATAAACCAAAAATCGTATTCTAGTTCAGAGCTATAATGTCACAGGATGGATTCTTTCAGTCCGAAAATTTAACATTTAAACAATTTAAGGCCATTTAAAACTATTTCATGCCAATTTTTTAATATTTTATTTTTAGAAAGCACCATAACTATTTTAAGACAAACAACTATTTACCTTTGAGAAGTGAATTATAAATATAATATTATTTCCAATTAGTGTTTGCATCAGATAATTTTTAAAACATATATATCTAATGGGATGCATAGAAGCCTAAAATTGATACTTCGCCCTTGGTTTGACCTGTTGTCTGAGATGAACCTACAGATTAGAGATAGTTGATATCAGGAAACAGGCTTTGTGACAGTCTTTTTGGCAGCCTGCCTTGAGTGTTACTTGCTCCAGTTTTCCCAGCATTCCTTGCACAAGCCCTGTTTACAGAGTAGGTATCTAAGAACACGCACTGGGTTGAAGCAAAGTAATTTAATGCAGATATTCAGAAGAAACTGCCTTCCTTTTTGCCACCATCTCTGCTTTCAGCCTTTAAAGTCAAAAACTTAAAGGGTAAAACATATAAATATATGCGAAGCTACTTGTGTTTTCATTTTACTAAAGGTATTTATATCATGAGGCATTTAGAGTCATCTGCAATGCTTTGTGAGACATTTAACCAGTGCTGCCTTGGTGTCTCACTAATTAAAAATCAAGATATTAGAATACAAATCTACTGGCAGTGTATTTAAGCAAGCACAGCATGGACACAGCATAAAATACAGGGAGGGGTCAGTGTTAAATGTTACAGCACACTGAAAATGACTTCCTCACTAAGAAAACTCCTTGGATCTAACTGCAGTGCTTACTATCAATACCTCAGGACCCAGGGGCAACTTTCTTTCCTGCATGTCTATGCTTCTGAGCATCCATGAAGCTAAGCTAAATGAAAAGAATCGTCACTAGTACTATGGGTTCTTACCAATGTAGCTGTTTATATGTTGTGGTGAGTTCTATGTAAGAAAGTTATATGAAAAAATGATCAGAAATCCAGATGATGTCAACAGTAGGAAAGGGATCAGTGTCATTAGGCTGAGGGTCAGGTTAGCCCATCCCCTTAAATAAGCTAGATGTGACTGACCACACAATATGACTTAAAGGTAACACTCAACTCACTGCACCCAAGGTCAATGCTGTTCTAGACATTTATGTGGGTTCAGTTAACATCCAGGTAACCAGCCTGAGATGCCCTTTCCAGATCTGCAGCAAGTCACTAAGGGGCCAATGGGAAATGAAAATCAATCCATCATTAATATGTATCAGGAAGCTGCATGAAGGTTTGTTATCTTCCAAAGATGGCTTTGTGGGGAAAGTCATTCAGGCAGGTTCTGGGGTCATTGGACAAGGTGCAGGCTGTGGGCTTCAACATGTTCTCAACTGACCTGACAGTCTCTATGGGTAGAAGAACTGTATAGGTAGACTCAAAATTATGATTAGAAAGTAATGTGCTAAATGTGTCCCAATCATCTATTTTCTTAAGAAATAGTTACCAGTGATTAGCATATAAGTCCTAGATGCAAAGTTCTGCTGTGATCACTAAACGTATGTGAAGATATAGGCAGAGTCTGTCCATGACTGGCATATTCTCCAAAGCTGGATCAGGGATCAGGGGGACTACGAGGACACAAAGAAGCATCTACCTCACCAGGATTTGACAGGTAAGGCCTGATGCGTAGAATTGCAGGTGGCATTGCAAAAGACAAGTAGGACATTGTAGCCAGAAAGTCATGGTCAAGGACACGTGAGCAGGGGAAACTGATTTCTGAGACTGAAGAAATTCAGAATGTAGATAAGGAAGCTGGACATTTAGAGAAAAAGATGCAAAGAGCTTAAATCACCACAGCCCAGGTACACCGAGTGTCTACAGTGGAGGTGAACAGGGAGTATCAGCTCAGGAGACCCCTGGAATAAGAAATGGAGTCTGGGTTTCACACTGGAGAGGACAGGAAGTGACTTAAACACCTGAAGCACAAACCACAACCAAACTTAATTTTAGAAAAAAAAAAAACTGTTCTAGCTCTTTGTGGAAATGGAAAGAAATAAGTTTCTTCTCTCTTCCTGCCCATCTCAGCAAGTGATAAAATTAGCCACCTAGGTATTGACATCCCAAATCTGGGTGACACCCTTTGTTTTCCTTGCTATCCTCCTTTCAGTATCCCACACACATCCCAAAACTCTTTGCTTTCATTCACATCCCATTGACTGAGGCTGCCTCGCATGTGGATTGTGGTGTGCAGCTTCAATCTCTCTTCGTTGAGTCTGGCTTCGCTCAATTGTAACCCAGTCTCCCTAGGATGCCAAGAGTGAGCCTATTAAAAATTAAATGGTATGATGCCTCTTCTTCACTGAAGGCTTCCCAGCCTCTTCCCCTTGCTCCTGAATAAAACACAGAACCTTTTTAATGCCCACAAAGCCATGGGGTCTGCTGCAAGGCCAGCTAGCCATCCCGCTCAAGTGACATTGTCACCTCTGTGGCATGCCATTCATGAAGCGTGCCTCGTGCCCTCCCTTCTGTCTGGATGCCGCTCTTCTCTGCACTCCACATGGCTGGCTCCTTTTTATCTTTTCCTTTCAGCTAAACGTTACGAATTCACAACTGCCTCCCGAAAATGTATTTTCCCCTTCATAATGCCAGTCAGTAGGGCATCACTCTAGTCCCCTTGTACCACTCAAAGCACCCAGAAATGTACATGTCCACTTGTTTCCTTTATTAGTATCTATTCCTCAGCATTTGGATGCCTCATGGCTGTGAGAAATCTCATCTCCTGGTTCAACCATTTTCCTGGTTCTCCGGTACATGGCAGAGACTTCATAAATATACACTGATCTAATAATAAGTTGGCCATACCAAATCAATGTGAAAGCTCTTAATGCAAAGCAGGTGATATATGAGGCCTATGCTGGGAGAGGATGGCTGAAGACAGAGGGAGGAGTGAATTTAAAAAATGACAATGGTTGGGCGCGATCAATAAGCGTTAATAAGCAGTGAGGACGTGATAGGAAATAAAATTGAGAAGTCTGAGGGTACTCAGCACAGGTAGACGCTCTGGCATGTGGACTGCTCTCTTTGATCTACTGCAGGAAAGGCTTGGGCCGTTCTCTCTCTCTCTCTCTCTCTCTCTCTCTCTCTCTCTCTCTCTTTTTTTCTCTCTCTCTCTCTCTCCTTTCTTTCTTTCTTTTTTTTTGTAAATGGAAGGATAAATAGTATTTTTGTTTAGTGATGGAAAAAATAATTAGCAAATCATCCATATGACCTAGAAGAACAAACAAAATATGTATTAAAATTGTGCAAGATGATAGATAGCATTGTGTAGGATGTTATAGGGGGTAATGTTAGGGCCTGTGAATCTCTGAAGAATGATACCCCAGATTAAAATGCAGAGCAAAAAAAAAACCATTTATTGTACAAATTCTTGCATGCAGGGGCACAGGTCCATTTGAATGAAAGGACCCAGACTATATTTCCAGATTCAGTTTTAAAACCAACAAGAGGAACATTAGGGAGGGGTAGATGCTATGATTGGTAAGGGTCTTGCTTCAAGCATATCTGACTATTATTGCTTCATACCAAAAAAGGGTAGCTCTTAAGCTCTTGGCCGAAAGTTTGGTTAACTGTCCTTCTGCAAGCTGTGGAGGGACCCCTTTTATATAAGCCCGAGGTTATTCTAGTAACTGGTTTGCCTAGTTCAAAAAAGTAGAAATTCAGGTCTAGTCTCCTGAACTGCTAAGTTTGTAGCTTAACATGGAGTCAGCCTGGCTCAGACCAATTCACCCCTTTCAGTAATTCTAAAGCAAAAGGTGGGATAGCAAAATGCCCCAGGGCTAAAGGCATATGGCAACAAACCTGACGACCCAAGTTTGATTTCCATGGCCCATATGCTGGAAAGAGACTTTTATAGGTTGTCCCCTGACCTCTACTTATGTGTCCCAAAGCATGTGCATACATGCACAGACACTAAATGCAAATGCAAAAAAATGTTTCCATTGTTATTGTCAAAGTTGAGGGTACAGCATTTGATTGACTCAAAATAATGAAAATATTTAGAATGATCCAAAGTCAGACACCATTAATTTGGAAAGTGTGTGATACTGTGAGGCTTCAAGAACCATAGATAAAATCAATTTTAATTCAGTGAGAATCAGACCAGGTCATACTATTCTCATGTCTCTTGCTATCTCATCTCTGGCCAAGGTTATTCCTACTTAATTGTGTGATCTTTCAGGGTTCAAAATATTGTAAAGAGTTAATTCAAGGAATAGAGAGGCATTTTAGTTCTTTCAAGCACTGAATATATTTCATATTTAAAAACAAACAAACAAACAAAAAACCCAAAAACAAATTGCCATATGCTGCTCCTGTACTCTTTGCAGCAGAGGCCCAGTTTCAAATAAAAAGAATGGTCTAAAATTCTTCAGGAGGCATTGTGTTCATGGGAGTATGGTATCTTATTTAGTTTCTTTATAACAATGTAGACTTTCAAGAAAAACATGGTAGTGTCCTTCAATTTTAAAAAGTTTTTTTTCCTAGCTCAGCCATGACTTTACTGAACCAAGATTCTCTGATTTGATTAACAGAGAAGAACAGAGGTCATCAATACTTGGTAGACTCCATAGAGGGTTTTCATTTATCTTCATGTTGAAATAAAATACCTACAAGAGGCCCCATGATTGCTGAAGATTTCCCTAAGTTTATGGGTCTAAATTTAAAACATGTTACTTTGCACCATAGGAACTTGCATCAGTGGTACCAGAATGTTTGGGAAACTTCTGGATCCTTCAGTAATAATGCAATGCACTTGACCGAGAGCCAGTGACACTGCATAGTCACACTTTTGAATCTGAGTATGGTTACACCTGCTTTCCTCTTTCTTGACCCTGATTGCCCTTTGAGGTAGATATGAACTGGGAGTAATCTCCTGTTATGAATAAGACCACTGAGAAACTGACAGTTCATGGAGATTCATAGAGTCTTAGGGTCAATCTTGGCTCTTGGTTTTCTCTGGTCTCATGCTAAATATTATTCATATAGTATTATACATAGCAGAAATTCCTGATCCCGTGGGCATCAGGAGCTTAGATTTAAAGGATGAAAAACTACTCCTAAGACTTACTGCTATTCTAATACTTGGAATCATAAAAATATTCCATACCCTTCTACTGAGAGTTAGTATTATGAACACTTACTGTCCTGATAAAAATTTATATTTATTCTGTGCTCTTGGCAGATTCAGCCATGATCGCTTCTGTTGCAGAGTGGTGCCAAAACACATAAAGTTTAAGGCTTGACCAAGCACTAAGGCAGAAGCATTATCCCTGTGATGGTTCCATGGGAGAATTAAGTAAACACTTTGATGCTGTATGGAAAGTGTCTCTCATCCTGCTAATCTAAATCACACTGAAATAATAAACAATTGCACTTGTGTGGCTTCAGTAACTGGTAGGTATATTTAAGATTGGAATTTGGATTATTTTCTCGGGTCTCAAGGACAAAAATCATGCAAGGAATGAATACCATTTAAAGCTTAATATATAATTGATATTCTGAAGAACCACAAGCACAGTGGGTAAAGAGTTCCACATGCTTGGGGTGTACACCATGTGGAATCCTTTTTATATGGTGTCTCTGTTAATCCTTAAAGAGCTGGCTAGGTTGGTATTATTATCTACATTTTATGGATGAAAGAATCTGAAGGCTTAAGGAAGTTTGTAATGGTTCAATCAGCACTTCCCTAACTCTGATTTCTTACCCCTACACAAATGAGAAACTTCATTATCTGAGGTTCAAAAACACAAAATAAGAAAAAAAAAGGAAAAAGAAAGAAAGGAAGGAAGGAAGGAAGGAAGGAAGGAAGAAAGAAAGAAAGAAAGAAAGAAAGAAAGAAAGAAAGCTACCTGCAGTTGATTTTCAAGACAAAGACAAGGAAATATATACCACAAATTGATAGAAAATCTAGAACTTGACAGAACAAAAGATAGTGATAGCATGTAAAGGAAGGCCATATAGTTTGTATTCAATGGGATTGAAACATCCATGAGCCATTCATGAGTTTGACCCAGACAACAAGATGCAGAGGAGGGAATCTGAATTGTCATTTGAAGATTTTACCAAGCACTTGTGCATGTTAAAAAGCAGTGCTCTGTGTCTGTATTTTAAAACTCTACGATCTTATACCCCATTATTACAATAAAAATTTTGTAATTTTTAACAATAATTCCGTAAAATGAAGTTCCTAGATACTATAATTTTCAAAAATTACTCTCATGTCCTCGAAAAGAGTGAATAAATTTGAAAGAAGATGATACATAACCAAACAATGCTCTGGGAAGGTCTGAGCTAGAAACAAATGCCCTGCCCTATACCTCTACGTTGACCACATAGGTGGGTCTTTTTGAAGTCATTGAGCTAGACAGGTACAGACACTTGGCATGGACATCCTCCTTCATTAGATCTGCTCTGCCCTAATGATCTCTCCCTCCCTCCCTCTCTCCCTCTCTTTCTCTCTCTCTCTCTCTCTCTCTCTCTCTCTCTCTCCTGTCTTTTTCTTTTCAAGAAGGTCACTGGTGTCATCTGAAGTGAGAACCATGGGAAATGTCACTTCCAAGGTGTGTGTCTCTAACAGAATGAGATATTTGGTTTAGATATTTTAGATAATACTAGGAAAGGGATTAATAGACTCAAAGATACAGCTAAATTTCAGGGAAACTGGTAGAAGGTAGAGAGAGTCTTGGTCCCTCCATGTTCTGGAAGCCTCCATTACTGAAGAGAGCAAAGTATTTATATTCACCGGACCTTCCGAATTTACAGATGCCAAAAAGACACACATCTGTTTTCAGTTGAGATTTATCTAATTTCCTTCCCTACAAAAAAGCTATTGTGCATTGGAGCTCAGGCTGTCTCTGACTCAGTTGCCTGGTATTAGATCCCCTTCCCTTAACTGGACTAGGTTGTCAGGGGGAGAGGGTGCGCTTAGGCCTACTGTGACTAGATGTCTCAGGGTGAGGCGGTAACCAAGGGGAGCTTGCCCTTCTCTGAGAAGGTGTAATGGTGGAGAGATTTGTAAGAGTGGGACTGTTAGGAGAGGAGGGACAGGTGCCATGATCAGATGTAAAATAAAAAGGTTAATTAATTAATAAATTAATTAAAAACCTGTTGTGCTTCATCCACTTGGAGCTGCAAATAGCACACAAGGTAAAGGACCTCCCTGACCCCCATTCAAGCTGCATTAATAACTCTAGCATAAGATTTTTGTGTAACTCTTAAATCACCTCCACTTTGACTAGCCAGATATATATCTGAGGACTGTCAAATTCCTCCTCAGAGCTGGCCCCGTGTCAATGACCCCTTGGCAATGGTCTCAGTGGGGTGAAATATACAATGGAAGGAAGTATTTCTTTTTATTGGTTCTAAATTTACTAGCCTTTAGCTTCATGGAATTAAATTATGGCACAGGGTGAACATTATAGTTATAACTGACATTTATGAACTGCATTCTACCCATTAATCCTGAAATGCTATGCAAACTGACTTAGCAAAATTAAATGTGTAGCTGTGTGCTCCTGTAATCTTTACAGTGATTCGTGCATGAATTCTGAAGTCTCAGTGGTGAAGAAATTACCTCTGAGACCTCTATTTCTAACCCCCATGGACTTAGCAGAAAAGTTTTTGTCTAGAGATGACAAGACTTTTTACTACCTTCTAAAGTTTCCCGTACCTCAGGCTGAGATAGAGAATTCCATGACCCTTCCATGCTCTGGAAGCCATCACTAAGGAGAGCTTTTAGTTGAGCATAAGGTGGCTGACCTCTGTGGGTAATGCAATATTCTATTTCATCTCAGACACCCATGTCATTACTCTCGTGTTCATCCTTTCTCTCTTTCCTTTACCCAATCCCCAATATCCCTTACTGTCTTCAATGCTTCCTCTTTTTCTTTTTAATTTCTTGGGCCTTTATCATATATTGAATCACTAGGAATTTGTTCCTATTGATCTCACTTTGGGAGATGAGGGGAGGAAAGTCAACCATGAGGGTCAGATACAACTTTTCGGTCTCATCCTCTGAGAGACTAATAAGAACATTTTGTTGGAAAAGCTAGTCTGACACTTGAATGACTTCTTCAGCTAATTCTGTCTCAAGATGAGCCTGTGGCAGTACAGAAGAGATAAACAGCAGTGGTCTGCTGCCTCCTGGAACAGCTCTAGGGATAGAACTGATTGAGGTGGCAAAGGAGTGAAGAAAAGGCAGACAGGAAAGCGGGGATCAGGTTGCCTGGGTTCTCTGACAAGGAAGCTACAGCACCCGGAAGTTCTGCAGGCTTAGTATACAATATTGAAATGGGTTACTACATACAGATGACAGGAAGGCAGGGATTTTATGTATAGCTGAACAAGGAGGCCTGTTATCTGACGTGAATGGAAGCAGCCTTTGCTGGGGACCAGTACTTAGGCTGTAAACACTCAGGAAGGAGAAAGCTGAGACGGACATTTTTTACACACTGTCAAAATCCACACTTGGAACAAAGGAAGGCTTTGATATCCTATGGAGAATCTCTTGAAGAAGAATCTGCCATAATCATGAGGCTGTGACACTGTGGTCCTTAATGTAACTGCAAAAACACATTCACTTAGGATGCTACTTGACCCCTACAGTAGTTGCTGATGAAAAGACTATGGTCTGAATCAGGGCAAATACATTCCTTATTTGATCTGGGGAGAATTATGTAACTATTCAGATCTGTAGTCTTTCTAGCTATGGAAGTTTTAGATAATGTGGCCTCTAAAGATTCTTCAGGGGGTTCCAGTTTATATTACTTTACAGTTTATATTACTTCTTTCTTGATTTGGCTGGGTTTTACAAAGTGTGCTTCTCACAGATCAACTCTGATTTAGATCCTCTCAGAATAAAACTCAAAAGTTAACAATACTCAGTAAAAAGGATGAGAAAGAAGCTCCCTATTTATGTCTAGATATGTACATAAATAGGCAAACAACACAGCTCTGCTTAGACTATGATCATTGAAAGCATAGGCCAAATTACAGAGGTAAAGGATAACAACTTCTCCATAATATTAAGTCTACAAAAGATAGTATGTTTTGAAGGGAAACATTTGTCTTAAGTCTGAAACAAGATCATTGGCAAAACAAGTCCTTTTGTGATTTTCTGGTATAGGGCTTATTAGTGTGCCTTTGGATGCCCATTAAATACATGGAAGGTATTAGAAACAAAACCAAACAATACCTCTGCCTTGGGCGAAAGGACAAGCTACACCATAGCTTGGGGTAAACTGTAAGGAGGCAAACACTAGTAAATATATGGTACTGTCATATTGACCAGAAGAGGTGTGGTTTTCTTTTCTTTCTTTTTTTATTTATTGAATATCATCTTCATTTACATTGCCAATGGTAAATGCTTTCCTGATTTCTCCCATCCCTAAAGACCCCCAAACCCTCCTCCCACCCCCTGCCTCCATGTATATGCCCCTCCACCCGACCCACTCCCTTCCCCCCCTTAGATTTCCCTTTGTTGGGGCATCTATTGAGCTTTCACCTGACCAAGGCCCACTCCTCCCACTGATGCCCAACAAGGCATCCCTCTGCCACATTTTTGGCTGGAATCTTGTATACCCCTTGGTTGATGGTTTAGTCCCTGGGAGTCCTGGGGCATCTGGGTGGCCAAAGTCATGGTTCTTCCCATGGGGCTGTAAACCACTTCAGCTCCTCTGGACCACCCTCCAGCTCTTCCATTGAGGACCTCATGCCCAGGCCAATGGTTGACTGCTAGCATCTGCCTCTGTATTTGTAAGGCTCTGGCAGGGCACCTCCGGAGACAACCATGGCATGCTCCTTTTGGTATACACTTCTTGTTGTCCATAGTAGTGTCAGGATTTGGTGACTGTTTATAGGATGAATCCCAAGTAGAACAGTCTCTGGATGGCCTTTACTTCAGTCTCTGCTCCACACTTTGTCTCCTTTATTGCTCCTGTGAATATTTTGTTCCCTTTCTCAGAGGAACCAAAGCACCCTCGCTTAAGTCCTTCTTGAGCTTCCTGTGCTGGGTGAATTGTAACTTGTATATTTTGAGCTTTTGGGTTAACATCCACTCATCAGTGAGTGTATTCTTTTTTGATTGGGTTATTTCACTCAGGATGGCACTTTCTAGTTCCATCTATTTGCCTAAGAATTTCATGAAGTCATTGTTTTTAATAGCTGAATAGTACTCCATTATGTATATATACCACAGTTTCTGTATCCATTCCTCTGTTAAAGGACATCTGGGTTCTTTCCTGCTTCTGGCTATTATAAATAAGGCAGCTATGAACATAGTGGAGTATGTGTCCTTATTACATGCTGGAGAATACTCTGGGTATATGCCCAAGAGTGGTATACCTGGGTCCTCAGGTAGTTCTATGTCTACTTTTCTGAGGAATCGTCAAACTGATTTCCAGAGTGGTTTTACCAGCTTACAATCCCACCAACAATGGAGAAGTGTTCCTTTTTCCCCACATCCTCTCCAGCATCTGCTACTGAGTTTTTCATCTTAGCCATTCTGATTGGTGTGAGATAGAATTTCAATGTTGTTTTGATTTTCCTTTACCTGATTACTAAGGATGCTGAACATTTCTTTAGGTGCTTTAGAGGTGTGGTTCTCAAAATTTAAGTCCTTAGTCTATTTCCCCCCACTAGAGATAATATATCCCAGTCTTAGACTCAGATTGTTAGAGGAACTGGGAGAGAGGACGTTTTGAAAGACTGTATATGTTTAAATGAGAAGTTGATCTCTCAATGGACGATATAGAGTCTTGCAGCCAACAAAACTTTAAGCCATATTTGAAGATTTTTTTTTCTGCTAATCAATGTGTAAAAATTTGGAATGGGGGGGTTGTTTGGCAGAGGACAACTAGATTAAATTTAGACAGAATTAGGCAGTTCTTTCCTTCTTCAAATCCAAATTGAAGAGCGAGTTAAATTTTGCAATTCCATTAAAAATAAGTGGGAGAAAGAAAGATAATCCTAGGATCGTGATCTCATGAAACATTCTCAGATGTCAGAAAAGGGAAAAAAAGAGAACGAAGACAGAATTTCAGTGGGTGGAAATGTGCAAATACACCATTAATTTTAGTGTAGGCTGAGTCCTAAGATCTAGAATAACAGCAATTATTATTTAAATTAATTCATTCATTTAGTTAATACAGTTTTTAATGGCTACCATGTGCCAGGCACTATGTTAGGCCCTGGGGACGTAATAACAAGCAAAAAGGCGTGCTCCATGCCTTCATGCAAATTAGTTTTGTGGAGACACCAGCACTAGTCAATGGTCACATAAATGAATTATTTCAACATTGATATGGTGCTTCAAAGAAATTGAGTCATGCAAACACATACTGCAGAACCTGGCTACAGAGAATGGCAGGACTCCAACACCAAGGGCTAAATTCTTAAGGCAAGGCTAGAACACAGAGGTGTAAGGTTGAGGCCAGGAGAGAATGGTACATGCTACTCCAGAGCTGGAGAGCAACTACATGGCAGAGGTGAAACCCAGTCGTAGGCCAGAGGCACAGTCACTGTAGCCCTGTCCCAAACAGAAAAATCTGCCCATTAACAGACATTAAATATGACCAGTATAAATTGGAGAGAAGTCCCTGTATGGTGTGAGGTAAAAGCATTAAAAGTTATCTAAGCAGAATCTCAGGTAACTGAAAACCTGTTTTCTCTGTGATACTGGATGAGACTTCCTAAATAATTAATAGGTATAAGTATAAAAGTCCCAGTTATGTGGAAGTTTTAAACTATTGTCTAGCCAATAAAATTAGTACATATGAGGTTAAGAATAGAAATAGTCTCTCCCTCTTCTCTCTCTCTCTCTCTCTCTCTCTCTCTCTCTCTCTCTGTCTCTCTCTCTCTCTCTCTTTTTCCTTCTCTCCACATTAGAAGCTTTATATATCTCTTCTCTAAGGAGCATTCATTTAGAATATACAGGAGACTTTTTATTACTGAAAGTAGGTACTCATCAATAAAAATTCATTATCCTTTTAATAAGTGTAATTCTTAATAATTATAAAAACTCAAGAAGTTTTTTTTAACAAAAATGGAATTCCTAAGACTACTCTTATACAGTGTAAAGAGCTTTTGGAAAGTCACGTGTTCCCTCTTTCTCAGTGTATTTTCTTGGTAGCAGTTTCCTGACATAGAAGGTAGTCATGTTTGCCATAGCAATCCAGACAAGGTAATTAGCATATCTAGAACAAACCCCAGTTAAAATGGCCACACACAGATCAGATGCTCAAGTCCGAATGCTCTCTTACATTCCATCGGGTTCTAATGTAGAAAACTAACTGTGAACATGATTGAATCTACCTCATCTGATCTTATCTAAATCAATGGCTTAAAACTACAAATGCCATGGGTGCTAGCTGGCCCTGGATAGCTTGTCTGCACTTCAGGAGAGATGGGCTAAGTTCACTGAATCCCTCACAAAACAGATTTCTGCTGGAAGCCTAAGAGGATAGAATTGCTAACCACTTTGTTGGCATAATAATAATAACAATAACAACAACAACAACAATAATAATAATAATAATAATAATAATAATAAACTATCCCTATCTAAAGATATGCAAAGGGAAGAACTGTGTACCACCCTCCACTAAAGTTCAGTGTAGACGGCACCATTGAAGAAGAGTTGGATACTGTATTACTAATCAATACTTTTTCATTTTCAGAAACCAAGACCTACCTGCAAACTAAATGTGGTGAGTGTAGCAGAGGCCTGCAGACATCATTGGAGGCCTGCAGACACCACTCTATCATAGAAGAAGGTGAAGAAAATGACAAGAGTGTTTGGAATATTTTAAACTATAATGTGTTAACACCAAAGAGGTGTACCAAGACCAATAGATCATGGGGTTAATACTATTAAAATGAGTTTATTTCATCATTTCATTGTATATAAGAAGGAGTGTGCTATGCTAGGAAGAACCATTCAGGGAATGTCTGAGAGCAGTATGGAGATAGAACAAGAGAGGGAAACACAGGGCGTGGAAAGAAACAGGTAAGGCAGGAAGTGAAGTGGAGGGATCGTAGATTGAAAGTGCAGTGGACTCTGGTATCCCTTATCTTGTATGTGGCCCTGAAGTAATTGGGGCAAATGTTCAGTGAATAAGAACAGCAGAGCCCTGGAAAGCATAGTATTGAATGTGTGAACTCTAGAGGGCAGATGTCAAAGCCTCAGGCTTGCAGAGGGTTAAACATGCTTAAGACACTGCCGAGGACAGAAGTATCCACATTTGGATGAATGACTTCCAAAGGCAAGAACACCAACGTTTTTGCATGTAAAAACCAAGGCAGGCCTCAGATCTCTAAAGTTCTTGGTGATCCAAGATGCTCAACGTTGTAGGAGATTCAAGTGAAGCAACACAAACAAAAGGAAGGCAAGGAGTTATGCCCCAGTAGGAGGCACAGGTACATCCTTATACCCACAACCGCCCAGCCATTGAGCCAGATGGTTTCTTTCTCACCAATGGAAAGCGAGAGTGGTGTACTGGAGAAGTGGAGGGTTTGGGATCAAAGGCTGAGAAAAAAAGACTCAGGACAAAGTAAGTGCAGGCATGTATGCTTTTCTTCTCCCCAACATTCTCCTCTAGGGCTGGACTTTGAATTAAACATGAGATTATGAAACCAAAGGTCTAAATTTACTGGGAATGAATGGGTTTTACATGTGTAGATACAGGCGAGTCTGATATATCAAACAGGTGTTGGTCTGTGTCTAAGGGCTTTTGAAGTTCTGGAATGGGTTCAAAGAAACTGCCACAATTTAAGGAAAAACAATTATGGAGAAATGTTAGATTGAGTCACACAAATATACAAGCTGAACTGTGCGTTCACTTTTGCAAACACAAAGGCAAGCAGAATACTTAGATCCTGAAGCACACCTGTAAATTCTGAGCCTTTCTAGTTGCTGTTGTTACTGGCATTGTATTTTGAACATGTTTGAATTCTTTCCCTAAAGATTTTGGTTTTTTTTTTATTTATATTTGTATAAAGGCCAAAGAGATCGCCTCATTTCTTTTTTGACAATGCAGCTGTTAAAACCAGAGCAAGCTTGGATATGTTGTCACACCTTTTCCTCTCCAGTATAGTTTGTTGATTTCAACCCATTTCCTTTACAAATAGCAAACAAGTCTGTGAACATCCACTTTATGGTTAAGTCTTAAAACACCAAGAAGACAGAGTTCTGTGCTGAGCATAGACAGCGAACTATTCTGCAGTGAATATTTCTCATATTTCCTTAACTACTTTCATGTCAAGATCTTTTTTGTGTATTAGAGGAGAAAATTTAACTGGTTAGTATAGTTAGGTTTACCTTCTCACTGCTACTCATGGGGCTAAAGATAGAGCCTTGCACATGGTAGGCAGGTGGTGGGAGACATGTCCCTAATCTTCTGTTCTTTCCAGTGTTATCTTTTTAAATTGGTATAGCAAATTCTAATCTTATTTTTTTAACACAGTTATTAGCTATGTTTTAAATTAAATTACATAACTTTGACCACACCAAAGAAAACTTTCTGGGAGGAAGTGCTGCTCCTCAGACCCCTAACTTCTTCTCAAACCATCTGAGAGATGAAGAAGCAGAAGCACAGAGGAGTAAATAGATTTGTCTTTACATTTAAAAGAGTGTCTTAAAAAATTAATGCACCTCAGTGGGGCTTGGAGTTCTCATAGGCCTTTCCTTGCAACACACCAATAACCATGGCAGTCAGTGAAAGAGTTCTCCTACCAGGTACATGGTTTGTGGGATGCTGAGGCTTAATTCTGTTGTGATTTCAAGAGCGTTTCACTGGGATGATTAAGTCACTTCTCTGAAAAAGAATGACAGGAAGCATCATCTGTCATGGAAGGAAGCATGTTTTGGTTCCCACTTCAGAACTTCTGTTAAGACGGTCCAAGGCATGTGTTCTGAGAGGAAGATGCTCTTCCTGGGTCATTCAGCATGTGCTGTGGAACATATGCCACTTCACAGTGGCAAGCATCCACAGCCTTCCTTGCAGCAATCTGAATATTTTATGGATATTCTGAATGGAGAGATAATTGATGATGGAACACTGCAGAAGACAGTGGCTTAAAAGAAAAAAAACTATTTTTTGTCTGTAGCATTTATCAGATTGTCAATTAAATGCTTGTCATGTGGTAAAGGAAAAATATTTATTACTACAGCAGATATCAAGACAGAACATCAACACAAGTGTGGCATGTGTGAGGAGGCACAGAGATGCTCACCCCTTGGGATGATGGTCTGTTCCTTGCTAGCTGCAAGGGCTGTATGTAGCACTGGATTCAGAAGCAGCGACTGGACTTACCTTGTTGAGAGCTTATTGGGAAGATAAAGGAAAGCATTTCTGCTTGTTTTGCAGATTGCCAAAATTAATTTACTAGCTGAAATAATAGCCATCTCAAATCATTTTAGAGAGGATGACAGTTTAGAGCCTCGGAACACTTACATGCAGCTTACTGAAGACAAGTCTGCCCTATCAAACGGCGTAAGTTGTAAGATGCTCCTCGTGCCTGGGTATGTGCTGGAACTGGCAAATGTGATGTACGCTCATGGGGTTGGAAGTGAATCCTTTGTAAGTTTCCCAGCCTTCCTGTGACTGCATATGTACTTTGCATATCCTCTTAATAAACTCTCAACTGCACGGAGAACAAAGCCTGGCTTGCTCATGTCTGTGGTTTACAATGCCACTCAGCGGATGTGACATAGAGCAAGCGTCCACAAGTGTTTGATGATTTATTAATAGTAGACTTTAGGGGAAATTTCCAAGATACAAAAAACTGAAGGATGAGTGGATAGGTGAATACCTGATACCTACTTTTGCTTAAAGTCTGCTTTGAAGACTTCTAATAGGGAAGTGAAATTATATCACATATGCAGTGTATTCTAGGGGAAGTAAGAGGTTGACTTCAGTGCTGCCCTCGATCTCTCTCCCCTTTGATTTTCAAGACAGGCTTTCTCACTGAACCCTTAGCTCTCTGTTTACTAGACTAGCTAACAACTCTACTCTGAGGTCCACTTGTCTCTGCCTATTCAACACGAAGGTATTAGATGCCCCTCTATATCTGTGTTGCTTTCTCTGTATCAGATATATGGAAAGTGCTTAAAATTGCATTTTTCTGTGTTCTTTGAGAACACTCTAGAAAGAAGCAATCTGACAAGGCTATCCTAGCTTAAGATACCTTTGCCCTTCATGTTGGCAGCATTTATTTCACCTTCCAGGCACAAGATTCACCAATGCCTAGCATAGTTCTGCACACTGGGGCCGTGTTAAGGTTAATATGTGCCAGTTCCTGAACATAAAACAAACTCAAAGGCATTCTCCCGATGTCTGCCATGGCAACTGAGTCACTTAATAGTGGAGGAGACTTGATCCACACAGTTAGATTTTACCCAAAAGACAATTGATAATTCTTAGTTTGCTTAATTATTCTCAGCTCATGCAGGGTGATAAGTTACAGACCTTCATTTCTTTGACTGCTAAAATGTGAAATGAAATGGTGAAGGGTTATTCAGTTCACACTTTTGGTATGCTCTTACTCATAACACTTGGGAGGAAAGGTTGGTTGGCATCCTTAGGTTGAGGATTTGAAATTCTGAACACCTGAAGCATTCACATAACCTTACTGCCTGATAAACTCTTTTAACCGACATGTTTTTTCCAAAAAGACTATCTGAAGTTTATTCCACTGGCCTTTACAGGCATAACCAGTTATTCTATCATATTAAGAGATGAAGAAGAATAATATGTTGTATTTTAAAATCATTACAATACAATAAAAACTTGTTTTTTTTTTTAATTATCAGCATTGCAAGTTCTGCACAGTGAAACATTAACTGAACTCCTGAAATGCAGGCTCCTTTCCTGTAATTTTTTTCAATAATTTCATCAGTTGATAGGATCCCAATCACTGTTCCACATATGTGGAAAATGAAGCTCAGAGGGAATAAACACATTTAAAATTCATATCTGGAGAATCAAGAACAGAAATGCAAAATATCTAGTCTACTACAAAGTAAAGGTACTACAGATATTCCAAGAAGGGAGTTTATTCTGGCTCAGGTTACATACAACAAACCACTGAGTTCTTGAAATCACCTACTGAGGTCTCAAAAGTAGAAGAAATATGTAGATTGAGATAACTACAGATGATATAGCATATCAAATAGATCTCATAAAACCATACAGACATGGGATGGAAAATTGAGGGTAAGATTATTTAAAATATTCATAAATAATATTGTTACCAGCAGAATCCTTATTTAGGCCTCCACATTATCCTATATTAACTTAAGGACATAAAAAGTAATGAGTATAACTATAAAAGGGAATTCCATGTTTGGAATATCAGTGTTACAACAGAAGAAAGAATAGCATTGGTTAATGTTGGGGGTCAGGAGTTTTAGAAAGTCATATCTATGCCAATTTATACAAAGTAATCATATTTCAAACATTCAAGTAAATAAGGCACAGTGGCTTGGACATGATGTATGTCCCTCACAGTTTCATATTTAAACAACGATCTCCACTGTGAGGTGTTAAGAACATAGGAACTTTAATTTGACCATGGTGTTGAAGGGTGGGACCTGCACAAAGGAGATTTGGGTCAGATAAAAATTAGGAGTGGGAACTCAGGACTGAACCTTGGTGGTTTTACAAGAAAATCCTAGAGATATGCACTAAAACTTAGGTTATGTTCCCTGCTATTTAACATGCAATGCCCAGGGATTGACTCCATCAGCAAGGCCTTATACTGAATGACTAGCTGAAACCCTTAGACTGACAAGAGTTGTGAGCCAAGATAAACCTCCTTCCTTTGTGCAATAGGCTGCACCTGAGATTTTGCTATAGTGATGAACACCAGACTGATAGGGCATATGGATGGCGTGAGCACCTTTGACAAGCCAGGGGTTTTAGGAGCAAGTGGCAAGTTGGACATTGTCTTTTATCAGCTGCGTGAACTAGCTTGTCACCTTCTCTATAGTCTAGAGCCATGGTGGTGCAGACACATCATGACAACAGTAAGTCTGCAATGTGTTACTCAGGTCTTCACCATCAACATGGTTCTTTCTTCCTTTCTGATTCATGCTCCAGCATAATCTCTAGTGTCAACATTTCCTGCTCATTCCTTGTCATCCTGCAGAATCCCTACTCATGCTTTGTATGAGACTTCATCCTCCTCTCCACGTACCTCTGAATTTCTTTCTTTTGTTAAAATCCCATCTTTTATTCTAACATACTTACCTACCCATGCCTGACTAGTGGAAAGTAATGCCAGGCTCTCCTCAACTTATTAGTAACTATTTTTTTTAAATCTATATCATATCTCAGGGATTCCTTCAGCATACCTGTGTAAAACCTCAGAGTGTTGTCATGATTTTGTAGACTATTTAACTAGCTTGATGATGTTATTATGTCTCTATTTTTCTCTTTTAAGTTTGAACTCATATGCCCATGGCTTCTTCTGGTCAATCCATTGGTTGCCCCTAAAACTCTGGAGCCCACCATTGGCTGTCACACTGTCTTTGTTGTTGTTGTTTCCAGCCATTATTTATAATGTATAAGCTTGGATTCCCTGGAAGCTTTCCATGTAGCTGACAACTATAGCAGTTGTTAGCCTCAGCTGCCCATTTGGTGACTCTGTTGCCACCATTCTGTAAAGTTTTTCTAGCTTTGTCTATCACCAGCTCCTGATCTTGCAATTGGATCTTGAAAAAAAGAAAGGACTTAGAATCCCTGAGCACTATGCCTACACTGTACTCTAACATAAGGACAAATTCTACTGCTCAGAGCAGGTTGGCTGAGATTTTCAGATGGACCTCATGCCCACAGGTACTTCTCTAACATTCTGGATAGTGAAAATGTTGTGCTTCACACAGGATAGAAAGCAGGGTACTATAATCTCTCCCCCACCAACCAGGCAGAACATACCAGCTGATATGAGGCCCCTGACACATATGCATCAGAGGAATGCCTGGTCTGGTGTCAGTGAGAGAAGAAGCACCTAACCCTTGAGAGACTTGAGGCCCCAGGGAGGGGAGAGGTGTGGTGGATTGGGGGTGAAAGAGTAAAGACATCCTCTTGGAGATGGTCGAGGAATGGGATGAGGAATTGTCAGAAGGTGGACTGGGTGGGGGAGAAGAAGAAGGAGGAGGAGGAGGACGAGGAGGAGGACGAGGAGGAGAAGAAGAAGAAGAAGAAGAAGAAGAAGAGGAGGAGGAGGAGGAGGAGGAGGAGGAGGAGGAGGAGGACGAGGAGGACGAGGAGGACGAGGAGGACGAGGAGGACGAGGAGGACGAGGAGGACGAGGAGGACGAGGAGGAGGACGAGGACGAGGAGGAGGAGGACGAGGAGGACGAGGAGGACGAGGACGAGGAGGAGGAAGAAGAAGAAAAGGAAGAAGAAGGGGACAAAAACGAAATACTTCTTAACCATTGGGAAGTACTTTCTGCAGAAGTTGGATAGGGGCTTAGAAGAGCCTTCGGGCAGTGGCCTGGGCCACCAGGAACATACTGCTGCTTACCAGTGGCTATTTTAAGCACAGAATTATGGTATCTTTGCACATAGAATTGCAAGTTCAAAGCAATATTAGCCAGATTCTGTTTCAGAAAAGAGAAAGAGAGAAAAGGAAGTGCCCGACTTCAGCAGGGATATCTACTGCCAGAGGCTGAAGCCCACTGTGGGGTTGTATCTCTGTCTGCCTGGTTACTTAATCAAGTATTTTCTCCGGGCCCATCTGCCCGCGGTCACAAATAATATGCTGTTGACCATGCACTCCCCTTTCAGAATCTCCTCTGATGGCATTTTCCTGATATCTTTTTGGTTCTTTCAATTATTATTGACCTATTTGAAAGTCATTCATTTATTTAGCAAACAGTTATTAAAGGTTTACTTGGTAAGTTCAGAGCTAAGATGGGCGTTTAACGAGGTAAATGCAGGATACAAAAGTGAAATGAGAGATGGCCGGGATGCAGCTTGGGGTGTGGCAGAGAGGGGCTCCTGTTCAACTGCAGAAGGAGGAGGAGGAGGTGCTGGCTGGTGCGCTGCAGTTCGGCTTTACTCGGGCGGAGGGAAAGTGGTCCCAAGGTTACAGGGCTGCACGGGAGAGTGGCAAGCACATAAGTGTGGCTGGCATGGAGGCTGGTGGGCGGTAGTCACAAGACATGGAGCTGGCTAGAGATGCAACCAGAGCATAAATAGCATTTTGTGGCAGGCTATAGAAGTTGGAAATTATCCTGAAGCTATAAAGAGTGTTTTTGGCCAGTGAAGTTGACACAATCAATTTTGTGGCTTAGAAATATTACTCTGGCTTCACTATGAAGAATAAATTCGAGGAAGACAAGTTTTCATTTAACTTCTTCCTTCTCTGGTAAGAAAAGTCCACAGAGCTTGGTTTTTCTATAAAGTTATTTTATATATTTTTCTATTTGAATATATCTCTGTTGAATAATCAATTATTGTAGTGTCTGTAGGATACTCAATATTAATCCTTACATCTGGCTTTGCTCCCAGACAAGGTAAATCTGCCTGCTGTTAAGTCATTTTCCCTCTATGACATCATTGGGCTTCACAGCAGGGAGACGACTTAGGCGACCTTCTTTCTCTTCTATATTTTTGAGGATTCAATGAGTTAGATTGATACATATTTTCCTTTGTATTTTTCTATCTTCTCTAATTCATGCATTGCAAATGTAACTTAAGCCTGAATCATTTGTCTTAATTAATGATAAGGAATCTTAATTAAGTCTGTGATTTCTTTCATTCATGTTGTTGCAAATATTATCCAATAATATTTTATAATGAAAATAATTAATGGATTAAAATATATAAAACATTCTACGATTTAAAACTCTTAGCATGGGAGTCTGGAGAAATGACTCAGTGGGTAAAAACCCTTGGTGCGCAAGCATGAGATCCTTAGTTCTAATCCTCAGAACCCTTGTAAAATCTAGGCATTGGAGAGTACATCTACAATCCCAGTGCTTCTAAGATGAGATGAAAGTTCCCAGTAAGTCAGGTAGTCTGGCATATGCAGCACAGTGGCCAGGCTACAAAGATACTTTGCTTTATACAAGGTACAAAGAAAAGATGGACATTTGAGTCTGTTCTTTAACCTCCATACATTTCTTGCCATCCCCATCTATCTCACTGACACTGTCTCTCTTTCTGTCTCTCTGTCTCTCTCACACACATATGTGCATGCACATGCACGCACACACACACACACACACACACACACACACACACACACACCAGAATGGGCACTCATGTTTATACCCAAGCACATGCACAGGATCTTCTTTGCACTCCCCCTGGTCTCATGCTCTCTTTGCACCAGCTAGAAGTCATCAGTATCCTAAATTTTGTAGTCACTGATTCCTGCTGTTCTCTACATTTTTAACCACTAGTGTGTGTGTGTGTGTGTGTGTGTGTGTGTACATATATATATGTATATATATAGTTTGCTTGCCTGTTTCTTTAACTTTTCAAAAGATGAATCATACTATATATATATTCATCGTGATACTATACATATTCATTGTACTATATATAACTGTACTATACATATTCAGACCATATATATATCAGATATATCCATTCATATATGAATATATTCATTCATACTATATATATTTATCATGTATATGAATCATGTTATATATAATGAGTCATAACTAACTTATTTTTCATTTTGAGACTCATCTAAATTGATGTATATAGCTATATCTTGTTCATCTTCAGCTAGTGATATTTCATTATATGATTCTATATCATTTTGTTCATTCAATATATGTTCTTCAGTTCCAATATTATAAATAATACCCTTATAGAAATTTCTATGAATGTTTTATAAAGCACACGTGGGCATTTCCTTGGAGAATATTTAATGACATATTGTGGGTTATGTGTATATTTAACATTGCTGATTAATAGCAATCAATTTTCACTCAGTATTAATTACAATTTATATTGTGTGTATTTTATCAATAAGTTACATGTGAAATGAATTTGCATTGTCGTAATTTCTGTTTCCTGATTATTAAATTGAGCATCAGTATCTACAGGTCTTTTCACTTTCCCTACCTTTCTGTGGGTTGCATATCATTATTTTTACTTTCTATATACTTCAGAGGTTTTGCAGTTTTATGCATACAATTATATCTCTTCATTCACATTATTGCTACTTTATCAAAAGTACTCATTACAAGTAATTTACATACAATTTACCAAAGATTGTAAATTGAAATATTTCAAGCCTAAGTACAATAATTACACAATAAAGTGTACATTTTTCTCACCCATACCTAACACATGGACAACAAGAATATAGGATAACAATCCTTATATACTGAGAAATTCTCCATGAATACGGCTGCAGAGCTGGTTTACTGATTAAGAATATTTGCTGCTCTTGGAGGACCTGACCTTTTTCTCAATACCTACATGGGAGCTCACATCTGTCTGTAACTCCAGTTTCAGGGGATATTAAGCTTTCTTCTAACCTCTGCGTGCAGTGTATGTACATGATACATGTACATTTTACAAAGCATGCATACTCATAAAATAAAAATAAATAACAGTTGCCCATAAATATCATTGTAGATATTCAAAGCTAAATCAAAAGATCTTTTCCTTTTTGAAACTTTAAAAATATATAAAAAAGAAAACAAATTAATACTAGTTAGTAAGTTCCTTAACCAAGGCTATGTCCATTTATGACCTCTACCAATGTCAAGATTTTATGTCAATGAATAAGTTTTAAAGAGGTATGGAAAATGTTTTGGTAAATTAAGCACTTTCCAGGATTGCATGAGGACCATGGTTCAAATCCCCCATATCCCTATAAAAGTCTTAGGACGTGCTGGCCCACATAGGATATCAGTGCTCAGGGAAAAGGAGACAGGAGATTCCCATGCAAGTGAGATAGACTAACTGAATTAGTGCACTCTAGTTCATCAAGAGACCCTGCCTCAATAAATCAAGCAATGAACTACCAGTAAAGATGCCTAACATCAATCTCCACACACGTGGGTGCACATGCATGCATGTATGCCTTCATATGTGAGTCTATATACATGAATATATAGATATACATGAATGTATACAATATTTGTGCACATTCAACATTTTCTTGTGTGTTGTGTCTCAGTATATTCATCTTCATATATATGTGGAACAATATGTGAGCATGCTTGTGTACAGTCATGTGCAGAAGTATGAAATTGCCAGCTAATTTTATATCTTTCCCATTCTATGCTTTGAGACAGAGTCTCCATACCAAACTCACAGCCACTCATATGGCTAGTCTCCATAGCCCATTTGTTCTAGAGATCCATCTCCTTCTGAGGTTGGAATTGCAATTAAGCTATCACCCTTAGCATTTGTATGTATTTCGGCTTGAAACTTTGGTTCTCATGCATTCTGCAAGATTTTTAATCAGTGAGTCATCTCTCTAGGCTAAAAAAAATTAGAGAGTTTAAAAATATTTTTACATTAAGTTTGTATCTTATAATTGATTTTACACTTTATGGATATATTTACATTTATTTATTTGGGTGAGAGTGCATATATATTGTATATATTGTAAATAAATCTAATATCTCAAATCAATTAGCTACCACTTTATTTTATTATTGTACATATGTTTTAAAAGTATTATATTTTATGACATCTGTAATTCTTTCCCAGGCTATGCTGTGCTGACCTTGAATTCTATTTGTAAGATCCACTGTTTACTCTGTAGTCTATGTTCAGCAGTGCTGTATTGGTAGTTTGAAATCAGACATGTAGACAATATGGAAATTGGAAAATCAGAAAATTGGAAAACAGAGAGAGGATTTTATTTATTTATTTATTTTGGTGAATATTGTCATCCATCAAAACTGTTTATCTACCATTCCATGGAAACCCCCATCCACCATTGTTAAAAGGTCATCATTGACCATAGAGGTACGGAATACAATAGGCATTTTTATTTATTTTTTACTGGGCCTCTCAATCATACCTTATGTGTCTTGATTACTTCATCTGTCTTGAAATGTTTTTCTTCATTTAGGTCCAAGACTTTTCTCTTTGTTGTCAACTCTTTCTTAATGTATTCAATTATTTTCTCACCTTTCTAACTTTTACATTTTTTGACGCTCCTTCAAGACCTGAGCTTTGAGTCTTTAGAACTCTTTCCTTTTTCCACCTTCACATGCTTACTAAATATTTTCACCCAGGACCATATCTTTAAAATATTTCATATTTCAATCACTATCAACCAACATTTTTGTTTCCCGCTAATTTGCCATCATTATTCGTTGAGTGGTTGATCTTTTCTCATGCAGGCACAAAATTCAACTTTAGTTTCAGATTGAAATAGTTCAGATCTTATACTTCTCTCAAATGTTCTCCACCTTCTTTATCTCAGGAGAGCATAACAGTTTTTTGTCACTTACTCTAAATAGCTTTGGAGTCATTTTAAAAATGTACATGCATGGTACCTATGTGTTTATGGGTGCATGCACATGTGAGGAGGCCCAACATTGATAGCAGAAGTATTTCTTGATCACTCTTCACATTAATATTGAAGTGAATCTCTACTTTGAACCTGGAGCTTACTCTTACAGGCCAGTCCAGCAAACCAGCTTGTTCTGGGGACCCCAACTCTCTCTTCTGAGAGCTTGAGTCACAAGTGGGCTAGCATACCCACAAGCTTTTATGTTGGTTCTGGGGATCCAGATTCTGACCCACATTCTTCATGGCAAGCACAGTATTTACACAGTCTCCTCTTTAGTTCTCAAACTTTGTGATCTTTCAGTTTCCCTCCTCGGTCCAAGCCAGGATCCTGGTCTTCTGGATTAATGTCATCTACCAACCACATGACTCATGTTATACTTAGGACACATGTTATACTTCAGTATCAGGGGAAATGTTGACTTAAGTTGAGTATACTCTAGGCATAGGGCACTTATCTTTGGCTGGTCCCCACGTATCAGAACATTCTTCCCTCCTAAAGCTGTAAAACTTACCTCCTCACATAACAACTTACCATGTGATTATGTTCTACTCCTTGTCTACTGGTGTCTCCATACTAGCTCTTTCAGACACTTTCACAAACTGGAGCATGATTTTCTTCCTCTCAGAATCCCTCCTCCTCCTCTTCCTCCTCTTCCTCCTCTTCCTCCTTCTCTGCTTCCTATCCTCCCTCCTCCTCCTCCCCTTTCTCTTCCCCACCCCTAAGCTTCCTCCTCCTCCTCTTTTGCCCACCCCTCCTCCTCATCCCCTTCCTCTTCTTCTGTGTCTGTCATTAATATCTATATATGAAAATAAATGGTTTTTCTCATCACTGTATCCCAGTGGCCTTTGAAAATATTTACTTTGTAGGCAATTCGTAAACATTTCTTACATAAAAAAACTGAGTGGTTTTCATATTTAGAGAGATGTTCACTATCATACTTTTGAGAGGCCTCTTGCATCTACTTTCTAAAGTAAATATTAAGTTAAAGAAGGCAATTCTGTGAGGTAAGTCATTATCACTCAGCTGTTAAAGTATCCAACAAAGTAAAACTGAAAAATGCAATAATTAGACCTACTGAATGCCACAGGTCTACCTGTAGCCTTTAGTAACAGAGAGAACAGTACTGGCTAACTAACTTTTAGCAACACAGAAGAGCATCCATTAGGAACTCGGCTGGCTTTAATCTTGCTATTCATACTGGCTACACACAGATACTCTTTGCCAGAGCCAGTATTATACAGACATTCCCTCAATTCTGTGATTTTTTTTCTGAAAATTTCTCCTTGCTATCTTCCTGCCAATTTCCTGCTGACTGCAAATGAGCACAAAATGTCAGCTTTTGTTATTTGAAGCACTAATGATGGATTTGAAATATTATTCTTCCTTTTGATTCCAGAATCCACTGTTATGATCTAACTAATGCAGTAACCCAGGCCTTTCTATTAGCAGAAAAGTCAGCTGAGAGCGTGAAGTGTGATCAAGTGCAAATAGATCTAATTGAGGGAATTTTTGAGACTTATTTTTTTCAGATTCTAATAAAAATGGTAAAAATCATGTCTGCCCCAAATATGTTGTATTTCTCTAGGAACAAGAGGTGCAGCCCTGTTGCTCCAAAATAGTCTAATTCCTTTTCTCACTTTGTGGCTTGAATTTGCAAACTGATTTGATCATAATCAAATTCTTAATGACAACACTTAAAAAGTTAAATTTTGGAATTAACGGAAGTCATTAATCATACTTACTATTTGACAAAAGCTTATGAAATGAGAATTTGACATTCATCAGAAAAACATACTGATAAAATAGAAGGTGTGATTCTAGGCTTTCCTGTCCTTCTGTTACCCCCAGGTAACAAGAGGTTTTTAACTCATCTAAAAATTTGTGTCTTGCTGAATTGTCTCAAGAACAAAAACTGAGCCACGTCGTAGCGTGATCTCTCTGATCTATCAAAGCAAATGCCTTTTCTCCGATGTCCCAGCCCAGTTTTGAGCATACCATAATGTTGTTCTTGGAAACCTTGAAAAAATCTGATATCATTTCCCAAAAGACAAAAGAAGATTGACAATCTGTATAATGCCTTTATGGAAGACAGTTGGACAGTGGTGACTAATACCTTCACTCTTAAGTGAATTATCCATTGAGTCAGTTGCTAGACAACTTCTTATTCTTCCAATATTGGCTAATTATTTTGGAAAATAGTTCTGGTGGATTTTTAAACCAGTAATAGGAATGTTTTAATGTGAAGGGCATAAAAAAGATGATTTTCCAGGTCTATTGTGAAAATCATGGCAGGAAATTAACGAGGTATTTAAGATACCTTCTTATTTATTACAGCAGTAAGATCTAGGCATTCAGGCAGGAGACTATTTGCTTCAAACATTTAGCTTCATCATAATGAAAGAAAAAATGAAATGTGTATTTTTAAATAGGTAAATTCTAAATCATAGAAATGGACGTTTTTGGAGTTGGTGTTAAAATAGACACCCAAAAGCAGGAAAACCAAATCCTTATCAGAAACTATAACTCACCAACTGATAGCTTTCCAGAAAGCAACATGTTCACATTCTGAATTATTTTCTGATATGCTATTATACAGGTTATGAATATGCTATGTCAAAAACATGGAAGGATGTATCTGTGTCTTTCTAGAATATCAGCAGAATCAGAATTTATTGAATGACAATAAATTTACAAGGTACGTAGTTTTCATTGGATGCAATGTGACAGGTTTCCCCTGATTACTCCTGATAGATGCCAATTGACAAATTCAAGCCCTCCTTCTTCTTGCTCATTCTCTCTTTCTTCATATGTTTTATGTATATAAGCACATAGAAGTGCACATATAGAGGCCACAACTTAACTCAGGATGTTTTCATTTAGCATTCACCACTTCAGTGAGTGACAGGGTCTTTCACTGAACCTGGAGCCTGTTGATTCTGCTATACTGGATGACTAGAGAGCCTCTGGGGTCTTCTGGTCTCTATTCTACTAGTGCTCTATTAAATATGTGTGTCATTGTGCCTAGTTTTTATATAGGTGATGAAAATATTAATCCAAGTATACACACAGAGAGAGAGAGAGAGACAGAGACAGCGACAAAGACACAGAGAAAGCGACAGACAGACACACACACATACATACATACATACACACACACAGGGTGGAGGGAGAGAGTGACCAAAGTGTTAAAGAGACTACAGCAAAGTTCAGAGACTTCAAACAGACTTTACTGGAGGCAAGGAGAAAGCTAACAGAGATGCAATAAGAATCTGTAGAAGTAAAATAAAGAACCCTATTGGAATGTTCCCTTGCTGAGCTTAGTCTCAGGGTTGAGTTGCATGATGGTCCAGTCCTAGGTGAAGTACAGAAATGGATCTACATGATGAAAAGAATGAATAGCAATTTAAATGGGATGATTTAGCTCAGCTGAAACCCTTAAGACACTTGGCAGTTGTCTGCCTGTCAGCGATTTGATACTCACAATGGAGAGTTAAATGAAAACCCAATGGGGCTACCTCCATCTCCATTGCAGTGCCGTGGCCTTCTCTTTATGGAGTCCAGGTAGAAATTTGACCCCTCCCTTGGTCTGGTGTAAACAATACATTTTTGAACCTGGTTTGCCCAATAAGATTTTAGTAGGTTTATGTGCTCATACAACCCTAACCTACTCTAATGATTTGATAAGGTTGTGCAATTTCTACATTTTAGCAGTCTGTGTCTTATAGGTGGTGCCTGACAGAGGTGGTGATGTTTGCATGCACAACAAACTGTAGTGTCCCCTGACCTCTCCCTTTTCACACAAAAGGGAATCAAAAGTTCTTCTAAAATAGGAGTCTCTTGGGCAAGAGAAAATTGTAATTTTGCAAAATGTAGAGTAACTTAGAGCAGAGGACGGCTTGATCTCAATCAATCACATAGAAATATATTTACATATGCTCTAAAATAACATCATAAATTGTTACTTAATTTACATATACATAAAATACCTACCATGTGCAAAACAATGTGGAGATCTGTAATAATACAGCATTATACCTATGCTGAAGGCTGTGATCTGGGTGTTGTTTTGGCCTCCATTCAATTCAAATGGCCTTGGGTAGTGTTTAGAATGGAAATAGGCTCAAGAATTTGAACACTTGCTCTCCCAGGTATTGTTTGGAAAGAGAGAGGAGGTGCAATGTTGCTAAAGAAAAAAAATGGAAACATCTCCCATGCTTGTGGATTGGCAGGATTAATATAGTAAAAATGGCCATCTTGCCAAAAGCAATATACAAATTCAATGCAATCCCCATCAAAATCCCAACTCAATTCTTCATAGATTTAGAAAGAGCAATTTGCAAATTCATCTCAAATAACAAAAAACCCAGGATAGCTAAAACTATTCTCAACAGTAAAAGAACTTCTGGGGGAATCAGTATCCCAGACCTCAAGCAGTACTACAGAACAATAGTGTTAAAAACTGCATGATATTGGCACAGTGACAGGCAGGTGGATCAATGGAATAGAATTGAAAACCCAGAAATGAACCCACTCACCTATGGTCACTTGATCTTTGTCAAAGGAACTAAATTCATCCAGTGGAAAGAAGATATCCTTTTCAACAAATGGTGCTGGCTCAACTGGAAGCTAGCATGCAGAAGAATGAGAATTAGTCCATTCTTATTCCCTTGTACTAAGCTCAAGTCCAAGTGGATCAAAGACCTCTATTAGTTTCGCTAATAGAAAAGAAACTGGGGAAAGCCTTGAGCACATGGGCACAGGGGAAAGTTTTCTGAACAGAACACCAATAGCCTATGCCCTAAGAACAAGAATTGACAAATGGGACCTCATAAAATTACAAACTTTCTGTCAGGCAAAGAATACTGTCAACAGGACAAAACTTCAACCAACAAATTGGGAAAAAAATCTTTACCAACCCTACATCCAACAGAGAGCTAATATCCAATATACAAAACTCAAGAAGTTAGACTCCAGAGAACCAAATAGCCCTATTAAAAATGGGGTACAGAGCTAAACAAAGATTTTTTACATGAGGAATATCGAATGGTAGGGAAGCACCTAAACAAAAGTTCAACATCCTTAGTCATCAGGGACATGCAAATCAAAACAATCCTGAGATTTCACCTAACACTGCTCAGAGGGGCTAAGATAAAAAGTCAGGAGTCAGCAGGTGCTGAAGAGATTGTGGAGAAAAAGGAACACTCCTCCACTGCTGGTGGCATTGCAAGCTGGTGCAACCACTCTGGAAATCAGTCTGGCAGCTCCTCAGAAAACTGGACATAATACTACTGGAGGACCTTGCTATACCACTCTTGAGCATATACCCAGAGTATTCTCCAGCATGTAACAAGGACACATGCTCCACTATGTTCATAGCAGCCCTATTTATAATAGCCAGAATCTGGAAAGAACCCAGATGTCCCTCAATGGAGGAATGGATACAGAAAATGTGATATATATACATTGTGTACATATATACACATATATGTATATACACAATGGAGTATACACATATATGTATATACACATTTGCAATCTCACCTGAAGAAGTCTGACGAGACAGCAAAGCTTGAGGTAGGAGAGGTGTATTTCGGACTACAAGAAGTCACCCTGAAGGGATGAGAGTGAGCAGTGGTGAAGGAGACCACTGTGTGAATCCACTCTTAGGATGGGGGAGTGGACGGCAGACAAAGAGATCCTGCATCAGCGTACATTTAATGAGTATTTATTCTGTTGATAAAAAGTCTACAAAAGGGCCATATTGCTCTTTTGGCCAACAGTAGCCACCACCCTCAGTGAAGTTTTCATTGCTGGTTTAACAAGCTACTGATTATAGGGGAAGTTATCCCAATAACCTCCAAGTTGATGATAATCTAATAAACTTGCTAATGTTCATAGTCTAGTGGAAGGTAGCAACTGGAAGTAGCTATTTCCTAAGTCATAAATTTGGGGTGTTAGCCCTTGCTTTAGAAACAACTACCAAGCAGGAGTTCTTCGTTTTACTCTGTTACTCATACTGTTTAAAGTACGTCTCTGTCTGACCTGAAGCCCTTTATCTCAAAGGCTCCAAGTAACAGATACTAGATTAAAAACTTGAAACTCTGCATCTTTCTTGCATCAATATGCTCATGAGTCTTAGGCTTCTGGATAGGATTGGCAGATAAAACATAAGCTGTTCAGCTATATGTAGATTTTACAGCAGTGCATATCAAGTGTAAGTATATGTTATACTGGGGAAGGGGAGCTGGCTTATGGGATTTTCTGGGGAAGGGGGAACCAGGAATGGGGGACAACTTGTCTGAAGTATAAGTATGTCTATTTGAAAGTGTGAGGAAAATAGTTCAAGTCCCTTTTTCCCTCAGATTGAGTTAGTTTGTCATTGAAAATGTCCAGAAACTGAGGCCTGGAAATCAACTACCAAATATTGCCAATTCTTAGTTCAGATGCTATGCTATGGTAAAATGAGAATGGTAACATAGAAGGAGAATGTGGTATGCATAATAATACCTAATTTGGTTGCTGAGATGAGAGGTACCAGTGACCTGGGGATGTAAGAATGTAAGTTTATATGGTGGAGAGGATTCTGAACTAAGGAAGGAATCTTTCATAATGTCCATACATACTAAAACATAAAAAGCAGTATTGCATGCTTCACAAGTGTTTACTTTGGGGTCTGGACTTAGTGTTTAAGGGTATGTACTATTCTTACAGGGAACACAAGTTCAGTTCCCAGCACCCATGAAGGAGTTATGACTCATGTGCCTGTAACTCCAGTTACAGGGGACTTAATACCATTCTCTGGCCTCTATAAACACTGTACTCAGGTACACAAATACACACACACACACACACACACACACACACGTACGCACACACACACACACAATTTAAAATAAAAAGCATCTTTAAAATTATATACTAGATGTTTTTATAATTACAATAGTATCTCACAAAGAATATGTTCAGGTTACATAAAAAGGCTCTCAACTCCAGAGTGCAAAAGGTTTTTGCAGTCTGGGCAAAATTTAGAAAAAAAAAAAAAAGTGTTTATCCATGTATCTAGAAAAAAAAGATGAAAAAATGTTTTCTGTCATCGTGTTTTCCAACTTTAAGTATATTTGCTTATCATTTTAATATAAACAGGATATATTTATATAGCCTAAAGCAATAGGAACCAGATTCCTTGTTTTTAAGATGCCAAAAATATAACTTCAACGATAAGAAATAGCAGAATAACAGAGAGAAGTAAATAAAAAAACACCAAGTTTCTATTTGATTCCTGACCAAGTTTTCAGTTTTATTGCAGGATGTGTCATGCCGACAGATATGTACAGCAGTACCACACAACCCTGATGTGAAAAGCAATCTGACAGCATTCTTGTTGTCATCAAATTCTAATGTTGTAATGCAAATAAGATTGTCATTTAGCTATTTGTCAAGATATTGTTTTGTTAAAAACATTAAAACATTTTTATAAAAGAATCCAAATTTTATCAGTTGGCTTGGACTATTAGAAAGGGCATAGCCTATGAATTCTGATGACCCATTAGATCTTGGTATGGATGGAAAGACTGTACCTGTCTCCATGGCTGTGAAGGGTACACAGAAGATGGTGGCAGAAAAGAATTTGAAGCATCCAATTCTTCAGAAACTTCACACCTAGTGAATAATTGCAGCATCTTAACCAAATTCACACTGCTCTTAATTTTACAAAGGAAAAGCATTATTAATGAGACAAGGTGTTATGTCATAAGGACATAGAGGCTCTGGAGTGAGCTGCCTGTTAGCTATGGGACCATAGATCGAGTAAAAATTTCTTAAGCTTTTACCTCCCTTTATATGGAATGAAACCAGTAACTGTACCTAGCTTACAGTTTTGAATATTTAATGAGTTAACTGCTTAGCTTAACACAAATAGCAGACAGCAAGTATTGACTAAATGTTGAAAATTACAACAAAAAACACTCTGGATAGATAACTGGACTTTCAAACTGTATGCGGAAAGGTGGAAAATTGAATGTGTGTATATGTGCAAAAAAAATTTCCTAAGATCATTGACATAATTACAGATTAAAATTTATTTATGAAGATAATACAGATAGCCTTTAGAACTTATAGTAGCATAGTGACAGAACTTTGGGATCGGCCATTTTATCAGGGGTGCTACCCTGTCTGGCAGTGTTGTTTATTAGAAAGCAAAAGTGAGCTATACATGTAAAGCTTCTTACAATTTACATTACAAGACCATAGTGATTTTAATTATTTTGTGAATTAAAAATGGTCATGAACACTGATGCTATTATGGGAAATATCAAAGATTCTGAGAAAAAAAGTTTAAATTGTTTACATAAAATATTTTTAAAGACAGAAGAAAGGAAAGAAGGATTATAATGAGCACCAGAGGACAAGGACTCAAGCTATGAGGTAATGCCTTATAGGTGTGGCAGTGGACATGTGCCCACGGAATGTCAATGACATGTTTGACTAAACAAGACCTGCACCATGAGCATTCCTCTGGCATGATAATACTGATGGAGTACATCTCACAATGCCCCACACATAGAATAGAGCTGCAGAGAGTCAGTGGCTGCTGAGAAAGGAAGACTCGGTTTTCTCTAGTGTTGATCCTCTCATAGGTTAACCCTAAACACATACAGATACAAGCAATGTAAATGCATTCAGTAGGTTTGACTGTATGTGTGTACATATATGCATGCATAACAATACTCACAAAAGTAACGATTTTGAGCCAGAGTGGAAGGGATGTGGGAGAAATTGGAAGAGGAAGAAAGAAGGAAGAAAATGCAAATACAGGGTGCACATGTATAAGCTTCTCAAAAATATCAAAAAAAATTAATAAAAATGGTATTATACAGTGAAGAAGAATATTTACTTTCAGAAACTTTTGAGGTACAGTCTAGTTTCTTAATGCCCCCCTCAACTTTCAGGCCTTGTATATACCTGCTTCAGGTTAACAACCCCCTTTGAGTTGAAGACAGGGCCTAGAGGAAATTAGGGAGTCCTACTTGGCAAGTTCTAAACAGCAGCTTGAAAGTCAGCCATCAGAAGACACTGATGATCCAGAGAGACATTAAGAATGGCTCTATGGTCTCTGTTCCACACTTTGTCTCTGTATTTTCTCCCAGAGACTGAAGGAAAGACCATCCAGAAACTGCCCCACCTGGGGACCCATCCCATATACTGTTACCAAACCCAGATACTCTTGTGGATGCCAACAAGTGCTTGCTGACAGGAGCCTGATATAGCTGTCTCCTGAGAGGCCCTGCCAGTGCCTGACAAATACAGAAGTGGATGCTCTCAGCCAACTATTGAACTGAGCCCAGGGTCCCCAATGGAAGAGCTAGAGAAAAGGCCCAAGTAGTTGAAGGGATTACAGCCTCATAGGAGAAACAACAATATGAACGAACCAGTGCCCCTAGAGCTCCCAGGGGCTTAAATACCAACCAAAGAGTATACATGAAGGGACCCATGGCTCCAGCCACATGGGTAGCAGAGGATGGCCTGGTCAGACATCAATGAGAAGAGAGGCCCTTGGACCTGTTAAGGCTCATTGTCCCAGTGTAGGGGAATACTAGGACAGGGAAGCAGGGGTGGGAGGGTTAGTGAGCAGGAGGAGGGGGAATCAGAAGAGGGTGTTTTTGGAGAGGAAATGAGGAAGGGGGATAGCATTTCAAATGTAAATAAAGAAAATATCTAATAAAGAAAAAAGGACACACACACACACACACACACACACACACACACAAAGAATGGCTCTTTGGCAGACAGCTTTGCGTTTTCTCTTGTTGGCATCTTATAGCCAAGCTTCTGTCTCCTGTTGTAGTCAGGGTTAAGGTTATGGCCCTGAGGAAAAGGTGTGTTGTTGGCCATTTTAACGTACATGTGTGCTGTGTATTTTTCATGAGTTTCTTTGTAATTCTAGGCTTTTTTTGTGACCTTCCTTCTGTTCTCTATTAGAGGTAGAGAAAAGTCAAAGTATACAGGCTCTATTGTGTACTTTCTGTTTCAGATAGCATTAGGAACAGTTTTATAATTTCTAAGGAATTAATATTTTCTAATTCTAAGGAATTAATTTTGAATTAAAATATAATTGTATGATTTCAAACCCCTTCCTTTTCATTTGTTTAACCTGTACCATCTCCAACGTCTCCTGCCGCCCTCACTCCTTTCAAATACAAAGTATCTTTTTCTTTTATTATTATTTACACAGCACTCGCGTGCGCGCGCGCGCGCGCGCGCACACACACACACACACACACACACACACACAATCTCTTTAGTTTATTTTTGGTTGTTTGCATGCATATGATTTTTAGGACTAGTCAATTGGATAGCCAATTAAAGGGCTCATCCCTGGGGAAGATGAGTCTGCTTTTCACTATCATTAGTAGCCTCAAGGGTTGTTTTGTATGTTTGCTTTGATGTTGTTATTGTGGTGGTGGTGGTGGTGGTGGTGGTGGTGGTGGTGGTGGTGGTGGTGGTGGTGGTGGGTTTTGTGAAGGGTGGGCTGTGGGAGATAGTTCCCGCTTCCACTTTAGTGTGCCTATGCTCGGGTCCTCTTTAAGAGCCACACTGGTGCAGCAATGTGAATAGAGCTTTCCTGTCATTTTTGAGACTCACAGTTTTGTAGCCAACTTCAAGGTCCTCCAGCTCTTGCAGCCTGTCCTCCTCCTCTATAACGCTCCCTGAGAAGCCCTAGGGGATTTTTAAGTAATAGTTTCTCCTGTGTGCAAAGAAGGTATAATGCATACTTAAATATTTTAAATTATATCAATTAACATACTTCTTATATAGATATTTCAATGCTTTTGGTAATCACAATCTTTGTGACTATTATTAATTGAGCTTAATTTTTTGAAGAGCTATAACACAGAATATAAACTTAATAGGATTTAATTTAAATTTTAAGCATAAACCAATATTCTAATACTTCATAGTAGATTGGATGTAAGAAAACTAGTTTTTTTTTTTTGGCTAACTGCGCAAGATTTCAGATGCATATATAATTTCTTAATGCAATATTTTGATTTTTTAAAATATATTTTATGGTGCTAAACATGTCTTCAAAGACTCTGTATATACTTGACAAAAGAAAACAGATTTCCATTTCCTTGAATTGAGATGTTGAATGAGTACTATCTTTATGCAATAACTTCATGAGAAGACTTCATAACTTCTACGTATAAATTATCATACTCTGGTTCCAGAATTGACAAAGAAACAAGCTCACACTAGAGCATGTCCTCTTCTCTCCTGTCAGCTTGGTCCGGGAACACTTGCCCTGGGAAACCATTTACTTCAGTAGTGTACTTTGAATCTTAAACTAGGCAAAGCGATTTTCCTTTTAACTTGCACTAGTTTTCAAATAATTTGAATTTTGAGCTTAAAAGAGTCTTCTGCTTTTAAAAAGGTGTCCTTGAAACTGCATCACTGCTATGAATGTTTGAGTGTTTGGAGAAATTTTAATTTAATGGCTTTACCTTCAATGTGATCACATAACAACATTTTTTTTTAATGAATGACTCATTCAGAAATAAATTTCTCATTGCAAACCTTCTTGGCAGTCATTAATTTCTCTGCTGTATATTGTTAAAATAAGTGAGTCCAAATTCTCAACATGGTCAAGTAGTAAGATTCAACAAGAATGCATTTTGTTATTTTATTAAACTGTAGTTTAAATTAGCTGTCGCTCTTTCGATATTGTAGTCTTGGTTTCCCCGTGTTTTCCAACCAGCCAGGATTAGTACTGCTTTCATGCTCATACAGGTTTGGCTAGGGGAACCCCTTTAGGGTTGGCACTTGTGCCTACTTGATACAGACCCAGTAATCTTTGGAAAATATTCTGTGTTCTTGTGCTGTTTTTTTTTTTCCTGTATTTTGTCCCTGTTCCAGATTTGAAGTTAGCCATTTCTTCAGATTAAGTCCATGTTTCAGGAGGAAAAAATAGCATCGGAGATGATTACTAATGATGCATACACTAAAAGAAAGCATTGAAAAATACGATTTCTGGTCCATATCACTGGGCCAAACACAGGACGTGCATCCCTATTAAGATACTACTTAGTTCTTTTGATGGAGCATTTCCATGGTTTCAATTCTAAAGTTTAATATCCATTCCTACCAATGTAAACATTAATTATCTGGAAAAATAAAAAGATGTATTTATTTACCTGAAGAAATTTTTAAAAATTCAACAACTATGTAAACAGTGACAGTCTTGAATAACAGTCAAGTTCCTCTATGCTGGCCTTCTGTTCTCAAGATGTACCCTTAGACAGTGGAGTACCAAAGCGGGAGGTATACCATCTGTCCAGTGGGCAGAATGAGCAGTGAGAAGAGTTTCCATCACACTTTTAGAATGATGTACACAGAAAAGTGTACATCTTAGTTATTTTGTTGTAATCACTGCTGGTGATGGTAGTGGTGTTCCTGACACCATTGCCTGAACTGAACTATTGTCTCTCTGAAAGCCCCTCTCCTGACCCTGCCCAGGATTGACACCAGACTTATAGCCAAGTCTCTCCCGCCACTCACACAGACTCTTTGAGTCTGTCATATAAGGGCTTCTCTGGGGGAGCTGATTCACCTCAGCTGGTTTCAATGGAAAGTCATTGGTGTCAGTATAGTGGACAGGCTATTTTAGAAGGCAAATTCTTTAAGCTTCTGACCCAGCTCACCTCATGAACATGGGTGAAGTCTCTTTCCCCTTCCGCCTTGAGAGCATAGGGGACACAAGCAGCTTAGCATCCAAAATTTGGTCCATGAGTCTCATTTCATGGCCATCTGGTTCAGCTACAATGAGATAATGTATATTTATAAGTACAAGATTTTATGTATTTCAGTTCTGGCTGGCACACAAAAGAAGAAAATCTGCTTCCTACTTTTTAATTTCTAGTGATATTAGAGCTGCCATAGTTTCATGGATTTAAAAACAAAGCAACATTTAAAATCCTATTCTGATATTAGAGCTTTTAATACTCCCTTTCAAAAATCACAGATATTTTCTATACTATATACTGTCCCCTTATTGACAAAATAGTCAAAGATATATATTGTTATACATGTCACATGTATATGTCTCTACTATCTCTAGGTGTACTCATAGAGTGTGTAAGTACACACACACACACACACACACACACACAGGTATATATAGTCATTTTAATTGCATACAGTCCTGGGGTAAAAGGTAACTTTTCAGTAGATCTATTACTTTAGGTTTCTTAATTTGTACTTCTAAAATGTTATTGAAAAAGTGAGAATCTATCAGGAGAAGAAAGAAAAGACATTACAAATATAAACTCATACAGATAAATCAATGAGTAGCTTCTGTCAGAACTAATTTATAAGAAGGCAGTTTTCTACTTATAAACACTGCTATCACTTGCACATCAATGTTTTGTAAAACTTCAGATATTTAGTTTTAAAATAGAAATTCAATTTTTCCATGTAATCAAAATATGACATTTATAACATTCTCACTTCTGTTTTTTGTAGTAATTGCTTTAAAGTCTGCAGAGAAAAACACAAAACAATATTCTTTAATTCAGAGAAAACCAATGTCTTTTTCAGTTTTAGCATACAATATATACTAATCAAGTTTTGACATTTAAATGGCACAAGTGATTGGTAATTGAATGGACTTCAAACTTTCTAGAATCGGGGTGTGGCTTCTCTGCAGCCTCAGTGGCCTATCTCTTCCATGACTTGGAGACTGTTCTTTTTATTGCAAAGGTAATCCCCTCTACCATTTTCTTTTTTAAGTATATTTGAGTTAAAATAACTATTTAGAAGAGGTTTTAACCACACATACACACAGACACCATGTCGTCCTGTTTTTCTGACTGAGTGCACATTAACAGCTGCCAAAGAGAATCAGCACAAGCTCCCTGCATCCACTAGCGGCAGCCATGGCAACTTCTGGGTAGTGATGAAGTCTTGTCTCATAGTGTCTTGTAGTCATTCTTAGGATACTGCTTTAACTCCAGCAGTTTGTTCTATGAGACTCAATATTCTAAGCTCCTTTTGGAGTTGTCTCCCATGTGCATATTTGAATTTTAATATATACCCTAGCCTTCTGGAACAAGAGTACCCCCCCAACAGTGAGAGTGTGAGTGTTCACACTTCTGTACTTTAAAGCTAGGCTTAAACGCTTATTCTTGGGTGTATGGGAGATCCTCTGTTTACTTTCTCATAATTATTAAAAATTTAAAGTTCAGCATAGAGATAGAAACAAAGACATAGGGGTTGGGCTTTACACTGGAATTATTTTAATGAGGTTCCTTAGGTTTTTTATCGAATATAATCTTCATTAACATTTCAAATGGTTTCTTAGTTTTTAAGCCCAGTATTTTCTTAGTAGGTGACAAGTCTGGGGATCAGCATCCCAAGGACTAGATTCCTGTGGAGTCTGTGGGGTGACATCTGCACAAATGTTTTTTCTTGGTGTCTAAGTGGACTCTGTTTGCCCTCTCTTCCTGCCCCTCACTGCCTTCATCCTCCCCGCCTCTCTGTTCTTTCACTATCAAGTCCTTGACACACCTTTACTGACTTGGCCATGAACTTCATAAGCATGCAGTAGTCAGGCAATCTCGGAAGTGATGTATTCCATCTTCTCTTCTTCAGGAGAAAGTCTGTGGCAGGGAATTCTGGCATTGCTAGTGCTGCACTCCCAACTTGTAGGAATCAGGAGTCTCAAAGGTCATGTCTGTCTAAATTAGATAATGTGTTCCTGTTTGAATCCTGAACTGAGAACAGTTTATGACAGTGACATGTAGACTTAGAATAAGGCAGACCCTCAATTTGTCACAGGATACTAAAAGAACTTTAAATGTAAGTATATGGAGTAAAGTGGCTGAGTGCTGTACGTGCAAATAGAATGCTCCATGTATTTTCCTACCTAGAATTTTGAAAAACATGTTTCTCAAATAAAAATTTCATCATGGATAAATCCAATTCACTGTTGAAAGGATACAAGTGAAGTCTTTATAGCCTTCCAAGCTGAAGGATATAAAAGAAGGAAAAATAAGACATCAAAAAACTTTATATCAGCCGGGCGGTGGTGGCGCACGCCTGTAATCCCAGCACTTGGGAAGCAGAGGCAGGTGGATTTCTGAGTTCGAGGCCAGCCTGGTCTACAGAATGAGTTCCAGGACAGCCAGAGCTACACGGAGAAACCCTGTCTCGAAAAACCAGAAAAAAAAAACTTTATATTCCATATAAAATATAGATAGACTTGTATGTCATTAAGGAGAGGGCCCAACACATACACACACACACACACACACACACACACACACACACGCACACGCACACGCACACATGCACACACACATGCACATACACACATATGCATACAGGTGTGCACAGAAAGAAAGAGGGAGGGAGGGAGAGACCTGCCAAACATAATATTGAAAATATAATCCAAAAGGAGCTTCTTAAAATGTGATTTGATTGATTTCCCAATAACACTGTACTTCCAGAGTGTGAAAGGACAATTGCATGCATTAGTTTATGGTTCAAAGTGGACATGACAAGAAATATTCAAAGGATAGTGACAAGACTACCTGAAACTGTGTGCTAGACACGCCCCAGGGGCTCTGTGAAGGGGAGATGATTGCTGGAGCAGAGAAGACCTTCTCTGAGTGTCTGGACCCCAGTGCAGGACCATGGATTTCATCTTTCAGGCACATCAGGGAAAGGACTGCTTCTGAATGAGAGTGGAACCTCCAAGATTACTAAATGTGGGACTGTTTTATTTCTTGGTCTCTTCCTGAATATCAACCATGATGAAATATCTTCCTTGTAAACGCCAGATTCTATACCAATTTGGCTATTGGCAGTGATCTACAAGGACATGGTGGCTGGAGAAAACACATATGGAGACCAAGAGATAGCAACCTGCTCTGTCGTTAGCAAGAAGGCAGCACAGTTTGTCTTTGGGAAAAGAAGCTCCGCACTTGCCATCCATGAAGATCTAAGGATATCTGCCATGGCCAGAAACAACTCCACCCTCCCTCAGTCCATCTTAGGTTGACACCAATACCAAAGAGGCAAAGAACTGCAAAGCTGTGTCTGCAGGTGACAGCCCAGCATCTCACAAGGAATGCAGCTCATGAAAGTCCTGGCTACTTACTCAGGAGAAATTTGAAGGATTCCAGAGTATATCAAGAGAAAACCAACAAAAACCACAGGACTTCGACCAGCTTACACATAGACCTGAAGTTGTAAAACCATGATAAGTTCCACCAGTTGGTAAACATCTGTGCTATCATGCTACGTGTGTGTGCAGTTTAGTAATGTATGCATTATTATTTTGCCAATGATCTGTAACTTGAGAACTTAAGTGTCATTATTTATAAATATTTTACAAAGGGATTTTTAACCCAAATGTACTATTCTTTCACATGGACATGCAATATAGTTCTTTTATCTACTATTCCAGAATTGGCACTTGTTTCTATTTTTATTAGTATTTTAATATATATGTACACACACACACATATATGTATACACACACACACACATCATGGATATTCTTTCTTATAAATCATGAATAATTTAATAGTTGGAATCCTTATATGGTTTTTGCCACTTCAGCCACTTCCTAGAGTTCACCAATCATTATCTTAGGGTCTCTTCTTTGTACTCATCATGTCTAAAAACTATGCTTTTGGTAAGTGGGTAGTGTATTTTTAAAGACATTCTTAAGGAAAAGAAAGGAAACAAAGCAGCCCTTCCTCCCCAGCACTCACTGGCTTTACTGCATTCATAGCGTACATATGGTACAAAAGTCTCTTTTCACATAAGCATTTGACACTGATAATTAAGCCCTTTTTAACAAACATGATGGGATTTTTTTCCCTCAAAATTGTTTTCTCATTTTCATTTGTGAAAGCGTGCCATTCATTCTCAGAAGATAGGTAAATATCAAACTGAATCACAAACGTTTAGACTTATTAACAGAGATCTTGGAGCCATCTTTTTATCACGGTGCTCTGCTGGGGTATTTGAGGAGATTTACATTTCTACTTAAGTTGATAGGGACAACTTATTATGTGAATTAGTAGTCATACACCAATATGAATGTAACTTTTCTTCCATGAGAGCCATTTTTTCTGAAGCATTTTGGAAGTAAGTTAAATATTAAAATTCATGGCCAGATTTTTTTCATAAGCCTGTCAAGATTTCTTTACCTTAAAAGTCAACCATGAGGCAAAAAAGAAGAAAAGCTAGACAAAGAACTATTGAGCAAAGGATTGTGAGGAGGAAACTGAGATCACAGCTCTTATCTGCACCTGAAAATGCCTAATTGACAACAAGACAAGCACCAACTACCACACGCATTCCCAGGTCACATAGTAAATAAGTCAGCAATGTCTGTAAGATATAATGTCTGTAAGATATATGCAGTCATCAGTACCCATAACCATTGCAACTTTGCCTTGGTAAGAACGCATGCTCTTGGTTTGCTAGAATAAACCTGCCCCATACCCACATCATGGCTTGAACTTTGGAAAAGATCCAGAAGACTAGAGAAGAAAATGTGCTTGATTTGTACACAATTCAGATAACGTCGCAACAATGATGAATAACTATTAAGAAGCTTCTGGGAATATGTACATCTAGTTCCCTTGTTTCCTCTGCAGGAAACAAGTGTAACATGAAAAGGCATCTGCTGAGAAAGGGTGGTCAGGCAGACTTCCTTGCCCACATGAGAGCTGTGCTCTTTGTCTTACTCTCAGGTCTCAGAGTCCCAGATTCGCTCTCTCTGGCCAGGCAACAGCCAGGGCTGCTTGCCTCACCTCGCATGGTTTTGGAGGATTGAGGATAGGTGTCTAGGCTGAGAGTGTGAAATAAAAGCAGAACTTAATAATTTTTGACTTCATGCTACTGTGTTTCCTGGGCAGGTGGGCCTGGGGGCTGACTTAGCTACCTGCCTTAACCTTGCCTTACCTCAACTCTGATCTAGAAGAGCTGTCACTCAGACATGGCCAGAAATCTTTCCCAAAGAAGTCAATTCTGTTCCTACAAATCCATGTTTATGAACCTTTTCCCCTGAAAATGGTCAAGCCACATCCTCCTCCTACATCAACTTATTTGAGGTCCAGGAGCTGAGAATAGAGAGATGAGCTGGCTATTAGAAAAATATAGATGTATCAAATATTAAAATTACTTAATCTAAAATATTTTTGCATTTTACTACATTCATAAGTGAAATTCATAAGTATTATTCTGTGACATATGTTTTATACCACATTATTCACTCTTGGACCTATACATTCCTAATTCTGACAAATTTACTCATTAATTTCTGTCTGAAAGAAACAAATTCTGTTAGAAAGAGAACTTATTAAGCATGTGATACTAATAAAATAATCAGCACTATCTTAATAAATATGATGATCTGACATTAGCTGGCAGGTACAAATGGAGTTAATTAAGTATTACTAAGATCAAAGCAGAGTTCAAATATGTAATCTAATATGATTTTTCTGTCAATAAAATTCAATGATCTTTCTATTCTCAGAGGAAATAGCTTTCTATTTCTTAGAATAGTACACTTCTTAATAAATTTTGCCTTTACCAAGAGCAGTACTTTATATTTTATGTTTAAATGATAATTACATCTTTCCCTTTTGTTTCTTTCTTCCAAACACTCCAATATACCCCTTGCAATCCCCTGCGAATTTATAGCCTCTCTTTTCATTAGTTATTATTGCATGCAAATATATATAATAACATATATATTATATGTATACACACAATATATGTGTGTATGTATTATATATAATATCCCTAAATAACTTGTTCAGACCATATAATGTTACCTACATGAATGTGATGTTCTTAAAGATGTGCAATGGTTTGTTTGATAGCAGAACTAAATGGCCTGTTCACAAACTGCCTATTTGCTTATTCAAAACTGAAAAAAACATTAAGTTTATGAGAAATTTGAGTCTCTTTTATTTCCTCATAGTAAATATTGATCATGTGTGTGTGTGTGCACAAGTGTGTATGTATGTGTGAGTGTGTATGAGCGTGTATGTGTGAGAGAGAGAGAGAGAGAGAGAGAGAGTGTGTGTGTGTGTGTGTGTGTGTGTGTGTGCGTGTGTGTGTGTGTGTTTACTTGAGCATGTGAATATAATCAATCATGTACTTAGAACACAAGTACTCTAGATCTGGCATCCACAAGCTGGTGATCTCACAGACAAACACAGACATGAAGTTATATTTTCTTTGGCCCATGGTGTTTTAAAGATAAGAATATTTCAGGCAAAAGTCTGTTTTTTTTTTTTAATTTGTTTTGGAAAATCAGGCGACAGGTGGGCATTCCCACATAGCAGCAGTTGGTTAGCATGAAGAGGAGTTCTCCTGTTCCACACAGTACAATGCACACACTCCGGCGTGTTGTGTATTCTTCACTAACTGTGTCACTCACGTGCATGCCCTGCCAGGCCCCAGGCTCTTGGAAGCATTTAAGTTTCCTTCCTTTCTCCTGGACATCCAAAGCAACTCAAACCTGAATGAGTGAAGGGTCATGTTGATTGCAGTATTTAAAGAATGTTTAAAGTTAAACAAAGGATTTAATCTGAAATTTTACAGGTGAATTTAAATGGACATTGGATAGTTACAAAATTACAAAAACCATTTTTTTGTAAGGAAAGAAATGGGATTATTGAAGACATCAGGTTGTGACCAGCCATGGAGCCTAGAAATCAAGGACAAGTGAGATCAACATTCCACACGAAGAGGGTAGAAGAGGTTGACTCAGTTTGACCAGGAACAAGGCTCCACCGCACAGAAATACCATATTCACAATAGGCACAGAGAGAGGAACTGGGCTCAGAGGCACCAGGCAGTAGTATTTATAAATATGCAAGAAGGAAGTTCAACCTGAAGGTTGGCAGCAACGGGAGAGTGGAGGGCACAGGTATGCTTTGAAAGCAGAGCAACTGGCCTTGAAGAACACTTCCCACCATCTATTTGTTCTAAGGTAAATGGTTTTTCAGACTTCAGAACATTAGCCGGTCCTGTTTCACACATCAGGTAATATTTAGACTACTGGAAATTAAATATATTCTTTAATTCTCCTAATTTCTATTCAATTACAATTTACCTCTTTCAGAAGATTCCTCAACCTTAAACATCTTCGCTAAGCATTAAAAACTCCCCTGAATGTTGGTCCCTTAGCAATTCATTTATGTCCCTATACTGGCCACTGGTGAATAACATGAACACTTCCTTCTGATTACAGAAGTTTAAGGATGTTATCATCAGTGTGTGTGGGTTCTGCTGCTCTCTGTGCCAGCACATATACTAATCAGTAAGACTTGCAACTCCAGGTAATTAGTCACCACTGCTTAGCTATTAGAACCCAGAGAAAAACCCATCCTAGTGAAAGGTGCTAGACATCCTTATGTGGCATCAAAGGGTGGCTTGAGGCCAACACCCGGGAGCTGTCCTTAAGCCACACAACACTTTGGTATATCAGACTTGGTGCTATATTCATTGATGGCATAGCGCACTCAGCACACCCAGTCTCTCATGAGGTTTTAATTCCATGTGTATTAAATGTGTTTTATCTTGCTGAGGCTGCTTTCTGAAGGCCAGAAGCAATATTGAGTGAGCCTATACTTCTGAGCAAGTCTCAGGAAAGTATTGGTCTTGACTCACAGTCTGGTTCAAGGACTGACTTCATCTATGTGTGATTCAGGAGCATTCAGCCTAGGGAAGATTTTATTTTCTTTAAGATTTATAGATATTTTAACCTACATATTAATTAAAATGCCTTCCTCCTGAATTGAAATATTGCAGTATCAACACATTATCTAATAAAACAATTTATACACAAAGAAGATTTTATTCTCTCATTTCAGAAGATCCGCCTCTAAATTTTAATGACTTGACTGGATGTTGGCCAGTGAGACTCTCATTGCACAGATATCATAAATCCAAATCTTTGAAAGATGATTTCACTAGATGCAGATGGTATCTATCCCCACGAGCTCAGCTCACGGTGCTTCTTCTGGAAGAGAAAACAATTGTTCATGGGACTTACCACTTAGTATATTCACACTAATATGTGTATGTAATCCACTACCCAACTAAAAATGAAACAATGATAAATTCTAGTTTTCCTACATGGAAAAAACCCAAGCTTATCATATTCTATGTTTCTCAATAAAAAGAAATGAAAGAGTAAGAATGAGACACAAAGCACACACAAAAAAATATAATATTTAAATCTACATGTAGATTGTACAATTATGGTGTGAAATAAGTTACTATTAGTGATGATTTTCAGAAATAAAAATAAATTACTCAGTTAGGACTGCTCTTCTGAAATCACCTTTAAAGTGAGTTGTCTTATTTTAAAATCTGATGCTCACTTCAAAAAACAGAGTATTTACATTTGAGTGCTAACATGAAAGTTGCCTTGCAGAAAGGGAAGAGCCTGGTGTTAGATGCTCAAAGAGACTTCTGTAGAATGGTATATTTATTTCCATCAAAAAGCATAGCCCTTTGTTTTCTAAGGCATCATTGCTGCTTGAGACAAGTTTTAACATTAGGAACAAGACCTCCTTTAGATACAGCATCTTTGTACTGTGTTTTGTATTTCCGGTACCCTATTACTTAGTTCCAAAATGCAAAACTCTGAAATCTGAATCCTGTGTGAAAACAGAGTTGGATGGTTTGCACATGTGTTCACATTATATCATGGTTTAACATATTACATGTACGGTTTTTAGTTACTTATCAGTGGATGGATTCGGTTTGTTTCCACGTTTTGACTCTTATGAAGCTCTGTGTGTTCCATATGTGTTTGGATATTTGTCTTTATTTATCTTCAGAATATTATATACTTGGGAGTGTAGCTGCTTAGCTATTGCACTGTTTTTCTATGTTTGGTCCATGCTACAACATGTACAATCCTAGAAACAGTCATAAAAGAATGAACAATTTGAGTGAGCTAAAGAAGACAGCAACCAAGGACTATCGACTATATGATTCATTTAAAGTCGATGCCAAGAACAAACAAACTATAAACATAAGGAATAAGTTGATGGTTTCATGGGCTGAGGGGGTTGAGAAAGGGGATTAATTACTAATAGGCAAGGGATTCCTTTCTGAAGTGGTGGAGGTATAGAACTGGTTATGGTGATGGCTGTACCATTCTGTGAGTGCACTAGGAAACAATGAGGTGGATGCAGAACGGATCGTATATTACTATAAATATGAATTATATATCAATATACCTAGTGGGAGAGAAATGAAGTTCTCCAAAATTTCTAACAAAATAAAAGGAGACTTCATCAGAAAGTGTTCTCAGAATTTTTATCACCTGATTATTGCTTCAAATTAAATTTCGCAGCATGTTTAGAAACTCTTAAGAATCGTTTCTTACATCAGTGATGGTTTGCCCTGAACTGAGCTTGGCTCTAGTTATTTGAGAAACTGGAGTCTTTGACCAAACAACATTCTTCCCACTTACTGTTCTCTTAGCTCTATAGGCTCTGATTAAGGTGGCAGGAGCTACTGATATCCAGTGGATATATCTACAGTTTCTGTTGGCTTATCAGTGCCTCTACTTGAAAGCAAACTACTCAAGAACATGGTATTGGATGGGTCCCCAGCAGACACAATTACCTGAACACAGTGGGTGGATGGACTTACCCGATTTTAAAAATAAATTGACACATTTACCTTTACAGTTTCTTCCACATTTAGAATGAATAGTGTATATGTGGAAAATTTACAAAAACCCTCATTCATTCTGCAAAACCATTTATCACATCATCACCTTAGATTTATACTAGTGAGTAGAGAGGTCACCTGACACAAGCTGAGGAAGATGCAGGGAGAGAAGTCAGTGTATCCATAAAAGGATGAGACCAACTAACTCAGTGCATGAAGAATCATAATAATGGCAATAAATCATTTGTGATATATTCAAACAACATTTACTTTTGGCACATAACTTTGTGCCAAGAATTGATCTTGCATTTCCTTTATTTATGATAAAACGAAAGTGACATTATACTTTGTCATGAATGAATACCTTAAGTGATACTTTAAAAAATATATACACTGTTCACAAAGCAACTCTTTTCTGATTTATGGTTATAAATGCTGTTATGAGCATGCTTGGATGGCAGATACATGAGAGTTGTGATCAGTAGCCATATGACTTAGGATTAATTTATTCCTCATTAGATTAGAAATCTTAATAACGTTATTCATCTTATTTTCTCAATAAATACTATGTTTTTATCTTTGGAAATATCCATTCTGACCTGGATGAAATAAAATCCAGGTGACAGGCTATGTGGCATAGGATCTGTTACAAAACATATTGTATTTGCAGGTGTTGTGCAAGGAGACTGCTCTTCTAGAGTTCTAAAAGAGTTTGGCTCTCAGCTTCTTCTTATTATTATTAAATATTTGAAACCACATAATTTCAGCTTTTCAGTTTTTATTCTTTTTTTGTTGTCAGATACTCCACTATCGCTACATACACAGTAGCAAGGTGTGTGTATGTGTGTGTGTGTGTGTGTGTGCGCGTTGTGTGCGCGTGTGCATGCGTGTGCGTGCGTGAGTGCGTGTGTGTGTGTGTGTGTGTGTGTGTGTGTGTGTGTGGAGAGAGAGAGGTGAAGCATTGAACCACATCTTCTATATAACCCCAAAGTGATATTAAAAACATAGTAACCCCGGTTATGATTGAATACTATTGTTACTAAAATATTGTTACTAAAATAGGCATGTTTATGGGATTTCCACACTAATTCATAGACTGTGTCCCACAACTGTTGAATCTATATTAAGGTTATGAAGAATAAATAGATGTATTTTCTGGTCTTCAGGGCATATCTTACACAAGACCAAATACTTCTGGAAAATTCTGAGATTCAGTTATCAACTGGATGCAGAAGGCCCCATTCCTTGGAGCTCTGAGAAGACTTTGTGGCATTTCTGTCTTCTGTTCCATGGTGGCAGTGATTGGCCTTCTGCTCCCTGTGCTTAGGAGATTCTTGGCTTATATCTAGTACACAGGTTCACTTGTGTTTTGGTTATTTGTGTTACCTTGAGCAAGTCTATGATCACTCTGGAAACAGATTTGATATCTAGCTAACAAAGAATGTTGTCTAAAGATGGTTTAAAACTGCTCTTCCAGAAAACTAGAGAGCAAAAGAAGAAACGAGTGAACGGATAATTCTTGGGCTTTTCCAGTCTCACTAGAGCAGATCCTTTTTGATTTGGTATATAAATTTAATTTTTGTTAAATAAAGTAACCTCAAAATTCATACAGGCTTTGAGCTCTGGATGAGACTGTTGAAGCTCTCCCTGCTTTGGTACACCTTGTGATGTGTTAAGACATATTTTTGCTCTGTAGACTCAAATTAAAAAGGAAAGAAAAAAAATAAAAGATCTCTCAGTGGTAAAATTATACAAGAGACTTATTTGTTCCCTTGTTTAAAAAAAAGAATTAAAATCAATAAATAGAGTTTAACAGTTGTTAAATGACTATGAGCTTGAAAGAAAGTTTACTTGAAACATAAAGACATTCATGTAAAAAACATGTAGAGGAGTAAGAATAGAGAAGGAGAAATAGAAAGGAAGATATATAAAGGAAAGCCAATTTGATTATAGAGTTTTTAAAACATGAGATTTTAAAAATATTTCTTATTGATTATAATGTGTTATACTTATTAGGAGTGAAACCAGGACTCACTTATATTTGATTCAGGTGTTTCATATTGTTATAAATTATTAAATACATATATTTGCTATTTTTGAATACTTACATTAAACACTTTTTAAAAACCAATTCATTTTAATGGTTGGTGTTTAAAAGCTGAATAATGGAAATATTTAAATAGGATTAATTAATAAGTGAGAATTATTATGTATAGTTAAAACTTACTATGATTTAATTTAAGGAACATGTTTCTTTAGTCCAGTCCAAATTTTAATGCTTTTGCCACGTACTCAAGCTGAGCCTATGTTTTAAAATTTCCTTATAAACCATGTTCTCAAACGATTCTGGCTTTTGAAGTAATCACTATTCAAGCTCCGATGAGCTGAGGAGCCAAAAAGCATTGTTTTCGTTTTTGCTGCTTTTAAAACCAGTTTGTTTTCCTGGAACCAGTCTGCCAAAGTCTTTTTGCAGTTCAGTAGTTAAGTGAGAAACAGATTTGCCATTAAAATGCACAGTCGTGCCGTCTGCATAAAGATGTATAGAGCAGTAATGACATATCCATGTTAAATCATTAATAAAAAGAGAAAGGAGGAACAGGCCCGTGACTGACACTGTTGCTTAATAGCTGGGAGGAGAAGGGGAGGAGGAGACAGCCTTGTGAACAGTAACAGATTGATGTCTGTCGGAGCCATTTCTTATCTTTGACAGCACTTGGCCTGAAGCCGATGCTCTCTACCTTCTGTAGTTGGAACCATGGTTCAGTAGGCCAAAGCAGTTTGAGAAATTAATAAAAAAAATTACTTAATTATGAAGCCCCTTCAATAATGCATTCAGTATTTTGGAGTTGTCATAAAGTAACAAACATATGATGCCCTGGCTAATTCCTTAAAGGCTTTCTGATGTGGAATCTATGTGTTTTTCTCTAAGTGGCATTTTTAGACCTACGAAATATTTGTTTACAACCATGGATACAAATCGACTGTATTGTCTGTCTTCTTACTTCATTTTGCACTTTGGAGGTAGAGTATCCAGGAACGCTAAAGCAAGATGCAAGTTAAATAATTGATATGTAATATAATTTTTAAATTTAGAAAGCTTCCTTGAAAAGGAAACAGAAGAGATGTGTGAGTTCTACTCCTTGGTAAGGTCACAGTACTAGATGCTCTCTTTGCTGGTGTCAGTACTGTTGAACAATATTTATTTCTACATAAGGTTTGAATGCCAGATTAGGTTGCAGATAGGATTTCCTTAGCCCTTAGAAACTAAAGGGGTTAAAAGGAACTCCCGGTCTGAAGGAAAAATAATGTAACTCTCATCAAGTGTATACGAAAGAGTTGATAACTAATTTTTACTAAATTGTAGCAGTACCCAATTAAACTACTAAAAATCGATCCCGGTGTGTGCTCCTTGCTACCCTTCCCAAGGTGCTGGGTTCCTGAATGAAAGAAAGACACACACGCAGCCTTTATGTCTTGATATGCCTTACACAGCTCAATGACTGGGCCACTTCCTAACCTCCACATGGCTAATGTACCTCCCTCCGATATTCCCAATTCATTACTTACTAAAATCTATGTTCCATCCTTGCTGCCCTGGACACAGTCGGGCAGCTCTCCGAGGACCTTTCTTCCCTAGCTCCTACATGGCACCGAAGCTCTCAGTCCTGCACCTTCTCAGGCTCGGCATCTCCTCTCTTCCACCTTCCCCTAGATTGATGAATCTCCTTTTCCTTCCTCCTTCCTCAGTCCCTTGCTCAGGAATCCAAAAGTCCCACCTCTGTCTGTTCTGCCCAGCCATTGCCTGACAGCAAGTTTCTTTACCAATTAAAACCAACTGGGTTCATTTCTGGGTCTTCAATTCTATTCCATTGCTCTACCTGCCTGTCACTGTATAAATACCATGCAGTTTCTAACACTAGTGCTCTGTAGTACTGCTTGAGGCCTGGGATACTGATTTTCCTAGAAGTTCTTTTACTGTTGACAATAGTTTTAGCTATCTTGAGTTTGTTGTTCCAGATGAATTTGAGAATTGTTCTAACTCTGTGAAGAATTGAGTTGGGATTTTGATGGGGATTGCATTGAATCTGTATATTGCTTTTGGCAAGATGGTCATTTTTACTATATTAATCCTGCTAATCCACGAGCATAGATCTTTCCATCTTCTGAGGTCTTCTATTTCTTTCTTCAGAGACTTGAAGTTCTTGACATACAAATCTTTCACTTGTTTAGTTAGAGTCACACCAAGATACTTTATATTGTTTGTGACTATTGTGAAGAGTGTAGGTTTCCTAATTTCTTTTTCAGTCTGTTTAGCCGTTGAGTATAGGAAGGCTACTGATTTGCTTGAGTTAATTTTATATCCAGACACTTTGCTGAAGTTGTTTATCTTCAATTTGTAGGAGTTCTCTGGTAGAATTTTTCAGGTCGCTTAAGTATACTATATCATCTGCAAATAGTGATAATTTGAATTCTTACTTTTTAATTTGTATTCCTTTGATCTCCTTTTGTTATCTAATTGCTTTAGCTAGAACTTTAAGTACTATATTGGATAGATATGGAGAGAGGGGGCAGCCTTGTCTAGTCCCTGATTTTAGTGGGATTGCTTCAAGTTTCTCTCCATTTATTTTGATGTTGGCTACTAGTTGACTATATATTGCTTTTACTATGTTTAAATATGGGCCTTGAATTCCTGATCTTTCCAAGACTTTTAGCATGAAAGGATGCTAAATTTTGTCAATTGCTTTTTCAGCATCTAATCAAATGACCATGTGGGTTTTTTTTTCTTTTAGTTTGTTTATGTGGTGGATTACATTGATGGATTTCTGTATATTGAACCATCCCTGCATCCCTGGGATGAAGCTTACTTGATCATGGTGAATGATCGTTTTGATGTGTTCTTGGATTTGGTTGTCAAAGATTTTATTAAATATAAATAGCCAGGATTTTTCTTACTCAGAGGAACCAAACTCTGTGCCTGGAGCTGTGCTTGGCACACGGAGGCAGAGAGGAGTAAAACAAGCCTCAATCCTAAACTTCACAGAACTTTCAGTAGGAACATTAAATAGAAGAAGAATAAAGTACAGGAACCAGAACTACCTGAAGTTATCTGAAGAATGGCGCAAAGAGCTAAGAGAAATCGATTACAAGTTAGGGCTTCCTGGAAGCCCTCTGGGATAACTGGAGCTTGAGAGCAGATGCATAGTGGAAGAAAAAGTTAATTAACTGTGTGGTGAAATTTAGTTGAGCATGCCAAAAGTACAATTCAAGAGAAACTGTAGATGCAAAGGCCCTGGGCGTTCTGAACATAGCAAGTCATTCTCTTAAGAGAAATGCACAAAAAAAAAAAAAAAAAAACTGTTGGAACCTCAGGCAAAGGCCACATCTTCAAGAAGCTTGTAACAATGCAATAGAGTGTTCAGTTGTTGCATAGAGATCATTCTAAGAAACATCCCAAGAGACTTAAGAATGCTTTTCTAATTCTGTGATTAAAATAAATTTATTTAATTAAGTATATTACAATTTTATTATATTTAGTATATAGTAAATATTCCGTATATTTAAATAAGTATATTTAATTAAAACACTTTAGACATTGTGTTGAACTAACATCATTCTCAGTAAGCACTATGTATTGATGACTTTTCTTAGTGCTGTGACAAAATACCAAATGGGCCAGCAAGATAGCTCAGATGTCCAGGATGCTAGACACCAGTTTGGATCCCCAGAGGTCAATGATGAAAGGGAACAACTTCAGGTCTTCTCTGATCTCATAGGAGCATGCATACATACAGAAGGATGCACAACAAATAATATACATTGTTGACCTTTTAAAAATATTCTAACAGCTTAAGTGAGGAATACAGCATGTCCATCATGGTGCCCAAGACATGACCATAGGGATCTAACATAACTCCCTCACATTGTATTTATAGGCAGAATGCAGTGACTGATACATATTGGTACTTACCTGTTTTCTCCTTTATTTCTTTTTATTTAATCCTGGCCTCTAACCCATGGGCATTGCCACCAGGTTCATAGTGGGTCTTCCCTCTTCTGTTAAACCTTGAAAGTGTCTACTTGCTGATTCTAAATCCAATCAGTAGACAATGACAGTTTGTCGCCATACCCTCTAAAGAAGATATTGCTTGCTTATAGTATAGAGAATGCTGGGAGAGTTTTCTGGACATCATGAAGATGGTAACTGATGACAGTAAAGGATGAGACTCCATGGCTTTAAAGCCTGACAGGAAGTTACCATTTCCAGATAAAAACAAAGCATCAAATCAATAGTTTTTAGTTATGAATCGTTCTAAACCAAGGAATCTCATTTTGGTTACAGTTATTTTAGTTGACTGAAGGCATCATTATTTTAGAGATTCTGTACAGTTTTGTGATTTGTATATTTTGAAAGACCAAGTCCCTGCTATCCCAGAGGTAGGATGAGGGGAGCTGTGCAGGGGTGTTGGGAAGATGTTGGGCAGGCAGAAGCTTGGGTCTCGCCCTGTTTAATCTGTGTCTGCAGTGCATCAATATCTTCAAGGTGGTTATATCTTCATTAAAGTTTGAGAAGTGCTACTTTGGGTCCCTTGGTGAAAAGAATTAAAATAATTTATAAATTGGGCATTTAGACTAAGTTTGAAATTAGTTTTCCTGTAGTTAATTATCATTTTAATGTTAAAATGTCCTTAACACTTTCATAAATTCAAAGTTAATTATTGTTATGGAAAATGTTTCACTAGGAAACAATTACTCTAGGCACAGTGCCAGAAGTTTCAAGGTTTAAATTTTGCTCAAAACACAACAGAATATTTTGAACATATACATATTTTCCTGTAGAGCAGAAATAACTATGTAAAATATCAATTATTGATTACTAGAATTTTTGAACAAACTACATTCATAATAGTTAAATGAAAGCAATCATTCAGTATTGTAGTCTTTGTTCTAAAATTATTGTCAAATAATCATTTAACCCCCAAGACCCTACAACTATTTGTGGGACCTGTGCTTACAATATCTAAGAGTATTTAGGCTTACTTGGAGCTTGTGTTTATATAATAAAAACACATTCTTAACAATTTATTTAACTAAATTTGGAGTGAGAAGCTCTCAAAGTGTGTATGGGCCATCGGAGCTTTACCAGATGTTTTGAAGTGTGGACTTCAAAATGCATCAGTACAGCATGTCATGAAGTTTGACACAAAACATGTCTTTGCTCTTTGCGAATGCCTTGTTTAGTTTCTATTGTAAGTCATGAACTGTGGTGACAGGTCATGGCTCCAGGAAAACATTAAGGACCATAAGTAGTATCTACCAGACGGTGGAAATATGAGACAATTATCTACATAATCGACGCTATGAGAAGCCTGCCCACCCAGACATATCCTGATAACCAAATCCAAAGTGGGTGTTTAACCATGGGGCTTATTTCAATTTTTAGTGCCTTAAGTGTTACAGAAGCTTTTCCTTCCCCTCCTCCACCCCACCTTCCTCAGGCCCTTCTGGTAGACTTCTTTATTCTACACAAAGTACATGTGATCCACAAGAAAATGTTTGTGAAAAAGCTTCTGATTTCACCCAACTTCTTTAGATTATTATAGTACTTATCCTCTTGTCCTTCTCTTCTGAGATATTCTCTCTCAGTTCTCAATCATTTCCCACTGTCTAACAGCAATAAATCTGATGTCAATGGTGGCCCGTCTGTGAATGCAGCAGAGGAATAGTCTCCTCTAGAACAAAAAGCAAGATACTGCTGACCATCTTTTCTCAACTCTGCCTCCTATTTGGGGTGAGCTATCTCTACTCCTTCATTTAGGATGGTGCTTTTGCAAAGAAGAACTAGCTCTCCAGCTCCCGATTCCTCTCCAGTCAGTCCTCCTCATCCAATTGCAGCAGCCCATTGCAATATCACTAACTACCTCCTCACTGTGACAATGAAGGGTTAGGGTTCATTCCCCTCACCCTTGGCCACTCTCTATATTTCAGTCTTCTGCCTTTGCTGGGATACTTTCTGCTTCCTTCCTTGTCTCAAGTCTAGGTACAACTCATCCAAATGTCAATGCAAACCCTACCAGTGTCCTCTTAAGTTCTAGTTACATTTCCAGCATTGGGGCCCTCCACTGTCTTCTCTGTTCCATGGATTAACTCTATTGCTTAATGTTCCCAGAATTTTTGGGGGGGCACTAGATTTTTTTTTAGTATAATAGATCATTTTTGTATAGTCACTGAAAGTAGCATCATGAAGAAAAACTTTTTCTTTTCTATGGAAATACCCAGGTTCCCCATTACTAAGGAAGAACGCCTAACATGAATTCTTACAAGCTGATGTGTAAAAATCAAAGTGCTTTTATCAGCACATCATGCAAAAGCAGCAATGTTGGAGAAAAGACTAGACTTACGGATAATGTTTGTTACACATTGAATTTATTTTTCTGGCATTATGCTAATTACTTTAAAGTTTTTTAAACTCTCATAACAATTCTAGAGTACATTTTCATTATTACTTTCACTATTGACCACAAAACTGAGGGTGATGCCCTATTCACTGGTGTATAGAGAACATTCAGTAAATTTAAGGGGCAGTGGGTTGGCATGACATTAGGTCCGTGCTAGTGAAATAGAACATGGCCTTCCAGTATAGTATCTGTGTCACTATAGTGTCACTGTCAGCAAGATAATCTTTATACTAAATCACACTGGACTTGATATCGATCCCTGTTCTGACCCACCCACTGTCCTCCCTCAGGGCAAAGTATCTAAGTTGCAGAAGGGTATGCTACACCATATACCTCTTCTAAGAATTCTCAGAGCACCCTCAGCTGGAGCTGACTTTATAAAGACATGGTCAGGACTTCTTGACCATACACAGGTCTTTCTTCTTGTTCTTTTGGGAAGAAGATGAACCAGATAGAAACCAAACTTCTTGTTTTTATAGAATATTGTTTTCATTTACATTGCCAATGGTAAAACCTTTCCTGATTTCCCACCCCACCAAAGACCCACAACCCCTCCTCCCACCCCCTTCCTCCATCTGTATGCCCCTCCACCTGACCCATTCCCACCCCCCCTTTGATTTCGCTTTGTTGGGGCCTCTGTTGAGCCTCTACCAGACAAAGGACCACTCCTCCTACTGATGCCCAACAAGGCTTTCCTCTGCCACATTTTTGGCTGGAACCATGTGTACCCTAGGTTGATGGATCAGTCCCTGGGAGTCTTGGAGCATCTGGGTGGCTGAAGTCATCGTTCTTCCCATGGGGCTGTAAACCCCTTCAGCTCCTCCAGACCACTCTCCAGCTCCTCCATTGGGGACCCCATGCCCAGTCCAAAGTTGGTTGCTAGTTTCTGCCTCTATTTGTAAAGCTCTGACAGGACCCCTCTGGAGACAACCATGAAATGCTCCTTTTGGTATAAGCTTCTTGTCGTAGTGTCAGGGTTTGGTGACTGTTTATAGGATGAATCCCCAGTAGAGCAGTCTCTGGGTGGCCTTTACTTCAGTCTCTGTTCCACACATCGTCTCCCTTATTGCTCCTGTATTATGTTCTCTTTCTCAGAGGAACCAAAACCAAACTTCTTTATAACACTTTCTAACCTTTTGGGGCTTGCACATCAGATGTCCTGCATATCAGCTATTTGCATTACAATTCAAAACAGTAGCAAAATTACTATTACGAAGTAGCAATGATTGAGTTACCACAACATGGGGCAGTGTATTAAAGAGTCACAGCATTAGGAAGGTTGAGAACCACTGCTCTCAGCCCAGGTGTTGATAAAGTGCAATATCAAGGTCCACAAAGGGTTCTAGAGGCTTCATGCATGAGACAGGATTACGCTGGACAGAAGGAAAGTAACATGATATCAGGGAAGGCAGCCTGGGTCCTCTTCTGTAACACATCAGGACCTGATATTCAAGGAGTTTATAAATTCTCAAACTTGTCTTCTAGGTGATAAAAGTACTTTTGTCAAAGTAGAAGCTGAAGAATATTTTGTAATCGGTTACAGCTGTCAAATTCTTATTCATATAGTTTATGGGCCTCAAGTGTTTGAGACCCCAAGCCTTGAGATTCTTTATAAGTTACCTCAGTTAAGGAGTTATTTTATTGTTTGTTTGGTTTGGTTTTATCTGAATTTATTGGAGATAGCATCCTAAAGTTTCCCCTCAACCCTATGTATAGAGTAATGGGTAGTTATGAAAAATGTTAAGTTATTACACATGAAAATATCAGAGGACAATTGTTTTCAAACATTAGTGTATATAGAAATTACTGTGGTCCTGGTAAGATTCAGGTACTGATTTGGAAGTCAGCAGTAAGGCCCAGAAGTCCACATTTCTACCTGTCTCCTCAGTAATTCTATCTGGTTTTAGGCCACATTTTGAGCATCAAGGGCCTCTGGTGCTTGTTTACAATGCAGATTCTTGGGCATCACTCACAAAAAGCTTAGTTTTGAAGATCTCCATGGGAGCCAGATGGTGAGCCAGACATGGAGTTTTACAAAACAGCCCAGGTGGTCCTGGTAAGGTGTGCTGGGCCTACATGCTGAGAGCAAATGCTTCAAAGCATGCTTCTCTAGCCTCAGTGTGTGCATGGGTTCCTCCTAGAAATTGTGTTACAATGCAGGCTGTGACTTAGGTGCATGCTGCTTTAATGGTCTCCAGGTGCCTTGTCGACCCAGCAACACTCCTGGCTTTAAAAGAACCTTTGGGAATAGGGGTATTAAATGTTTGGCTATTCAGAATGTGTTCTAAATTTTGGAACGATCAATTGAAGTACAATACCTCTGGATGATGTGGTGGTTTAAATAAAAATGGTCCCCTGTACACATACTTCAGTTACTTGGTTCCTGGGTAGTAGAAAGGTTTGGGAAGGATTTGGAGGCGTGGCTTGTTGAAGGAAATGTATCATGGGGACTGGCTTGGATGACAAAGGACTGATGCCATTTCTAGTTAGCCCTCCCTCTTCTTTCTGTTTGCTGTTTGAGATGTGAGCTCTCCGTGCCTTTGCTCTGCCCTAATTTCTCTAACTATTTAGAATCATAAGCCCAATCAAATGCTCTCTTTTAAATGCTGCCTTTATAAAAGCAATAAAAAGGCAATCAATACAGATGGCAACTTCAGTCCTAAGTGAGACAACCCTCCTAGAAACAGTCAAGGCTTTTGTGAGATATGAAATTTCCCATTGATCATTTTCATGAGTTTTGCTAATTACTCAGAAAGCTGAAAACACCAGTGAACAACTTGGGGATGGGGCAAAAATAAAGTGAATACACAACGTTTGAGATTTCAGAGTGCCTTTATTTAGTCAAAGGAATGGGGAGGCAATGCTGGGACAGAAAGCTAGAAGTCAACCTTATATTCTTAACTTCAGGGATGTATCACCCTCTTACCTCATGTGTGAGTCTTCAGAAGCTCGGTGCTCCCTGCCTAAATGACAGAGAAATCAATGAACTGGGGAGATAGTATGTCTTCTCTGTCTTTGTGATCTCTGTTAAATTGTCTGACATTTATTATTTACAGTATTTCTCACATTTCTTTCTGGCACAACAGTGTGCTAGGAGATTGCATAGTATGGACAAGAAAAGAACATTTGAATTGAATTTATTTCATGCAAACTCCAAAGTTCAGACTGATTTATACTTGCATAATGGCATAAGATTCAATGAGCCTTGATGAGACAAAGCTGAAATAATTTCTCGTCAGGAGTCTGAGATATTATAGGTTGTTCGTTCATCTCTGAAATCTCATACTGTTATTTAAATTCTTCCAAGTTCATTAATCCCATTTAATAGCAGCTGAAGCAGATCTAGGTGGACTTTGGGGAGGAGGGAAATAATGAACCACAATGCCCTCATACCACAGAAAATAACACAATTATCTTTACTTTGTGAGAGGTCACAATTGAAGAGTTTGTGATTTGAAACTGCCTGGGCTCAGATTTAGCAAGAAAGTAGGCATTTAATGACAGAGTTCACTTTGGTGGCTTAGGTTTTATTTTGAATGTTTGTTTTGTCTTAAAAACACTAATGCTAAAATATCTCAAATCTTTATTTTCAAATCACTTATTATATCACCATAAATTATATGGTGCAGTAAAGGCCAGATTTAAAAGAAAGCACACTTCACTGTCTCGCTTTTCCATAAATAGCATGACACTTTATAGAGCAAGAATCCTTGTGGAAGTTGTTCTTTCTTTCTGTAACTCTGCTTGTGCAGTGTCCTCTAAGTAGCTCAGTGGACCAGACCTTATAGGGGGATAATGGTAGAGGTTAACTGTAGGAAGTCTGAGAAAGGCTGTAATCTGTAATTTTGCCACAATTATAATGTTTCCCCTAAATAATAGTTCGGGGTATGGGGTGAGTGCTAACAAATGCCTTTTGGAGATGCATTTGCTGCTCTCAATGTTTTGAACATTTAATGTTCTGCACACAAATTTTAAGAAGCAGCAAATGGCACAGGTGGTACCCCGTGTGATTAGGAGGTTGAGGGTGATAATAATGAAGAGGAGGAGGCCCTCAGCCCATCACCCAGAATGTAGTGCATTGTTTTTGTTTTTTTTTTGTTTTTTTTTGTTTTTGTTTTTGTTTTTTTTTTTTTTTTGAGACAGGGTTTCTCTGTGTAGCCCTGGCTGTCCTGGAACTCACTCTGTAGACCAGGCTGGCCTCGAACTCAGAAATCCGCCTGCCTCTGCCTCCCAAGTGCTGGGATTAAAGGCGTGCGCCACCACGCCCGGCTATGTAGTACATTGTTATATAAAAGATTGGGTGGTGCTACATGATCAGAAAGCAAAGCTAGCCAAACTCAGAGTATGTCAAGATTAACCAGGCCTCCATCAAAGACCATGGAGGGTGAAATAGTTTTTGCCTTCACTGGGATGACTCAGAAAAAAAATACAAACATTTTTTTCCTTCTAATAAAAGGGGATGGCATGAGAAAAAACCGACTGTCCAAACCTACTGGGTTGTTTCTGTTCTATGACCTGCCTTTGAACAAGCAAAACTTTGACCTGCCTTTGAATGAGCTGTCTTTTGAATGTTCAAACCTAGAGGCCATATAGACAGTAGTGTCGATGTATATAGGTGTAACTGTGTATGTGTTTTATGTCCAGAGAATCAAGTCAAGATGCATGTAAGTTGCCTGTGCAGAACAAACAGTGAACAGTGGGATGAAATGAAGGGTGGATTGGTAACATAAAACATGAGGTGCACTGTTCTCAAGCTTCAAATTCTGCATGTCTAACAAATTGGGGGCCAAGAAGCATCAGTCTGAAAGGAACACCCTCCTGCCATCAGCTGACAGAGGCGAGCACAGCTGACTCTCCCCAGTAGGTTCACTGGTATATTTCAGGAGTCCTTCTTCTGTCCCCACTGTCACCCACTGTACTATTGTGGATCGTGATTAGGGATGGGATCATGCATTTTGCCAAGTACAAAACCCACACAAAATTGTAGGGTTAGAGTTTGGAACAAAACTCCGGCTTCTTGGTGTGGAGTTTTTCTACTTATGGCAAACTGTGGCTTCCGGAAGGGTGACTTAAGATACCTCAAAAGGAAAATAATCTTACAAGGGAACATTTTGATAATTCAAGTGTAAATACTTATAAATCCAGAACACCTTTTTGATTAACTGGAAATTGCCTAGAAAAACCCGTTCATGTCCACTCCCCCTCCAAGGACTCCCTACTCACAGCCCTTTTCCAATGAACTTCAGAGGGGTATGATTTGGAGAGTGGGTTTATTAGCTCGTGTTGGCTGTCCTCTCTGAGCACTCATCAGATTTATTAAAGCAAGGTTCAAAGTATCGCTGTAAAAGCATATAAAATAAAATACGAGGAACTGGGTGTAAAACATACGCTATCATTTGCCCACATTAAAAAGACGGGGATTTTTGCCCTCTCTTAACAACATTCAAAGTGATCCTCCCTCACACAAGTCTTCCAGTTCCTGAGAGGTCTCCATTTGGAGACAGCCACGCTCTCCTGGCATGCACCTGTTCTCTTAGCAATGCAGCGCACCCAAGACACTTGAATTACTATAGATGAAATATGAAAATTCAGTTCAAGCTTTCTTTTTCTTGTAAGCTCTGTCTCCGTGTGGCTTTTGTGGCGTCTTATAATTGTTCCATGAGATGCTTTCAGGCTTATCCTCCCCATATATAACTTTATAAAAATGTGTATAATAAGCAACCATTCAGAGGGAAGGGAGGCAGGAACAATGGCAAGGGGGTGTGAAAGAGAGTATTCAGTTTTCTTCAGACATTTGTAGTAATCTATTTATGGCCGAGTATTTTTTTAAAACCTGGCTTCAAAAGGAAACTCAGAGATACAGATCCGCAGTCTCTTGGAGAGCTCTCATCTGTCGCCTGCAAGGACAAGCACAATTTAGTGTTTGTTTCCATGTTTATATAAAAAGGCTACTGGAAGTTTTGGTTTGTTGAAATGAACTCATTAAGAAGAACACATAAAAGTGAGCCTTGAGTTTCTTTCTCAAGAGCATTCCTGCAGTTCAGCTTGACCTCCCTTCTCCTCCTGTGTAGATGTCTGTCTCTCCCCCTAGAGTGAGCTCAGGGGAGCAGGAATCCCACACACATCTCGCTCACGTGGTGCAGATTGTAACCACAGGCTGTCCCAGATGGATAAAGTTCCAGATTCAATCAGCTTATAATCACCTCTGGGATCTTATTTTCTACAATTATCTTTGAAATTGTGAATCATATTACATGTCTAAGAAAAGGATGGCTTGAGATCTGGCTCTTTTTTGTGTGTGTCTTAATCACTAATGGCTTATGCCAGTAACAACCAATTCCTAAAATCTGCTGAAAACAATTTTAAGTTGAACCATTTTTTAAAATTATTCTTTGTGAAACATGTGGCTCAAAGGTAAATTAAACAAATGTGTCTCTTTTTACTTATCTTGGCATTTATGACATTATTTTCACTTATATGGGACTCTAAAAAACCTCAGGGATCATAAAGGTAGGGAACACCAAAACTGTATTTCCCTATATTAAAAGAAGTATAAATGAAAAGCCCAGGACTTCACTTCTTAAATTCTAATCTCAATTTTCTATCACTTCTAAATCTTAGACTTTGTAGAGACTTTCCTTTCTAAGGAATGAGAACTATTTAGCTTCTCTCGATATTTGATGTTTCCATATACCAATTAACAGTAAATTTAGCAACAACAATGAGAACTTAAGATTCTTTTCTTCTTTAACGAATTTAGTATTTTCAGGTTAATGATTAAACACATTGAATGGCATAATTGGGGAGAGAAGCTTTCCCAGTCCATGAATGGCTTGTCTGGTAGGTTACAACTTGTTCCGCACAGATAAGCTACTGTATTTTTAATTGAACAATCGAAATATCATTTTACTTCAAAGGAAAGAAGGCATTAATTGGATGTGCAGATGGATTCTATATGTATGGAATAGAATTTGACATAGTTTTATATTCCTATGAACTAAATACATTTCTTTTGCACATAGAATTTACTACATGATGAGAGGTATTGTGTAACAGACAAAAATGAGAGTTATATAAGAATCAGGTTAATGGTAATGAACCATCTAATCTCAGTGTTTAGTCACTAACTTGGTATATGCCTGTGAATGTATATAAATGAATATATATGAATCACTGCCTTCCCTCATTTGTTTATTTATTCATATAATTTTACTTTAGAGAATTTTAGTTTGCTTTAAAGATCTTGTGCTATTGGGGAATATATATATATATATATATATATATTATATGTGTATATAAAATATACATATATATATGACCACGTCCAATGTTGCAAAAAAATAAAAACAGTTAAGCAAAAATTAAATGTGAAAATGCTTTACCAGTTCAGAACTAACGAAATAAAATAGCAGTTCATTTGTTACATTAATAATCAAAGTGTTTGGGAGAGAGCTAGAGAGGTAAACAATGCTGTAATTCTTGTAACGTGAACAAAGCTGAAGTCTCATACAATGAAGGCACATGCGGCATGCTTGTGTCGTCACTGGAGCTCACTTTCACTTAGCAAAACTTGTATCTATGTAACATTGTTATTATTAGTATTTTACTAATGAGTCAAACGCTAGTGGTGTGCGTTGTGATGAATAAAACATCAACTGGTCTTGATGGATGCCATATATTTTTGTGTAAAAGGAAAACTCAGCTCCCAACTACTAGATTATGTGCTAAGATATCTTGTTTTTCAGATATGATGCAGGAGCCCCTTGTTTAGCATTGTCCTGGAATATAGGGCTAATTAAGCAAGTTATACTCCAGACAAATCTTTTGGACAAAATAAAAATTCCCCTGACTTGTCTTAAATATGTTTCTAATAACTCAAAATTTAACTATTAAGAACACATTGATATTAACCTAAGGGATTAAGTGATTAAAATTAGGAATGAAATATTCTAGTATATAAAGACATGCATGGTCAGAAATTTCTAGTAATCATCAGACTGGTGAACATTGTACAAATCTTATAAGCCAAAAGGGCTTTTCATAATGGAGAATACATTATTTATGTTCCCAGAGACTCACAATTTAGCAGTAGAATATGAGGTAAATAAACATTTAAGCAGAGGTACTTATCATAGCTTTATAGGCCAGAATGCACAGTGTGGTAGCCTCAGGATCTGAGGAGGAAAGAAAAGACAATTCTCTCCTAAGGAAAATTTTGTGGACTGGATTTTAAGAGACTAGCGGGAATAATAAGCCTTTCAGAAGGTTGAAAGGAGTATGTGCAAAAAAGTAGAAATGGACTAAATCAAACCAAAGATGCAACACTGTGTGCCAGGTTAGGGCATGCACTGGCATGATCCAGATGAGCCAAATGTTGAGGGCCATTCCAGGAGACTTTGCAGTATGTTTTGGGATTTGGACTGACAGTTCTGAGGACTGTTTAGATACTTTCAAGTAGATAAACACAAAAAAAATCAGTCTTCTTTGTAAAGATTTTACCATTACCATGTAGAGAGGATTTTTGTAGCAGGTTAAAACTGGAAAATGCATCTTTTCTTACTATGAGAAAGCACAGTGATCTACTCCTTCCTACTTCCTCGGGTCTAATTCCTAGCACATCTTTCTGGATGGGATCTTTGAGAAAACACGGACTCCTGTTGGTCCTTATTGTAATGCGTGCTTACCCAAGAGCTATTCCATGCCCAAAGAACATTGCGCTCTCTTTAGAAGACAACCCTACCTTATGCAATTTAGCAAGATCACTTTACTTCCAATCTCATCACAAAACTCATGCCTGTCATTTACTAGTAGGATTTATTAAGTATTCCTTTGATTCCATCTATTGTCAATAACCATGATACTTCATCAGTCTCATTTGGGTAATAGCTATAATAATATCCATTGTATGCTTATGACATATTAGACTCTGGAATAGTCATACATATTTTATTGTATCCAATCTTCTAATATGGTTTTGAGGTAATGTACTTTTTTAATCCCATCTCACATAGAGAAGTCTAAGCCCTAAGGGGCAATACCAGCCATGTACCAGCCATGTAACCTCTCTTATCTGGTTTTGTAACTGGGATACTGTCTCACAGCTGTCCTCCCAAAACTCTGGCTCTTACAGTGTTTCTGCCCTCTCTTCTACATGAACCCTGAGTCTTGATGGAAGGAAGTATTATTGTGATATCTCAGTTGAGGCTGAATAAATACTCCAGCCAGTTCTTCTCTACACTTTGAACCATTGTGAGTCTCAGTGGCAACCAGCATCTACTGCAGAAGAAGCCTCTGTGGCGAAGGTTGAGAGATGCTCCAGAAGATGACTCAAAATAATTAGAGTCAGGAGGGGGTAGCAGGAGTACTTGAACTAGGGAGGGAACGGTGGTATAGCATCATGGCCTGGGAAGAGTTAGAGGTGAGAAAGTAGGGGGTGAATTTGATTAAAATATATGTTATGCGGGCATGAAATTTTAAACTTATATCTGTGCACACATGCAAACACACACACATACACACACAAGGTCAGTACAACTGGCATCTAAACAACACTGAGAAGCACAGGCCTTAGGATAGATACTCAGAACTGTTTCACACTAAAACCACCCACTCCCTAATCTCTAATCCTGACTTTTGGAGACAATTCCCACTAAAACTTTAATTATTATTTCTAAAATCTTCCCCTTTAATAGATGATCTACTGTGGCTTCTAATGAAAACATTGCAGTGTCTGCAATATCTTCTTTTAAACAACTCCTTATAATTTAGTTTGTTTTCGTCTGTGTCAATTGGCCCTTTCAAAGTCTCTCTTTTGTTTTGTTGCAATTTTGGCTTTATTGGAATTTCAAATCAAGGCATTTTTCCCCTGTGAAGTTCACACAGGACGCCCTGGGACACCCGTACATTGCAGCAGAGGCTAAAAATGGAAAATCCGGAGCCTTTAACTGGACACTGGCTGGGTAATTGCTCCTCTGGTGCCCTCACCGCATTCCTAGATGTGAGAGAGTCCAAGGGCATGGGAGGAGTGAAGCCTTCAGTCGAGGCTAAGCAAACAGTTTGCCCAACACATGTCAACCCCAATCACAATTTAAGAGTCCTTATTTTTGGTCACAACGTAAACAATGAATGTTTGATTCCTCCACCCCACCCCCATCCCCACCCCCAAACACTGCCTATGACAGAAGATCATATACCTTCAGCCATTACTATTTCCATCAAACTTTCTTCCTAGCCAAAGTCCTGAAAATCAAAAGGGATTTGCTTGGTTTTTCTTTGAAGTGTACTATTGTTAATCCACAGTATAAAAGAGACAATTTGTTTAAACATGTCTTTTTAGTTAATATGATTACTGGATCTACATGTAGTCAATATTAAATGACTTACTGTTACAACAGTAACCTACTCAGGAAAGTTATTTCCATGGTTATATTTAGATAAATTTAGATGGAAGACCTTAAATCTACTAGGATCAGTTTTCACACCCACTTCCATACCAGTCTTCATAGTAACTTTCGCCTCCATGTGGAATTTACACAGCATTAAAAAGCTAAGGAAGCTAATAGAATTTATTAGTGTTATTCCCTGATGTATTAGCAGAACATTTATAGCTATTTACAATGAAAAGATGAAAAGGATATCAGCAATGGCTTTAAAGCAATATTTGGACAAATGATTTCCCTGGCAGAACTGAGTCTAAACATGTGAGTTTCCAACTCTTCAGCTCTGTACCCAAATGAAAGAAAATGGCACTGCTCCCCACATGTTGGATCCCTCAATTTCCCCGACACCACAAGCCTCACAAACAGGTCAACTCTTGGGGCCCAAGTCAGTGCTCACACGGATAATGGTAAGAAGCAATAAGAGGAAGCGGGTATCAGAAGAGCTAAAGTAATAGCAAACCAGATTCTCATGCTGTGAAAGGGCAGTTAAGTGGAGAATGGCAACAGGGAAAGAAGGAAGGAAATAAAAGCCCCAAACAGAACAGAAGGGCAGTCCAGCACGCAGTGAAATCTCAGACTAGAAAAAGGACATTCCTTTACAGTGCGGCCTTTTCCAGCTGAGGCTCTTCGTCCTTTCGCACTTATTCTTTAATTTCCTTTTGTTGTAGCATCTTGATCACTTTTCAACAGTGAAAACCGTGTGCTTAGACAGTGACAATCTTTCTCGTCTCTGAGGACTGGTATAAACTGGGACTCTGGGGAGATGACTGAGTATCCCGTGTGTGATGGCTGGCACGTGTACTGTGGGAATAGGGCAGGTGCTGGGCAGGACAATGATGACTATGACGTCATGATGCCTCATGAATCCTAAGTCTGAAGGCTTGCACATGACCTCGGAGACTGAATCCTCTATGAACTCCTGTGTGTCATAGAAGACATAAAAAGTTGCACCAGAGATCAGCTATCTTAATTGAGCATACTTATATGCTTCTGTTCCCCAATTCTCTGCTCTCCTAATTATGTGATAGTTATGTACTCAATTCACTGCGGAAATATATTTGTTTGCAGTAAATTTAAAACTTGAACTTTAAAATGTTTCTTTAAGCCGCATTATATTTATATCTTATATTTCTTTCCAATGGCATTATCTCTTTTTTTCCAGTGAAAACAGAATAAATTGTGTCTGATCCATTTTCAGGAAGGTATTATTCTGCCACCCCATTTTGAATTTTTAGTTAAAAAATAATGTAAGTGCAACAAGTATGTGAAATTTTAGGAACCTATGACATAAATAACCTTTGTACCTAAATCTACATAAATAAGTATTTTATCAAAAATATTTTGTAGCCACAAAATATTTTACAGGGGTAGATACTTTAACATTAATGTTTAGTTGTAGTATTCATGGGCTTAGCTATTTGTAAAAATGAAGTTATCACTGTCCTTTTTATCCATGCATATACATAGACTATGTGTGACAATTACAATGTGTCAGAACTATGCACTGTAATACAAGTTACATACTAAGTAAACATGCATTCAACCTAAGATGAAAAACTACTGTAAGGTTATTTTTTGTCTTTTCTTTTTCTGATAATTATTATATTCTGACACTTTCTCTGGACAATTTTTCAGTCATACGAGAGACTGTGGAAATAATCAGATGAGGTTCATGTTCCTGGATTTGTTTTTGTTTGGGGTTTTTTTTTTTTTTGCCTCCTTCACAGATTTTCTTTTTAACTTTATAACATTTCGAAGTGATGTTGGTCAAAAGAAATATAACATAATGTGGTTGGAACTAGTAGAATAATATTCCATAGAAAAATCTACTTGTCTTCTTTAGAAATCTGAGGCCAAGAAAAAAGAGTCCTATTGTGGAAACCCTTCTGAATGAGGGGAGGCAAAGGGCACTTTCATCTCCAGATGGAGGAACGTGTCTCAGAAACAAAAGGAAGATAACAAATACGAGCAGATATGGTGTTTTTCTAAGCTAGCTTACCCTTAAGCAACAGAAACACTGTGAAATTGGGGACACAAAGGGGCACACCCACTAGGAAGCATGCCGCTGGTGAGGGATTGTGATACCACTGAGAATTAACTGATAAACAAACAGTCCCCTTTAACTGGACAATTGGTATAGAGTATAGCATATGCAAGCTGCCCCCAGCAGTTTATTTTCATGCTGAGATTAACTGATTAACTCACATGTCACACAGTAAGTTCCATGCTTGACATGAGAGTTAAAGAATTATAAGTGATACAAAGGACATCCAGAAGAACTCTCCTTTTCGTGTTTTGAGCTACAGAGAGACAATAAAGGAAGAGCATGCGGCATCAACCGCAGCTGAGAGGAGGCGCAGTGGAGCACCAGGCTAAGGCTTTTTCCTATTTCACAGTGAATAACTCGAATCCTATATGAACTTGATCTCCCTGCTTCTGATATCTAAAAAAACTAAAGGAACATTTTCTGCATATCTGGGGTCTAAAAGCAAGTCATGAAGGACACAGGTAAAGTAAAAGAGTGAAATAAGCACTGTTGCACTTGCACGTGTGTGCACAGAGTGAGCTTCTGTGGGATCCTAACTGTAAGAATCCTCAGGTAGTAAGCAAAAAGCTCTGTAACCTCAGTCTCAGTGGCTGTTTTCTCAGGAAGCCTATAAACACCACCATGGAGACTACATTTTACGAGAAGGAAAACGTATTTTGAAGTAAGCTGCTGTGTACTATTTCTGATACTAGTTATATTGAAGCTTATATTTCGTTCTAAAGGTCAGAGTCCTTATGCTGTTGTAAAACAATAGTAATCAGACCCTAATATGAAGACAATGACACAATCAGAGGGCAGATGACAAGACATTTTACCCTCCTCTGGTCTCTGAGAGCCTTCTTCCTGGGTGGGAACAGAAACCGATAAATTTAAACTTCTAGATATTAAACTCAAGTTCATTCCTCTAAACTTTGGTTCTCCTATTTTTCACAAAAAAAAGGAATATATGAACAAAACAACAAAAATACCCCCTGTGGCAGGGTTAGTGTGCTTACTCTCTATCCCACCTGGGATCTGCAATAATAACTCAAGGAATCTGATTTGTGCTTCTGAAGAACAGTTCCTGTACTGTGTAAACCATGAAAAGACAGGCAAAGCTATTTTACTCAGAGGGCAAAGCATCTATTATGCCAGTCTGTATGGGAGGGGACTTGGAAATGAGACCTGTGATTTCACATGGGAATGGTGTGGCCTGGGATGTTGCACATGCCTGTGATTCAGACACAATTCACATTTTTCTGCTTCAGCGCTCTATCAGTTTTGTATTTTTGGACAGAGAGTCAGAGAGATGACTTCTTCGAGGAATGTCTTCATTTTATTTTTATTTGTATTTTTTTATTTTTTTGGGGGGGTTGCTTTCTCATGATATTGGAGGGAAAAGTCCTTGTCAAATGACATTCTTTAAAAGCTTTGCATGTCACTTTTTATAATCCTTCACAAACAGAGAAAGGGTTGGGGGGGTGATTGGGGAATGGGCAGGGGGAAGAGGACTTATGGGACATATGGTGAGGGGGGAACTGGGAAAGGGGAAAGCCTTTGGAATGTAAACAGAATATAGAAAATAAAAAAAATAATACTTCATGAACTTGATGCTCAAACTCAGATAGAAAAAAAGTGGTGGCCTAGGCAGCTATCACAAGCTGTGATTGATAACAGGTAGGAATTAGGTATTCACTCTTAAACAAACATGGGAACAAAGAGACACACCCAAGGCATCAGGAGTTAGTCGGTGCACCCAGAGAACAGCTCTGATAGAGCAATCAATGTTCATCTGTGAACTTTCCAGAACCTAGTAGAGCAAGGTCATGCTGTGTAGTGAAGGAAGGCTTAATAAAGGAGACTTTTAGAGTCAACAGGAGGAAGCTGTGTCCCTGGCTTGTGGCATCTTTTATCTCACTCTAGGAAATGTACCTAACCCCTTCCTCCACCTCACTTCTTTGTAAAATTAGTCTACTTTGAAGGTGTCAGCAACACTTCAGTTGTTGAGAATTATCTTCACCATATGTGAGAACACCTTACCAACTTTTCTCTGAATTCTCTACCTGGAGCTAAGTCATCCATGTACTATAGGGGCTCCAAAAATGGCTTGTTTGGGTTCCAGTGACAGGAGGAAGGAAGAGCTCTGCTCTCTGCTGTGAATTCACTGGGACTTAAATAAACTTGGGATGAAGACACAACATCCTGCTGTGTCTGTAGCACAAGATGCTCAGCAGTCTTGCAAACTCTTTCCACCCTGAACCATGATAGACAATCATTTCTACCCACTAAATTCTAAAAATTCGATCACACCAGCCTTTATAAGTTCCCTTGACTTAAAATCATAATGACATCCATTCAAATGAATTTACCATTGCTCCTAACCCATCAAGACTCTAAACATGTCTGACTGTTGGCAAAAGACTTGCAATGTTTTTGCCAAAAACATAATAAGATATTTGATTGTGTCATATTTTTAATCTTCAGAAAATAAACAGAGTTTGGTAGGTGATTCCTGGGTGTGCAGCATTTTGAAACCCAAAGGTAGCTTTGTTGACCTGACAGAAAATTACAGTGAAGACTTTCAGTTTATAAACCAAATTTCCATTGCAGCTATCATGAACTGTAATAATAATTGATACCAGGTATGAATTAGGTCTTCATTCTTAAACAAACACAGGAACAAGGAGACACACCAGGAGGAGATAGTCCTGAGACTATCTCAGGACTATCTAGAGCACGAGAAATATCCTCAGAAGCTTCTATCCAAGCAGAGTGGGTTTGTGACTAGAAGTCCCATCTTTGTCTACTGTCTAAACCAGTAGCATGCACTTTACAATAGAATCCTCAGATTCTGAATTACCTGCTCTTACAAAGTGCTCCAATTTTTAATTCACTTAATCTACTAGGCCTGTTTGAGCTAATTTTAGAAAATATATGTGCAGGCATTGTTTTTAGACACAAACTATTATGAATGTGCCATAGGGTATCTCCTCTCCCCCATGTCGGCTCTAGAAATGATATAATGGTTATAGACCAAAAAAGGAAGAGAATGTGTTCAATATGTCATGAACAAGTAGCCCACACTGTCCCACATTTTCCATGGAAAAATGTTTAGAACAACATTTTTAACTTCTATTTAGTTTCTCAAGATTTGACCTTTTTTTTTTCATATAATTTTAGGAACTTCTTACAAATATACCTAGTACATCTTAGGATTCAATTGCAATTTTATATGCAATAGTAACTCAAGAGTGAATAAAAAAGAGCCACTTCTCTAAGCATTGGATAAAGGGGGAGGAGAATAAAAACTACAGGTTGTCATGAGAGTAGCTCAGGGAACGAGGAACTCGAATGACAGCCAAAGCTTTACCTTACCTCAGGTGATACCATGCTTCACCATTCCACTGTGACTTTGAATTTCTAACAAGTGTATGATTCATGGCCTGACAGTACATGAAATGCTCAGTTCACACCCTTGGGTATCTCAATTTCCTTAGACTCTTGTTTCACTATTAAATGAAATTACTACTGAGAAGGATACCAGTTACTACGGGCCTTATAAACCTGCAAATATAAATAATAATATAAGTCACAAGATGGAATATCGAGAGAGTTGCTCTACAAAATGCATGAGCAGTCTTCGTGGTATTCCAAGGCACACACAATAATCAAGGAGCACTTTCAAGGCCTTTCTTAGTTACTTAATCATTCTTTAAGAATTTGACTTTAGCCTGAAGAATTTACTCCTCTCTTGATGCTGTTAAAAACCAGTTTTCAATCACTTCCCTATTTGCTTTATTACCTTTCTTAAAAGAAAAGTTTATGATTAAAATTTTATGCACTTTTATTACTGGTTTCCAGTACATGTGGCATCTTATAAAACTTGTCACCGGGTACACCACCCATGGCTCAATTCCAGCTCCAGATTATTCTCAACTATTGTTATAAAGACTTGGCCAACTCAGGATGAACTGCCATTCCCATCACAGATTCCTTCACATGGAGAAATCCATGGCTGTCACAAGACATGTGAAATGGCCCCAGGACTCAGGATGCCATAGAATTCCATATTCATTTTCATGAATAATGTATGAAATCACTTTAGATTCTTTTTCATTGGAAGGCACAAGTAATTCCTCCTTCCTCTGTGTTTACATTTCTTAATGTATTAATCTTTTCCATCTCAGACTTTCTACCTCTTTTATTAAATAAAAAAAGCTTTAGTTACTTCAATAAACTGTAGAGTTTATACTTTGGACCTTTTCAGAGTCTGAACATATATCTAGTAATCTGCTCTCAAGACATCCAGGGGCTGGAACCAAGAAATGTATGACTAACTGCTAAGGGCAAACATTTGTTTAATCTTATGCAACTTTATGTCCACGCACTTTACCAAGATTGACCACAGACAGGTTCCTTATCTTGACAAATATTTAAAAGATGACCAACTATATTAAATCCAATTGGAAACAATTGTAACAATGCTATTGTTTACTTCCACCCCATAGATAAAATATTTAAAATTTGTTGTATTGATTTGATAATTTTAAAAAATATTAATAAATTCAGCTATGAGACAATCAACACACATACATCTCCTGAAGGGTGAAAGCTACCTGTTTTACTTCTAGTTTTAAGCTCAGAGCCTCATACATCTGACTTCTTATATTAAATACAATTTGATGAGTGAAGGTCTTCCCAATAAATATCAGATGGTTAAATAGAGACCATTTTGCTGAATTTTGCTGAGTTTCTATTGGTCCTATATATTTTAAGATGCAGGCTCAGGATGGTAAAACGGTCCTGTAGCTAAGAGAATCTTTTAAACTTTTCCGACTTCTTCTGATCTTTGTTTGACTTAAGAATATAACCTTATTTGAATCTTCCTTCTCTTAAGTTGTTCTTGTTTTATTTTCCACCGAGAACACCAGTAAAGTTAGGGCTAACAATTCAAATCTTAGCTGAACATCTTTGTGTGGAAGCAAAGTTTTTATATAAGGATTCCAATGTTTCTGTCATATTAGCAGTCCTACTTCAGGACCTAGAAGGTCCAGTCTTAGAGTAGAGATATAACACAGTTGGTAGAGTGCAGTTAGGCTCAACTTCAATCCCAGCAACTGAGTGTGGTGGCATGTGACTCTAAATTCAGCAGTAGGAGGTAGATGAAGGATAGTTAGAGATTTGACGTCCTCCTTGGCTACATAGTCTGGAACAGATGAGATTATGTGACAATAAAGGAAAGCATAATCTGAAAGGGAAATGTTGGCAGACTAGGAATAATGAACAGGACCCACTGACCCACTAGTGTGTCACCTGTCAATCCCATCACCAATGATGAAACATCCATCCTCCCCTCTGTGCTGACATCCTCATCACAGTGAAGTACGCTATGATTTTCAGTGGCTTCCCATAGGAATTATTAGCAATCCCCGAATACCTTCCCTTTGACAATGTCTCCCAAACTCAGAATACAGATTTCTTTGGCCCAAAGGATGAAAGCATTAGTAATACAAACAGGCCACCATAGTGAATGATGCATGATGTACTTAGACTGTGTACTTTTTGAAGGAAGAGTTCATATCATCAGAAAGAAGATCCATCTAAGAAGAAGGTAGAATTTGGGGTCAAACAGGCTCTTTAGCGACCTAGGGAGGAGTCAGAATAGTGACCAAAGTTAATAAGGTCTACATCTAGCTAGAGCTAATCAGAGACTGTCTTTGTGAAAAAGTTATCAGTTAAAAGAAAAGAAGAAAGAAGAGGAAGAAGAAGAGAAGGAAAAGGCAGAAGAGGGGGAGGAAGGGAAGGAAGAGCGAAGGGGAAGAGGGGAGGGGGAAGAAGGGAGGAGGGGAAGAGGGGGAAGGGGTGGAAGAGGAAGTATCACAAGCACAGATGCACAGCCTGAAGACCAATTGGCACAATGCTTTCAAGGGCCAACAGGGAGACTTCAGCTCTACAGGAGACGGAAGCATTTCTATGAAACTTAAGGAACCATTTGCACACATTTCCCACAAGTAGTAAGCTTGAGCGAAGAAAGTAGAATCCATACTTCATATTTGATGACTCTCTCTTCTCTACAAACATGTGCTTGGGTGGGAAATGTGGGCTTCCTCTATCACCATCAGCATACTGATATAAACAAGTAGCACTGAGAATATTTTCTATTCCCAAACCCAAAAGTCTCAATCTTAACAAATTAACAAGGTAAATACATTTATTTATCTTTTGTATTTAGGCAAACTTCGCTTCAAAGTTGAGTCATACCTTAAATGTCTGAAGCTGGGTGGTTTGTCTATTTTTAAATCTTTCCACTATTCTGAAACTTATCTCTTTTCTGTCATCTTCTTAGGCAAGTGGGTGTCTCAGGTCACTCAGACACACACACACACACACACACACACACACACACACACACATTTGCTTGGGAAAGCAGAAAAGAGAGGCCCATTCACTAATTCTAAGCTATCACCCCCTTTTAGGAGCAGCTATCTTGTGAAGGTGAGGTAATCATTTGGGGAAGGGGGGGCCTTCCAAGGGACGAGGATATTCCTTGTTTTGTCAGATACTTGCTGTGCCCTTGACAAGCCAATGTTTGATTTTCTGCACTCTGGCTACAACAGTATGTGTGTTCATGATTGTCAGGATTAAATGAGGGACCATTTAAGAGACCTATACCTGGGACCTATACCATGTAGTAGGAACTAGCGAAGCATCAGTTTAAAGATACACTCTCCTGCTTCTCCAGCCTGCTTAGAGCATTTGCCTGCTCGTAGCTGTTATAATTGTTGCTGTTGTGATTTGCTAGTGCCCTGTTTATTTTCAAGCTGATGCCCAAATGCAGCAAAAGCAGGTTTATCTGGTTGCCTATCTGTTAGTTATCTTCACCCCTGACCTTCCTGTACACCCGTAATTTATGGTTATCCATTTGGTCCTACAAGATTCTGCGTAAACTTAGGAATGTACAAATAGCTGATTTCCACAGTCTCATTTACTGACAAATGCATTAACACTCTCTTGTTTCCTTGAAAATCAGTAATCATTGCAGTCACTTGGAACAACCAGAAACTCTCTGACCGTGTTAGCTAATATAGAATTTGCTCAAGAGAACACTATATTTTATTCATTTAAGCTGGCTCCCATGGGGTAATCTCCCTCTATTTAAGAAAATGAAGTTGAGACTCGGGAACTGACTAAGGTAACTGGTAGGCTATAGAACACTTGCCCCCTGAGTCACCAGTTCAAATCTGACCCCAAATTGCAAACATCTGAGTGTTGTTTGCTAGTCTCAGCCCACACAGTGCAAGAAGAGCAGTCACATCACATGCCTTCAGACACCACAGCTAGCTGCTGCTTTCAGTGGCAGAACCTGGACAAAATGCACAGCAGCTTACCTTTCCACCCTTAGTGCCTTCAAGGGCACCGAACTGTCGACGCGGTCCAAATGTCCAAGATTCATTTCTCAAACTCACCACATATTTTCAAAGCTTGCACGTTGTTTCTACATGGGTCTCCAATCACATTGAAGAGAAATATTTTTGTTTCATCAAAATGCTATTGGAAAGGCTTGGGTATAACTCAGCTGGTTGGTAAAGTGCTTGTCATGAAAGCATGAAGATCTTAGTTTTTGTGCTCTCTCTCTCTCTCTCTCTCTCTCTCTCTCCCTCTGTGTGTGTATTTGTGTGTGTATCTGTGTGTGTTTCTGTCTCTCTCCCTGTGTGTCTCTCTATGTCTCTGACTCTTTCTCTGAGGCTCTCTGTCTCTGTCCCTTTCTCTGTATCTCTCTGTCTCTTTCTCTGTGTCTCTCTGTCTCTGTCTCTCTCTCTCTCTCTCTCTCTCTCTCTCTCTCTCTCTCTCTCTCTCTCTGAGAAATGAGTCAGTGGCTAGGATTGTTTATTGCTCTTGCAGAAGACCCAGCACTCACAGCTGTTCACAGCTGCCTATAACTCCAGTTAGGAGGACATAGGGGATCCTATGCCCTTTTCTGACCTCCTCTATTGCTGCATAAGCATGATTCATGTACATACATGCAATACACATAAAATAAAATACATTGATATAATTTTTAAACATTAGCTATGATTTTTCTAATCTCAGTTATGGAGGAGAGGCAGGTAGATTCTTGGGGCTCTTTGGCTAGCCAGCATGACTATCAGGGGAGTCAAGGAAAGCCAAAAACTTGTCTTATTAAAAAAAGTTCATGGTGAAGAAAAGAAAGGACACTGGAGGTTGCCCTTGACTTTGGCATGAGCACACACTTACACACATGCATCATTGTCATTGGTTTTTGAGACTTGTGCTAAGAACACTATGTACCCAGGGTCATAAATATGAGTAATAGTAACCATTATCATTTGCTAACTAATCATGATGTCAGAGTTTGTGACTGGCAAGACGACTCAACTTCTTTCTCTTTCCTACAGTTTTCACAAGCCACACAATGTCTGTTTCTTGCTTAGCTATTTCTATGTTCACATTAGCAGTACTCATCTAATTGTATTTGAAGTTAGTTTATTATTAAGGCTGAAAACTCAAAAGCAAAACTTCATCCAATCTTTGCTAGCATTTTATAAATTTCAAACATTTTTAAAATTACTAATGGGAAGCAGTAATTAGAGGGACCGTAAAATGACTCAGAGGGGGAAAGTGCTTGCTGCCAAGCACTGTTTCTTGAGTTCTAACCCCAGGACCCACATGGTGGAAGGAGAGAGGAACACCTTCAAGATATCCCCTGACTTCAAACTATAAGCTGTGATGTGTGCACACACATTCACTAAATAAAATTATAAGATCTAAAATATTAATTATTTTATGTGGTAAACCAGACAAACGCAACCTGAACTGTGTGCTTAGAATGTCACTTACGAAAATTAAAATTGGAAACATCTTTTCTTAATTATGTAAATTTGAATTATCAAAGAGTGACAACTGCTTCTTTCCTCTTTTTCCTTTGTCTTTGAAGTTGGAGTCTTACTATGTAGACCAGCATAGACAACAGCTCAGGTGGGGCGATTGGTTGAATATTTGACTATCACTACAAAACAAGTCTGAGAACTGAAGGTAGCAACTGGAGATTTTTAGCTAATGGATCTCTTCATGGGGGCAGATTGTGAATCTCGAGATGTGAATAGTTTGTGTATTCAAGTGCAAACACTAAAAGTTCTTGCTATTAAACCTACTATTGCACCAGTTGGTGTGGCCCAAGAGTGACATTCAGAGAGGTGATCGCCTTAATGGTGCACTTTAGCTGGAGAAGTCAACACGAGTATACTGTGTCGAATACACATTTAGACCAAAAGCAGCAGCCACTGCATAAGAACATGTAAGGTTTATGAGGCACAAGACATTAAATTTAATAGGTTATAAAGCAGGATTAAATAACAAACACATTTCATCACCCAGGCACAGTAAAAAGCTATACCTGTTAAGTTTAGCTCTAGAACAATATTCATAATTATGCAGTGGAGTCCACAGGGTCCCTATGTGTGGGGCCAACCCAAGCACAGCAGCTTAAGTGACCTTGACAGGTGTGGCAAGACCAGCCTCGTTCTGTCCTCAGGAATCTCTGGATTCCGTTGTGATCCACAGCAGGGAATAGCAATTTCATGCCCCGCCCCCAGCCCAGTAGCATTTACAAAATCATTTTGTTTTACCATTTCCCAAAGGGAAAATATTTGATAGATCCTGAATTGTTTATCTTTTTATATATTTGGGAAGATTTTAAGACTTCTGTCTTAGGGTTTTATTGCTGTAAAAAGAAACGATGACCCCAGCAAAGCTCATAAAGAAAGTAATTTAACTGGATCTGGCGCATAGTTCACAGGCTTATTCATTATTTTCATGGCAAGAAGCATGGCAGCACACAGGTAGACACGGTTCTAGAGAAGGAGCTAAGAGTTCTCTATCTGGATTGGCAGGCAGCAGGATGAGCCAGTGAGTGACTAGCCTAGCTGGAGTTTCTGAGACCTCAAAGCTTGCCCCCAGTGACACACTTCATCCAACAAAGTTACACGGAACTCCAATAAGGTCACACTACCTAATAGTGCCACTCCCTATGGGTCTATGGGGGCCATTTTTATTCAAACCATACAACTAGTATTAAATATTTCTCTATACTATAGCAGTTAGAAAGTAGAGGATTACACTTGCTGAGTTAGAGCTAAAGGCATTCCTTTTTGTCCTGTGATCTACCATCTTGATGCAACTCACAGTTACAGCATCTTAATGTTGTCTTGGTTTCAGCAAAATGTCTTAAGCACAGTCTTAATGCAACAATAATCCGCTAGAACCATGTATCACTATTAACTGTGAGTTGACCATCCGTTCTCTCCAGTTTCTTTCTGCTGACTTTGGTTCTATATATTTTCGTGATGAAACATATTCTCAGGCTAAGCAGACTAGATAGTTCACCAAGGAAAATCTGTCCTCACATCTTTTCTTTTTCACTTATTTATGTTTATTTTTATGTGCATTAGTGGGTTGCCTGCATGTATGTCTGAGTGAGCATGTCAGGTCCCCTGGAACCAACGTTGCAGGTAGTTGTGAGCTGCCACGTGGCTGCTGAAAATTGAAACCAGTTTCTCTGGAAGAGCAGCCAGTGCTCTTAACTGCTGAACTATCTCTTAAGCCCAATTATTTTTAGTTTATGTACTTTTACTTTGAACGTATTTTTGTACACCATCACCGCAAACTCCTTCATACAGCTCTTGCCTCACTTTTTTTTTCTTTACATCAAAGAAATTAAACATTCATTAAACTAATTAATGGCTTGAAATTATCTCTGGAAAACTGGAAAACATAATCAACATTGATAAATGGGAGAGAGGTCACTTGGATTAGGGCCTTAAGGTTACAGGTTAAAGCCTCACAGTAGCAAGTGAACATACTTATTAGAACCGTATCTCTGATTTGTGATTATCCAGACTCTTCCCAGTGTCAAGGAGTTAGAATCACAGGAAGTAATCTGTTTAGTGCTCAGAATAGTTATATGAAAATATTATTTTGTAACAAAATAGTCAACTTACATGAGGGGCTTGTTTAGTAGGAGTCAAGAAGAATGTGATCTCCTGCTATCAAGTAGAGTATTATAATAGACTGAAAATCTTTCTTAATAGACTGATGAAAGATGAAATGGAACCTTTTCTGGATTTGAAGCATGGGCCTCCTTGAGTTTTCATAGGTACCTTTTCTAACTGCTTTTAACTAGTCTGTGACTAAATTTTTACCACATTTTCTTAAAAACTCAAATATTTTTTCTGATTATAAAAGTAATCCACATATAGCCTTCGTAGAATATATATGCACAAAAGGAAGTAAAATTCACCTGGAATAACCCTACCAAAATGGTCATTCCCAAATATATATCATATCTTGGTTTTTTTCAATGTATAAAGTTACATCTATATGTACCACGGTATAGCATATACAGACACATATATTTTCATGTTTATTTATTTTTAAATATAACAAAATAAAACATAATAAGATAAACCAAAAACCATCACATCTAAGTCAGACAAGACAGACCAACAGAAGGAACAGAGTCCAAGAAAGGGCACATTAGATCATTTCTGTGAGAAAAAAGATGGAACTGAGAATCAAAGAAGATAGGGTATTTGTCCTAGGTCCTAAGGCCAATCACATGCTCAGAATGGTCTGCAAGCTACATAACTTTTAGAGTGTAGGGTCTGGCCTGTCTGGCATCAGGAATTCTCATAGTCTGCCACAATCTTTACAGTTTTCCAGAAATAAAGAAGGTTGAGTGCCAGATCTGAGAGGTCAGAATAACGTGATGTGTCTTAACTGCTCCAGGAAGTCAAATGCAGTGTCAGTTGTCACCAGACCCCAGATGTTTCTTTGCATACTCCCAACCGAGCATGATTTTTTATCCTTAAAGGTCATATTCCTAGATTTTCATATTGTATTTATGCCAATACATACTCCATATGGGAATTCTAAGGAACCTTCAGGACTTGACCCCCATATTTGAAGGCATGCTTCCTTTTTGGTCTGAGTGCTCTTTCCATATTCCTGTAGTCTCTGAGTCTCAGATTAATGCTTTTGATCCTATTAAAAACAGGTTGGTCCTATGTCCCTGTGAAAATTTGAAATGACACCCCTTCTATGCCCCAGATGCCTCTTACCTCTTGTGAGTGTAGATTCTGTTTTGTTATTCTGAAGCTAGCCAAGTATCTGTCCTCTAAGACATAAATTATTGACTGACCTCAATTGGTTTCACTCTTCACTAGCCACTTACTAAAGAAGTATCTTGCAGTGAAGGAGGCCCATGTGAGTGATTTCAAATCAATAGCATGTGGGTGGAACTGGCAGTGTAGACGATTTTAGGAATTACCATGAAAGTAAGAAATAATGCTCTTCTTCATATTTCTTCCTTTATTCTAGCTAGAAACTAGTGGGAGATTATTTGGATTATCAAAGCTTTATACATTAGAAATTTAAAGCAATCAAGCCTTTAATGTTTTAAACCAGTCCTCCAGAACTAGAGGGTTGAGTTTTGACATTCACATGAGACTGTATACAAGTGCCATCTTATTTGTTTTATTGTGGTATTGAGGTTGCCGGCATAATTAATACCAATCTTACCAGATATTTTCAGACTAATAGTGATGGTCGATGAAGAGAATAAAAACCCCACTGAATGTCCAGGGAAAATGTAGAACCATAATAATTAGAGCAAGAACAAGAATTTGAATTCCTGCTGTTTGTTTGCTTAAAGACAAAATTCTCTTTAAAGACTGATGTATTGATGTTTCCAATTAGTAAGGAGTCTGGAATGATCTTAAAATGCATGGAACAGAATAAAAATGATTAATGTCATTTGTTTTTATTCACAAAGCTGATATTTACCCCAGTCTGTGTTAACTTATAATTAATCTATACCCCGTATTCCTAGACAATTTTAGGCAACTAGGTGACAGACAACACAAACTATAACAAATGAAGACGTGAGAAATACAATGTGCACTAGCCGTTGTGACTGATGCCTGTAATCCAGCTCTCAGGAAGTTCAAGTAGACTGAATGCTACAATTTTAAGACTTCCATGTACTAATACTGCATCCAGGGCTACATGACAAGAATCTCTATTGGAAGAGATGGGGTGAGTATGAGTTGCCAACTATGAGCGAGGATTTGTTTATTTACCACTGAGATTCTAGAAACGATTCCATTAATAAATGTACAGACTCTAAAGAAACATTTGCTGGACTACATTATTGAACATTTTAACATCCTCTTCTTCCCTGGAATAGGCACCCCATTTGCCTTAGGTGAATCCCTCAGTATGCAGGATTCATGGGTTTGACTGTGATGAAACTCCAGATATAAGGTCTGATGCTGACAGTACATGGGCCATAGCTAGAGGTGCAGAGCAGAGATATAAGTCTGCCTTAGGTCTCTGTTGTTTGACTACTGAAGTTTTCTGGTTTGGCGCTAGTTTAATACATGAAACTTGCCGGTTACCTCAACTAGTGGTTTTCTTTACTTGAAACCACTTTATCCCCCAAGGAACATTGGTCTTTTCTGAGCCATTTTAAATGATCATTGCTATAAGCATGGTCATCTTGGCAACTTCTCAGAAGAGTTCAAGAATATTTCTAATGAAGCTAACATATCAAGGGTGGCCTTCAACCTCGTTATGGAGAATCAGCAGACCTACACTGTCAGTGGAACTGTGACTGACAACTTCTGGCTTAGCCGCCTTAATCAGTCTCTCTGTTGCTTCAACCTGGTTTCAATTCTATTTGAATTACTTACACCCAAGAGTCCTGGCTACCGTGGGGTGGAAGTAAAATCTGATTCTCGTTTCATGACAGCCCAAAGGGTCCCACAGTCAACTGTTCTCTCAAGCAACATCTAAAATGTGACAACTACCTTTGGACCCTCTTGAAGGAAATAGAAATTTACTTTTGATATTCTATTCTGACTCAGAATTGCCTCTAAATACAAGCATACCGACAGTCATTGAGACCTTATTTAAATGTCTCACAGGCTCTGTTGCTACAGTAGCGTTTACATGATACACAAAGATGCATTATGAGATACCCCTTTTGTTAATGTGTCAGACTAGCAAAAGGACCTTTTCAACTTTGATTAAAGACACCTGGTGAGCTACTGGTAGCTCTCCACATTCAGATGTGGACCCAAAGAAGCAGAAAATATTTCTGGTCTCCAGTCATAATATGGTTATCACCCTTCACTTGCTTAAATGAACCTTTTCAGAAAAGGCTTGCTCCAACCAGAACAAAAGCCGCCTCTGCTGAGATTAACAAGAATAGGTCTCAATTGTCATATGGTCATAATCACAATATGTTGCTCTGAGCAACTGATGACTTTGTAGTCTTTTGCTATAACACTTCAAATGTAAAATTTCTTCTGTTCTCTGTTAATATAATAAATAAGAACTCCTATGTATGTATGTACCCTTTTTGTGTAAAAAAAAAAAAATACTGCCGGTCTCCCAGCAGAAATGTCATAAAGTTCTCTCTTGAGATGTCATGAAACTGACATAAATATAATATAGACATCACTTGGTCAGACAAAGCATGTTGGATCAAGTTGGGTGTGCATCAGGTGTTGTGCCTAAGAATGTGTTTAAGACGCAGAAATGAGGTAAAGCCAAGGGATGTTCACCAGCTTCTCTACCCTTCAGTGTGCCGCGTGCAGAAGCACTGACAGACTCCCTGTGTGGATGGTGTTACCTGCTCTCAGCATGCTGCTGCTTCAGCCTCTTGAGAAAAATAATAAAGCCAATCATGAATTCAGTCTTGAGTCCTCATGAATTTAAACATATTGTCGTGATGTTATATTTTAAGAACATTCTTATGAATCTGAAAATTAAATATCTAGAAGTATTGGAATGTTTTTATAAGGTAGTATTTAATAAACTGGAATGAGATGTCCACTTTGTTTCTTCATTTGTGTCAACCAGGTAAATATTTTTGCCGAATTCATAATTATAATGAAGTTTAAAAAGCAAGTTAGTGAAAGCTTCCTACTGTCTGCTTCAACTATACTACATACTGGAAAAGCAAAAACTATAGAGCTCATAAGGATCTGTTTGCCAGGGATTAGGCTTGCGGGTGAGGACAAGAGCAAAGGGCATTTTAGAGCAGTAGCATAATTATAATATAATGCTGGTAAATGGAAAAAAGGTGTAGATTATGTACAACCAGGCTTCTTCAGTTAAACTGTAGACACTGTGTTAGAATAGTTGTCAGGGGAGCCTTATCTGGTATAGGATGTCAATAGTTGGGATTGTACTATCAGGAGAGGGTAATTATATATCTACATCATACATTCAGGGTTGCTCTGAACCTGTAACTACTCTAAGAAACAAAGTATACTTTGTAAATCAAGTCTTATTTTCAGGTAATCATGTTGGGGATTGGTCCTAATGCTTTGTCTTAATTCAGCTTCTAGAATCACATGGCAATCTGCTCTTCAGATGCTAAAGAAAGTCTGCCCCCAGTTGGCTTTAATTGGGAAATAAATTTGCCAATGGCCAATGGCTGGGCAAGATGAAAAGGTGGGACTTTTAGATCGCAGGGGCAAGGAACCTAGCAGGAAGAGGAAGAGAATCACTGTGAATTAGAGGATTCCATGTAAAGCTGCAGGGAAGAAAACAAGCAAGCAGCCATAGAAGAATTCAGGAACGTGGCCCTAGGATCCACTCCCCTGATTGGGTCTGGAGTAGCAGAGAAGAATTGTAGATTTAGCAAGTTGACTCAGCGATGTTGGAGGGGATAATGTATGCTAGCCATGGGGAGGATTAGAAATGCCTAGTCATTGAGCTAGTTAAGGCATACCAAAATTAGCTGGTGCCTACGTGTGTGTGTGTGTGTGTGTGTGTGTGTGTGTGTGTTTCATTCTCGAATCCAGAGAGCTCTTGGATGGGTGCAGCATGGGAGACATGCCAGGAGCTAAAGTAGCTTAACTAATTCACTGCTAAACAATCATTAGGAAAATATTTATTTATTTATTTAAATGTTATTTGAAATTACCAATCATTCTTTTGTTATATATTTAAGTATGTGCTTATAAGCATTCTTATTTGGAAAATAATGTTTACAGTCTTAAAAACTACAAAAATCTCTCTCTCGTACACACACACACACATACACATACACACACACACACAGGCACGCACGTATGCATGCACACACGTTTTCATTGAAAACCAAGATTAGCATTTTCCTTGACTTAAAATCATGAGTTGCTATAAAATTAAAGAAATTGAAAGCAAGTATAAAATTGAAAATTATGTCTGTCTTAGTCAGAATTTATATTCCTACACAAACATCATGACCAAGAAGTAAGTTGAGAGGAAAGGGTTTATTCAGCTTACACTTCCACATTGCGGCTCATTGCCAAAGGAAGTCAGGACAGGAACACACAGGGCAGGAGCTTGGAGGCAGGAACTGATACAGAGGCCATGGAGGGGTGCTGCTTATTGACTTGCTTCCTCTGTCTTGCTCAGCTTGCATTCTCATAGAACCCAGGACCACCAGCCCAGGACTGGCACCACCCACACTGGTCTAGGCCCTCCTGCTTGATCACTAATTGAGAAAATGCCTTACAGCTGGATCTCTTGAAAGCATTTCTTGAAAGAAGGTTCCTTTCTCTGTGATAACCCCAGCTTGTGCCAAATTGACAGACAAAACCAGGCAGTACAATGTCAAATTACAGTTTATACAACAAAATATTTGATGTAAGGAGCAATACGTTCAAGGCTGTGACATTATAGGTGACATGGATGGCTCACAAAAAATGGTATAACCAGTAGTGATACTAGGGTAATTTATTACGACATTGGAACAAGAACAACAAACTAGTCACACAGATTAGGCAGAAAGTGTTTTGGACCTTAGTTGGTTGAAAATATGTACCTCCTTCTTAGTTAAAAATAATTAACTCTGGAGCTCTATTTAGTATAGCTGAACACTGGCAAACCTCATTTACTTACCTATTCACTTTGTCCCGAAAAGCATCCTAGTAAGTCTGATTGTATCCAAACACAGATCAACAGGAAACCCCAGCTGTAAATATTACTATGCAAGCAAAAATAATCAAATGCTAATATAGCCAATGAGGAAATCAAAGACTAAAGGGACTGATAATAAAAAAAAATAAAAAATAAAATTAACAGACCAGAGAGGAAAAATGAGTTTTACTGCAAAAGTGAAAGAAGCCATAAGAGCAATGGAACGCTCAGAAATTTTGGAAGTTAGAAAAAAGAAACTGAATTTAAGCATAGCAAACTGTACTATCTGGAGACACCAATGGAGACAAAATATAGTTTTTGAAGCTAAAAGGATAATATGATGAACTTTCTCAGGATATATAAAAACAGGCAAGAGAAAAATTTCAGGCATAAAAGATTTTCAGTTAGATGATTAGTTGGTTTTCTGACATCTTATTATTCAGAGTCATAGAGAGGAAAATTCTAGGAAACACAAAAATAATTATAAAGGTATGTGCTTCACAGAAATGACTATACATGTTTTAGATTATGTGGATGTAAATGCTAAACTGAATGAAAGAGAACATTTGTCTCTAGAAAATTGAAATTTTAAAATAGTATGAATCAACACAAAATAGTCAGACCACTTGAATGGGACATTAAAATTATTTGTTAAATATCATTGGGAACAATTGCAAACAGCAAAACTGAACATAATCAAGGATTCATGGAGAGTTAGGTTTTGAAGATAGAATGACTTTGACCTACAGGTCAATCTACAGCCAAGCAAAGCCTAGGCTATTTCAGCACAGGATGGGAAGCTTAGATGGGGCTTTAAAAAGAGATGTAGGAAATAAATACATGATAATTTCCCCATTTTTGTTAAGGAAAATGATGTTTAGAATATTAACTATAGATAGCCTATGAAAATTAAATTTAAGTAAAGGTTTAAAAAGTTTAAATGTGCCAGGCAGTGGTGGTGCATGCTTTAATCCTAGCACTTGGGAGGCAGAGGCAGGCGGATTTCTGAGTTAGAGGCTAGCTTGGTCTACAGAGTGAGTTCCAGGACAGCCAGGGCTACACAGAGAAACACTGTCTCAGATAAAAACCCAAAACAACAACAACAAAAAAAAAACTTTAAGTATGAAGGATGGGGAAGAGTCAATTAATAAAAGATAAAAAGAAATACTGAATAGATTTCATGAGATTGCATGAAGATATGAAGAGCTAACGTATCGTGTTTTGGCTTTTAAATTTAAATGGCATATATTTAAATTTATGTCACATAAACTTGTATGTGTTCATGGGTACCACATACTGCCTCTCCTCTCCAGTTCTGTGCATTCGGAATGCGGTTTAGCCTCTATCTCCAGGCACCCTCTGTCCGAAATACCCCCATATCGCTGCCTAGTCTTCTTCACAAAGTGAATTCCCAGTTTCCTTGGCCGATGCCCTGCAGCACAGGCAACTCAGGAAAGTTCTGTTTATATTTCTTCAAGTTTTAGTGATTACTAGTATCTGCAGTCACTCCTCACAGAACTTTTATAATATCTCTTTTCAAAGCCACCAGGGGTATGGCCTTATTTAGAAGTTGATTTATAATTGTTGATGTCATATGCTTGATAACTTAATACTTTAAAAATTTTATCAAGGTTGTTAGGAAAATAATAATGAATTATGCAATTTTATGCATTAATATTTAACAAACCATTAGGGATATAAACAATACAAAAAGCCAGATGCCTTCAGGAAAATGGGTTTGAAGGAAAACCTCGCTGGGTTCTAAATAGACCTGTTCTCAGTTCCTTCACATCACTCCTCTATTACTGGCAAGTTGTATCTTTGCATTGCAGTGAGTGATTTATACTAATATTTCTTTTTGACTCTTTATTGCCACTATGAGTCTGACTTAAAAATCCATTTAAGTCAAGCAATTGCAGAGGGTACATCTATAGGCATCGAGCCGTTTCTAGAATCATATGGCTTTTTCTGAATGGCTTGTTAAAACAATCCTCCATTGTTCTGTGTGTGTGTGTGTGTGTGTGTGTGTGTGTGTGTGTGTGTGTGAGAGAGAGAGAGAGAGAGAGAGAGAGAGAGAGAGAGAGAGAGAGAGAGAGAGAGAGAGAGAGAGAGAGAGAGAGAGAGAGAGAGAGAGAGAGAGCAAAGCAGTGCTCTGCATTATGGAAAGTTGTTTATCTGGCCCCTGCTGTTCATTCGCGTAAACCCCATCCGAAGCTGTATGCACATGTCGCCATTAACACGGAATGAGATGAACACTGTAGTAGGAGCCAACTACACGGTGTGCAATCCAGGGAAGACTAGAACAAGTTTAGAGAACAATCAAACAGAAAGGAATTATGTTGGATATCTGTAAAGGACCTGTGGGTGTGTAAGCTGGGAAATAGAAAGCCCATCAAATGGCTTAGACATAAGGGTCTTTATACCACACCCGACACCTTTAGTTTGAATTCTGGGACCTACATGGTAGAAGGAAGAACAGACTCCTGCAGGCTGTTTATCATCACATTGGCCTCTTGGCATGCATGCACCTACCCCCATATATACAACCATCTAAATAAATGAATTTAATTTTCAAATGCTTGGAACAGAAATAACAGAAAGATTATACTTAAGTACATTGATAATAAAGAAGTGTACAGAAAAAAGCCCATTATACCAGCAGTGTAATTCCTGTCTCCATACTTATCCACTCATACACAAAAGGATAAAACAGATTACACTAATCAGGAATTTTAGGAACAGAAAACTTCAGTATTACTTACATTGTATTAAGGCATAGTAAAATAGAAGCAATTATCCCAACTTGCTGAGGAATTATAAACAAATAAATATTATTAAATTAATGATAAAGCATACCTAATTTGTAATACAAGCATCATTTCTAATTACAGTTGTGAGTTTTGATGCAAAAGCATAAATTAGGCTTTACCAAATAACCTCCAGCTAAATAATAAAGGAATGATTAATCACGTTAGGAAAACTAATATAATTCGCCATGATATTCTGTGATTATCTTCACATATATGTAATAATAAATTTATCAAATAGAATGCACATGTATTTAATAAAGTTTTACAAACTAAATACAGCTATATATAACTGGCAACAGTTGGTCTTGTGGTCTTGCAGGAGAGACAGAGACAGAGAGAGAGAGAGAGAGAGAGAGAGAGAGAGAGAGAGAATGAATGGTGCTTTTAAATATACATATTTTATTGTATGTCAATTATAGTTCAATGAAATTGAAAAGATGTAATACTAAAAATATCATTAAGTGTTAGCATTAACATGATAATGTCAGTAAAAGAATGAATGAAAATTTGACATATTAGATTTATTTACTCAGATTCTAAAGGGACTACCAAGCAATGAGGTGAAAGCTAAGTGACACAGGTAACCTAAGTTGATCACTATACAAATTGACAAGTTCTTAAAACAGATTTATGAGTAACTAGACTTCACATTAATAAGTGCAAACCACCTATCTCTCTATACATGAACTACTAGAAAATGTAGAAATAAAACCAGAAACATTGGTACATACCAGAATGCACGCAATTTTGTGAAAGAGTATAGACCTAGAAAGAATCAAATGGAGCAGGAAAGATGTCTTCCCATCTAAGAGTGCAGACCTGTGTTTAGTTACGATTACCTACGTCAGGTTGCTCTCAACTTCAAGGTACCCCTATAGTCTTGTCTAACTTCCATGAGCAACTGAACTCCTCCTATGTACATGAGCCCACCCCAGACACATATACAAACGATTAGAGGTAAAAAATAAAAAATAGGTCTTATAAGAAAACACAAATAATGCTTATCAAAGAACAATATAACATCATATATTCATAAATTGTTCCTAAAATTTTCATATATGGAACCAACCTTGTATCGTTGGGATGAAGCCTACTTGATCGTAGTGAATGATGATATTGATATGTTCTTGGATTTGGTTTGTAAGAATTTTATTGACTATTTTTGTATCAATATACAAAAGTGATATTGGTCTAAAGTTCTCTTTTTTGTTTGGGTCCTTATGTGGTTTAGGTGTCAGAGAAATTGTAGTTACATAAGAGTTCGATAGTGTTCCTTCTGTTTCTATTTTATAGAATAATTGAGGAATATAGTATCAGGTCTTCTTTGAAGGTCTGGTAGAACTCTGCACTAAATCCATCTGGCCTTGGGCATTGTTTGATTGAGAGGTTCTTAATAACTTCTTATATTTCATTGTGAAATATGGGCCTTCTTAGATAGTTTACCTGATCTTGATTTAACTCTGGTAAGTGGTATCTGTCTAGAAAACCATCCATTCCATCTAGATTTTCCAGTTTGGTTGAGTATAGTCTTTTATAGTAGGATCTGATGATTTTTTTTTAATTTCCTCCATTTTTGGTGTTATGTCTCCCTTTTCATTTCTGATTTTGTTCATTTGGATACTTCCTCTAAGCCCTAAACTAACTAAAAGTTAGTTTAGCTAGGGGTTTATCTATCTTGTTTATTCTCTCAAAGAACCAGCTTTTGGTTTTGTTGATTCTTTGTATGGTTCTTTTTGTTTCTATTTGGTTGATTTCTGCCCTGAGTTTGACTATTTCCTGCCATCTACTCCTCTTGGGTGAGTCTGATTCTTTTTGTTCTAGAGCTCTCAGGTGTGCTGTTTAGTTGCTAGACTAATATCTTTCCAGTTTCTTTACCAGGGCACTTAGTGCTATGAAAACTGCTGTAAAGCAAAGGACACAGTCCATAAGACAAATCATCAACCTACAGATTGGGAAAAAACTTCACTAACCACACATCCAATAGAGGGCTAATATCCAAAATATATAAAGAACTCAGGAAGACACTGTGGTGGATGCCAACAAATGCTTGCTGACAGGAGCCTGATATAGCTGTCTCTTGAGAGGCTCTGCCTGACAAATACAGAAGTGGTTTCTCACAGCCAACCAATGGAATGAGCTCAGGGTCCCCAATGGAGGAACTAGAGAAGGGACCCAAGGATCTGAAGGGGTTTGCAGCCCCATAGGAGGAACAACAATATGAACCAACCAGTAAACCTAGAGCTCCAAGGACTAAACTACCAACCAAAGAGTACATATGGAGGAACCCATGGCTCCAGCCGCATATATAGCAGAGGATGGCCTTGTTGGACATCAATGAGAGGAGAGGTCCTTGGTCCTGTGAAGGCTAGATGTCCCAGTGTAGGGGAATTCCAGGACAGGGAAGCAGGAGTGGGTGGGTTGGTGAGCAGGGGCGAGGGGGAATGGATAGGAAGTCTTTGGAGGGGAAACAATGAAAGGGGATAACATTTTAAATGTAAATAAATAAAATATCTAATAAAAATAAAATAAAAACATCTAATAAAATAATGAAAGGGGGTAAAAGAAGCTAACCACCAAAAAAATCAAACAACCCAATCAAAAAATGGGGTATAGAACAAATCAAGAATTTACAACAGAGAAATCTCAAATGGCTGAGAAACACCTAAAGAAAAGTTCAAAGTTCTTAGTGATCAGAGAAATGCAAATCAAAATGACCCCGATATTCCACCTTATACCAATCAGATTGGCTAAGATCAAAACCTCAGGTGACAACACATGTTGGTGAGGATGTGGAGAAAGAGGAACACTCCTCCATTACTGGTGGGATTGCAAACTGATATAACCACTCTAGAAATCAATCTGGAGTTTCCTCAGAAAATTGGAAATAGTTCTACCTGAAGACCCAGCTATACCACTCTTGGGAATATACCCAAAAGATGTCCCACCGTGCCACAGGGGCATGAGTTCCACTAGTGGCCTTGTTTGTGATAGCCAGAAGCTAGCAGCAATCCAGATGTCCCATGACAGAAATGAATACAGAAAATGTGGTTCATTTACAGAATGGAATACTACTCAGCTATTAAGAACAAGGACATCCTGAGTTTTGTAGGCAAATGGATGGAACTAGAAAACCACATTAAAAAAAAAAAGATAGTATTTACAAAACATGAAAATACAACCAAGAATTGAACAGTTCTGCTTTGGAGTTGAGTGAAGTTCTTTGACATTTCCTCAGAGCTCAGTATGAAAGTGGTGTGGGTGTCTGAGAAGGACTGAATGAGAGAGACAAAGGGTACAGTGCTTAGATGGGGCAATGAATTTAGGTAGGTTCTGCCTCTAGCAGATTGACTGGAAAAATAAAAAAAGCAACAGTCATTTTTACAGTATGTGGGACATCATAGGCCACTGCTATAGGGTCTTGGACCTTTTCTTTACTTCAAACAAATCTTTGAAAAATCTACATTCATGGGATTTGCTGGATAATGGTAGTGCCTGTGCAGGATTAGGAGTTACTTTACGCCATGGCTAACTGTCGCTTGCTAGTTATCCCTCCATCCATTGCACAGATGTCTGGGATGAAGCACATAGGTTCTGCACTAAAATTTATCTTATGAAGCCTCTAATGTGTTAGTTATCCTGATGAAAGATACATAGTTTTGTAAATATTTGGAAACACAAAGAAATAACTCACAATTCCATTACTTAAAAGTTTTTAAAAAAAGTTTAAAAATTAATTGGACTGGCCCAACAGTTCAATAGATTAAAGCATTTCTCTTGCAGGCCTAATGGGATGAATTCAATTTCAAAAATAAGAGAATCAACTCCTGAAAGTTGTCCTCTGTTCTACATTGAATTCTTAGCCTACTTTTACTCTCCTCCATACACAAGGATAAAATCTCAGTGGTTTATGGAATCAGGAAGAAGGGGGCACAATCCCAGCAGTAACTGAAGATCCTTAGAGCTGAACAACTACATGCAAACAGTTCATCATGTGGACACCCTGTATATTCTTGCTCTGGTCTCACTGTATGAGCAAATCATCTTGTTCTAAGTTATTCACATTAGAAACTCTGATGCACTAACCAAGCATAGACATAAGTCTGTGTCTAATCTAAGGTTGCATGCAGAGAAATTGATACATAGGACACAGATGGTCACATAAAATGATAAGTTCAATTTATTAATTTTCAAGGAGGCTTTACTTTTTTAAGAAAGTTTCAACTCTGAACAAAGCCTGGTTCATGCTCTACAACAATTTCTGTTTTATTGCTATTGTAAAATAATGGGTTTTCTTTTACTTAAAATATTTTAATACTTTTCATTTATGTGCATAAGCATTTTATCTGTGTGTACCTCTATGTACTACAAGGGCATCAGTTCCCCCTTGAACTGATAATGAGTTATATAGAGATTATACAGTATAGTGATTGGGTGTACCACTATATGCCAGTCAGTGTTTTCCTCACTTCCTCCTATCCAGCTTGCCAGGTTTGGCAGATTATAGTCTTGTGAAGGGTGGAAGAAGAAGGGTGCCCTGGTAATCTCAGACCCAAGCCTTCAGCTAAGGGGCAATCAATTGCCAGTTGCTAAGTGAGATGAGCATAGAGCACCTGGCCTGGTGGGTAACGTGGAGAAGAATCTCAGCCTGAGGATGTTGCGGAGATGGAGCATCTAACAATGTAATCATCTTATCAGCAGCATGACTTCAACAACTATGCAACATTCCATCATGTGTGCATGTGATAGTCACTCTGTTGATATGGGACCACTGTCCAACTTGGATGAGACTAATCACAAAACAATGTTATCTCATGTCTAACAGGGGGTCAAGAAAAGGTGGAGGACCTCTTTGTCTTGAAGCTTTCAAGCTGGTAGAGACTGTGTCATAATGAAACCTGCTGTGGTTCACTCAGTGTCTTCATTCAAGCCTAGTTTCTTAGCTAATGTGACTTTATCTGTGTCCTCAGAGTAACAAGAGCAGGATTAGTACAGAAACTAAATAAGAGGAACATGAAAATCAGACATTGTTACTAAATTACAATTTAGTAAAAATACATGCATTTTGTTTAGCCCCCTTATGCTATAATCTCTTCCTAAATAATACTGGTTTCTATTGCTCAAACTGTTTCAAATAAAGAGGAAAATATTTTTCATGAGGATTATAATGTTCAAATATTTTATTTAATCAGATAATTGCTAGAAAGATAAATATTAAAAAGCTATTTACTTAGTACCTGCTAGCGCTATGCTTGTTGCTTAACTCTCTCTAGTGCCCTATTTTACAGTACATAATCAGTGTAATAAGGGATAATTTTAAAGGAGAATGACAGATAAATAACATGGTCAAGGGTTAAGCCAAGGTCTCTGGGACCCTGGCGAACTTTTCAGCATGACATCCTCCTCAAGGGATTATGTTAAAGTATGTTAAGGTATTATGCTAAAGTAACTTTTATTCAACAGATGCAATTGTTACCATATCCATCTCTGTCTGAACTCTGGCTGGATGGTTTAACTCAGCTGTTCTGGCTAAAACTCTTTTCTAAGATGACTGATTAAAATTGGCTTCTATTGGCTTGTAACTGAATTTCACCGCTGGGACTTGGCCTCAAACTAACTCTGGCAATTTCTAATCTTCTGGCTCCTTCTAATTCTCTGACTCATTCTGTCTTCATCTGTAACCTGCTCCCCCAGAATCTCCCCCCACTCCCTGCTCTCTTAAGTCTCTTCTCTCTCCTGCTTCACATGAGAGTTGGGCATATCCTGTCTCATTCTGTTAAATCTTTCTTATATGCCTCTTTGACTGCCTCTCAATTAGATATCACTTTCAAACATGGCTGCTTACTTCCACAAATTCACCTTACCTTTGTCTGCCACTCAATTAGATAATCAAACCAATTTCAAATATGGGTTTTTACTTCTACAAACAAACTTTGTTTGGGATTAAATGTGTGTGATGTGTCTGCATTTCAGGCAGATCACACAATCCTAGAAAAGTAGAAGAGAAGGAGAAAACAAATGACAAAGAGAGAACAGATAATATAAAAAGAGGGAGCAAGGAAGAGTACATTAGAGGATTTGGATGGAGGAAACCAAAGGGGGAAATTGTGTCATTATACTATAATCTCAAAAAATAAAACAAAAAAAAATTAAAAACCAGCTCTCATCATACACACATACGAGAAGTTTCACACTATGGGAAATTTATATTGGGACATTATTACTTTTACTGAAAATTGGCAAGGATGGAAATATTGAAGCAACATGACTCTTTGCTAAGATTACTTAACTGGTCTTGTCTTGAATATCTTCCCTATCTAGACCTGAATCCTCCCAGAAAGGCCAGGCTTTCTGGATTCTGTTTCTGCTCTGTAGGCACACTTGATCTTCGAATCAAGTGAGCAAGAACCTGAGTTGGCTAACTCCTATTTCTCTCCCCACTCAGGTCCTTTCCTGGCCAGTAGCATTTGCCAAGGGCTAACACCACCATGAACCTCTGGAGAAGCCTAGCCCTAAGGATAACCCATGCTCAATGAAGTTGCTGCTGAGTCTTGTTCCATGTGAGAGTGTGCTCTCTTGTTTTTTACTTTTGTAAGGTAAGTTCTGTTCATGAGAGATTCTGGGTTTTGTCATCTGATAATGTCACAGAAAGCAGTTGAGAGAGCTTGCAGAACTTACTGAAAGTGGAATTTTGTTTGTTTTAATAAAAGAAAAAAATTCTGAAAGTTCTCCTTACCAAATCAATGGCAATGCCAACGATAAAACAACAGCTGTGAGCTTAATGCATAAAGTAAGGACTTGAAAGCCATGGATTCAAAGGCAAGGTCATTATTTAAGTGCCACAGAGATTACACACCAGGACTGAAGTAAATAAGCCATCATCAGTGACTTAAGGAGTAAAGATTGTTTTCTCTGGGGAGAAAGTTGTCCTGCTGCCATGGTCCTTCAAGCAGTTTAAAAGAAAAAGTGGTTTTAAAAAATGCACAATGTGATTTATATCATATAATAGATGGGAAATAAAGTAGCATTAGTATTCACTTATAAATAAAGTCTATGTACATGTTATTGTATGTGAAAGCATGTTTCTGCTTGGATTAACCTTGATATCCTGTGGGAAAATGTATCTGATCTTATCACCTGTGAATGATGCAAAGTAGATTTGTACTCTGATACCTAATGCTCCAGCTGAAGTTACAAAGTCTGAGAAAACTCTGCAAGCCAAGCACCAGGGGATGGAAGGGAAGTTACACTCCTTGGGGGAAGCTTCAATCAATGCTCAGCTAATGGATTGAAATACTGTTGAATTAATATTTCCATTGCTGATACAGATAATCTTTGAGTGGAAGAAATCTTTTTTTTTCTCTTTTCATTAAGTGAGAACTGTCACCCACGACCAAATACACCATGTCGGGCGAAAGGCAGCCTATTATGATCCTCCATATCTCCCAAGTGCTCAAGTCCACTTGGAGTCCAGTAGCTAAGAGACCACTCTACATATTGTGTAACTGCAGTGTAACACATACAGTTCTGCAGACTGATGATGGTACTCTGTTGTCATGAACAACCAGGTAATGGCACATGGGTGTCTGTCATCCCTAGGCCGACAGTGACCTTCAAATGTTATTAGCATTGGGGTGCTTTCAGACAATTAAAATAAGGAGGAGTGGAACACAGGTAGATAGTCTGTCTGCTCAGTCATCTCATCATTCTCTTCCCTTCTGGAACAGATGCTGTAAGAAAAGTGGATTGGTTCTCATGTCCATTAGTAAAAATCATTCTCAGACAAAGATGCCTTCATTGGGGAAACAAAAATGGTGACACCATTATCAGGAACACAGGGAAATTTAAAATTCAAAATACAGAAAAATAAAATCTGCAACAGCTAAATTGATCGTTTTAGGGATTCTTCTGTTAGTTTTCAGAATAATAATAATAATAATAATAATAATAATAATAATAATAATAGAGTCCAATTAAGAAAAAGCACGCCATTTCTGTAATTCAGAGAACTAGTTAGTTCAGATTTACACATGCATTTCAGATTATCACAATAATTTCCATTTCTAAATGTTGAGAATATATGCATTGTAATCCTTATTTTGCTAAGTTCTGTTTATTCTTTGTTCTCTTCACATTGTCCAGTGCATGATGTTTTTGAATTCTAAACTTGTGTCATTAAAGAAAACTTGAATATCCGTAAGACTAATTTAAACATGGGAGAGATGCTTGTAATGGCGAGATCTGAGTGGCTGCATTTGGTTTATAAATAGGTTGTCCTAGATAAAAAAGGAGCCAGGAATCAATGTGCCAGATAAAAGAGACCAGATGCTAAGGAAAGTAGCCCTATTTTCTAGAACAACTTCTTCAGTAGCGACACTGTGGGGGGAAAAAGAGTTCAGCCTTGAGGGCCTATTTCAATTTTCTTAAAATTGGTAAAAATCAAAAGTCCCACATACATGTTTCTTGTTGGTCAAGGTATCCATAATTTATGCTTAAATTCATTCATGAATATATGTAAAAGTCCCTACATTTCCAGTAACATTCTAAATTCCTGCATATATTTGGAATTTGATTTTTTTTTTTAAGAAGGAAAAGTGGTTCCAAAAAGGTGCAGGATGGCAAAGTCCCTGAGTTGAAACATTTGCCAGAATGGAGCTCTGTGAATATCTTAGAGAAAATCCCTTCTGAAGTCTAGCTCAAGTTACACATTACAAATCACTTTGAAAGACTTTTTTCCCCTTCCCCTTATGGTATCCAGTCTCTTGATTATTAGGGATGATGAGCCCTAGCTTGAAAGCAGAAACTTAAATCAGTGACTCTATTTTTATTGCCAAACGGAGATCTGAATTCATGTAATAAGAGAGCAGTGGGGATGAGATATGACAGAATTCATTAATGTGCCAAGGATGTGGCCAACTTGTCTACAACTAGTTAAAAGGCAAATACACAGATTGATCATTTTTCTTTCCAGGACTGTACGTCACAATACACATGGCCTGTTTCCTAAAACCTTCTGTCTAATGTTTAATAGATTGATGGAACTTCAAAAACAGCACTCCCGACAATCCTGCTAGACAAGAGGGGCCATGAAGATGCATTCAGTTAGAAGAGAAACTTTGCAATCTGAGCTCAAAAGAATTTGAGTCAATTTCACATTTGCCCATTAATTTAAACTAAGATTTAACTTTGGATTCAAAAGGAGTTGTGGCTTGAGCCTGACATTTTATATTTAAAAAGAAAAAGGACTGATACAAACAATTTTGATTTTTTAATAACTTAATTTCAGCATTCTGTGCAGTATAAGTTGCTAGATGTATTAAGCAGGTATCCATGAGATCTTTAAAGACTCCCTTCCTCTTCAAGAGGTAACATAGATTGGTGCTTAGGAGTGAAACTCACATTCCAGAGGCTGCTGTGTGTATAAGATTAGTCAGAACATGGAAGACTATGAGTCAGGTTTTTAAAAGAAACCCCATGGCTTTACCATGAGCCCCTTAAAGAGAAAAAAGAGCCTATGCATAGATGATTTTTAGAAATAAAAATTATTTTAAGATACAAAGTTGGCTTTTTTATACCAGTTTACCTGTGTTCTCCTGTATTTCTTTTTTTGTTTTGCCTGCTTTTTTGCTCTGTTCTTTTCTTTATTTGACATTTTTTACTGACATTTCAAATGTTATTCCCTTTCCTCATTTCCCCCTCTATCCCATTCCCCCTCCCCCTGCTCACCAACCTACCCACTCCTGATTCCCTGACCTGGCATTCCGCTACACTCAAGCAATGAGCCTTTACAGGACCAAGGCCTCTCCTCTCATGGATATCCTACAAGGCCATCCTCTGCTACATATACAGATGGAGACAGGGGTCCCTTCATATGAGGGACTGTATAAAATATATTTCTCCTCTCAGGCTTCTCTGGAAGAAATGTACTGCTTTATTTGAGTGGAAACTATAGATTGAGCATTAACTTCTGATTGTTTCAATTTCATTCATCTGCCTTTCCATCCGTTTTCTATTTTCAGTCACTCAGTTGTACCTGTTTGTGTTTGTGTGCTTAATTTTCACTTTCTCTGTGTTCTAAAGATTCTCATTGGGAGAAGGAAACTGGGTTCACGAGTTCTAAAATCAGACATGTTTCCCTCACAGCTTCTCGAACTCCCTTTCTTGCATGGATTATACTGAAACTGCTATAAACTGTGAGACTCCACAGTCTTCTCTACAAAGTCCAAATTTAACCTTATAACATTAAGTAAAAATGAATCCTTTCAAACAAGGCCACATATCCTAACCTCTAGAGATGCCCAGAGATGCCAGAACTTCATATCTTACTTTCTATTGCATGTTGACCAAATTTGACTGGAGTTAAATAGTTATTGTTGTTGTTGTTGTTCGCCCAGGGAAAATTAATTGTCATATAATCTCTCATTTCTATGAATAATGAACATTAAGAATGGAGATAGTCATTTTCACAAGTTAACCAACACATTCAAGATTGCATGGGTCAGAAAAGACAGAAGCCTGGAGCCTGAACTCCTGACTGCTGGCTTGGCACTGGACCAATCACATGTATCCCACCTTAATTTCCCTCCATCTGTTCATACACACATGCAGGGCTGACACTGGCTTTAGGTTATTCTGTAACAGCACAATGGGAAAAGCCCAGATTCCAAGCCCAGAGTAAGTCCTAATAGCTTCAGTGCCTTGGTTGCTTTGTGTATAAGTGTGAAAGAGCTAAATTAGATCATCTCCCGTGTGGTAAAAGCATGATCTGTACACAAAAACAGCCCAGAGCTTCAGTGATGATCTTCCTTCTCCTGGCTATAGAAATCATGAGAAATTAACATTAATATTGTAGTTCTGGGAATGAACCCAGAGCTAAGTTGAGAACTCTATCCCTAAGCTGTAGGTCTGACCCTCTTTTTACCTTTTGTTTGGGGGGAAAATAGGATCTCACTAAGTTGGTCAGGCTGGCCTTGAACTCACTCTACAGCTCAGTGTAGCCTTGAATTTTTAGAATTCCTCCATCTACTTTGAGGGTAGCTGAGACTGTGGACCTGTACCTCTAGGCCTGATCAAATTATATAGACTTTATAGCTATCAGCTTTCTCATATGTAAAGTCAAAGATGGTAACATCCATTTTGAAGCAGTCTTGTAAAAAGTCAGTAAAAGAATATATGTAAAAACAGTTTGCCAAATGGCAAGCACTCAATAAATGTCAATTATTTCTTTTAGTGTTAGCACTTGTCATGTTCTAAAGACATAAATTATTTTAATAGCAGTTTTATCATTATATTATCTATAAATGAATTTAAGCATTACTAACATCAAGGGCAAAACATTAAATATATTAAGCATCTAAATAATCAAAATGGATTTGTGAAACACAGTATTTTATTATTTATCTTACAGCATTGATTTATGTTTATTTCACCTAATAGAAGACGAGGGGTTTTTTATATTTTATTTTTATTTTTTTCATCGCAAGTAATGGAAATAGAATGCATGCTCAACAAGCAACTTAAAATAGAGCTATAGTCCCAGCCAGGACTTAAGACTGGATTTTAAGATATGGGCATGTCTTAATATACTCATCTTTTTCTTTAATAGGAATAGAAATAGTTAAGTAGGAAAATTCTACATGTCAGAGAAGATAAAACCTTCCTGCATAGACTTATCCTTCAAACAGATAACTAACAAAAAGCAAGTCCCCATGGAAAACATAATCAATAAAACTTCAAAAAGGCAAGGCACACATAGTGAGTTGAAATGGTCGTTTGTTCAAATGTTTCATTAACATGGGAAAGAAAAAGCATGTAGTTTATTTGTAAAATAATTTATTAAACTCTAGCATTTGGGGAAAAAATTCAACCAAAATTGTCATCAAAGAAAGGTAAGAAACCTCATAGCTACATCCCGCAAACCAAAAATGCAGTTCATCAAGTACAGTGAGCAGGAAGGTTTTAATGGCTTTCTGGCAGGATTATGTTGGGTAGCAGAGAGAAACTGCACAGGAAAAAAAAATCTTTCACATAAAAAGCTTTCACTTTTTGTCTCCCTTGTTAGAAACCAAGAAACATTTGGGTAGCTTTTTTAAATTTTAAATTTTTATTTTTAACATATATTAATTTGAAGCCTTGTTTCAGGTCCAGGTGCCATGTGGAAGATGATTGATGTCCCAGGGATGGGAGAAGGATGGAAACTGGGAGCCATCCAAGTTGTAGGCATCTAGAAACGAAGGGAAAACACCTCCTTCCTCTATGGGTGGGTCCTCATGGGGACTCTAATGCTATTTTTGTTTGTTTGTTGCTTCGTACATCCAAAGTAATATTATAAGCAGTTTTCAAGTAAACATAATTAATCTTTGACCCTATCAAAATAACTACCCAATTAGCTTATCTATATTTTTGTTTACTAAATGAATAAAAGCCATGTTTAATGTATGTGGTTCAATACTGTTTATACTTGAAACGTGTTCTAGTTCAATACAAAGGGAAGTATGATTTTTTTTAATTTTGCTCTATCATATGAAAAGTAAAGTAAAATTCTGTATCCTCTAAAATATTAGAAGCCGGGTCTTAGAGAAGGAAGTGTATTTTCATACAATAAATTTTAACTTTCAAAAGGCAGGGCACACTTATTACTGTGCTGATTTGAAAAATGCACGCACCCTGATGTTTTTCAATGTAATAAAATAAAGCGAGCTAAACAGTAAATATAATTGAAAGTGTTAAATATGGGCAGTGGTGGTGCAAGCCTTTAATCCCAGCACTTGGGAGGCAGAGGCAGGCAGACTTCTGAGTTCGAGGCCAGCCTCGTATACAAAGTGAGTGCATGACAGCCAGGGCTATACAGAGAAACCCTGTCTGGAAAACACTAAAAAAAGAAAAAAAGACTGAAAGTGTTAAATAATTATTAAATTTTCATGTGCTTTAAATTAGCCACAATTTTGATAGCAAGTTTGGATGTTCAGATTAATGTCAAATTAATGAGAAAATAAGTCAGCCACAAAATAATTATAAAATCTGCCTAGACATATGTTTAAACACTTAAGGTTTCTGCTGGAAAAAAGGATCAACTAATCTACATAAAGCCCCACTTGTAAAATGCTACAATTTGCAAAGTTTCTATATGCCCACTTTGCAGCATGTATCCTAGAATAAGTTTTATTTTAGTTCATAATTGAAATGGCCCTGATTTGGATCTACAGTTGCTAAATTGTATAATAGTACTAACAACATGTTACTTATAAATACACAATTCTTGTGAGCAGCCATATTTTAGATTTGGGTCCTTCCTGACCAAATTTTTCAAGAAATAATATCCCAGAATATTGGAATATCTGTTCAGGGTGCTGTTCCCAGTGAAATTGAAACCAGGTACTCAGAACCAAACCTGTAAGATCTAAATAAGCCCAATGAACTTTACTTAGAATTATTCAAATCATACCAGAAATAAGGGGAAAGGTACAGGTAAAGACGGTTGATGATCTAACACTTGAGACATTCCAAGAATAATCTTGACCTTGAGTTATCTCTATCAAGATAAGCTATATGATCATGTCACAAATAAAGAAATCATGTGAGCTATAAACTTACTTCTCATGGTTATTTTATTATCTACTAATAGTTGACTCAAAATTGAGGCACATGCAGTTTAATAAATTTAGAAATACTGTCAAGAAAGCCTCAGAATCATTTCAGCCTTTAGTGATACAGATTGGGTGTGTTGTATGTTCTAATGCATTACAGGCTGAAGTTATTTCTGTGACAGCATCTTCAGGACATGTTATCGGCCTCAGAAAGGAAGCTGAAAGAATGTAGGCCATTTCTCCCCAATGATCAGCACTGGGAGATAAGCCCCATGCTGTTTAGGTTGTGAACCAATTCAGTGTCATTCAATAGATATTAGATTATTTATAGGAGTTGGGCAAATAGCTATCTAAATTTAAAATATAGCTTTATACTATGTTTATGTGGCTCTTAGATGTGAGCTTTCAATCATTATGCATTTTAGGCTTCAATACATCAATTATATTTTAACAATTTCTTCTGTAAAATATACCACTATATACAAATTGTTGCTTGTCTTCTACAGTGGCATATATGGACAGTTTTCATCCCTAGTGTTCGGTTCAGACTCTGAATGATTCAATAAGACTCACAGCTTATTCTCTGAAATAACACAGAAAAGTATTAGAAAATGTTTATTGTCCAAATCATTTATAATTTTATTCAATCATTTATTGAATGTGTACTGTGGCTGGGATTTTATATAAATCTCTAAAATGTCTATATTCAAACCAGGGAAATTTATAAATAGATCTATCCTCACCTTCCTTAAACAAATGCAGTGTTGTTTTATTCTACATCAAAAAGGAAGGAAAAGTTTTCTTGGCCAAACTGTTTCTAGTGAGCTACATCATGTTGTTTTGAAACTAAGACTGAACCTTACACATTGCACTCCAGAGCTGACAACAGCTGTTAACAAGAAAAAAGTCTCTAGTTACCCAGCTCTGGCTCCTGTTCATTTTGTGATTATTATTATAAGTCAAAAGTCTATAGCAATAAAAATGACATCAACAGGAACAACAATAACCATAATATGCACCAAATATTGTCTACAACTACATTAACAGTGCACATTCATCGCAGCAGGCTGGGTGGGAAGACTTGGGGATGAGCTGACTCAATAAAAGACCAATGAGGAACAAATCATGGTCGGAGTCCGGCTTACATAAGGTGTCATATGGCGCACAGAAGAGAAATTCAAATTTGCTTTATGGCCTAAATATACAAGCTCAAAGTCATGGGTAGGAAGATTAGTCAACATCATACTGTAGGAAGATTTAAAAAAATTAAAAAAAGAAAACATTTGGGCCATAAAGGGATCATGGTATTTTACAAGCTGAACAATAATAACAAAGAAAGTATTTTTGCTCAACTGGGCAGCATGTTAGGCCAGTAACAAGAAGTATCATTGAGCAGTGAATATTCTATTGTTTTTGGAGGAGGAAAATAACACAAAAGAAAAATAAAAACATGAACATTGAATGCTTTCTTATGAAACCATCTTCATTATTTATACCTTTTCTGCCATGAGATTCCACAGTAAACATTAACTATAACTAAACATGTGGGTTTTTTTCTATCTGTTATAGTCAAAAGTTTATACACAATTGTAAGAAGACTAAGTTTGAACACTCATAGTATATTTATGGATAAATACACCCCTGCCCATCATCAGAGGCACAGTTGCCCTGCATTGCAGAAACCATTTTGTAGCATAAAATTGGATGTAGCATAAAAGACAAAGCCATGCTCAGAAAGAACAGCAAGTATTGGCAAGAAGAAAACTGCATAATAATGTGTTTCAAAACAATAAGTAGAAGACACTGTTGCCAATTGATGCATAGAGAGATTCCAGTGTCAACCCATGCTACCACTACTGGGAAACACCAACATTAAGAAGATAAGAATTACATGTAAGTTCTAGAGCAAGAATGAAACACTGAAGTTAGAATTCTTGGCACCCCTGTGCCATCTCTTTTTAAGGATAGTAAAAGCCTTTTTTAGTATAAGTTCTTAAAATGCTTAGAATTAGAACTAGAGACAATGAGCATTCACCTTTGTTATCCTTTGTTGTTAGATAATATGGTAGAAGTATTCAGAAGGTTGTGCTCAAGAATCAGGTGAACACCTACCAGCACTTCAGAAGTACTTGTTCTCCTAGTAAGCATGTGTACTGAAGCAGTGTTTTCTACTGGTGAAAGAAAAAAAACACCTCATTCCTACATAAACTGGATCTATTGTGCAACCTACGAGAAAAGTCACAATGAAATACATATTCTTTAATTGATTCCTGATTGTCTTCTCTGCCCATGCTTCCCATTTATGTGAAATAGTGACATGTCCTTTGTTAAAATGTTATCAGCATGTACTTCAGGATGATTATGTATGTTTCAACCACTAAAGATGTATTTCAGAAAATACTTGGCTACCAGCAGAAAGGGTGAAAGGATCCAAAAGATGCATTTTAAAGTACCAGCTCATTGACAGTATCACCTAGAGCCAATAAATAAATAAATAAATAAATAAATAAATAAATGCTTTATCAGGATTCTGCCAAGGTATGAAATGGAAGTAAGATGATCACATATATCATGAGACTAAGGCCATTTGAAGTTCTACGGAACTCTATGAAGAAAAGGCAGAAAAGAGAAATTGTCAATCCTACAATACAAGTATTTGATATTTTTAAAAAGCACCCAATTGTCGTATGGCCTGAGATTAATGCAAAAATATTATGGACTGAGATTTTAAACCAAATTGGTTGTGTATGCATTTACTTATCACCCAGTAGGCATGGCAGAACTCCATCTTATTATGTTTAAAAGTATAAATCTCAAATTTGTACGTCATATGGATGGAACATAGCCAGCAATAAATATGCAGTTTAGAGGAACCTTTGCAGTGCTGGAGAATAATTTGGACAGCTGGTGTTATTGGTTGATCTACAAGGTTTTTGGTGTTCTTATCAATCTGCTCTTTTACACTTAATTTAAATTTAGTATAAATATTCACTGTCAAAAACATTAAATTGGGGGAGAATAATCTCACATTTTTAACTCAGGATACAAAATCAGAATATTAGCAGTTCACATATAGGTGAGTTTTCATGGTTGTCAATAGTATAGAGACAAGGAAAGTGGTCAGTTTTCTAAGCAGATTTAGGTGAAGGTCTGAAAGGATAATGAGGAATTTCTAGTTCTTAGTTCTGTGGCATACATGTTCATTGTATTAGAAAAGCATTAAATTACTAATAACATTTGTTGAACATGCTCTACTTTCCAAAGCATTTACATATCTGTTATCTTATAACAGCTTTGGGAGATCAGAAATAAATGTAGCAAAAGGCAATTATGGCAGATAATTTGCAGCATTACAAACTGGCCTTGGATTGATATAGGTACAGAAGAAAGTCTTTAATCCCTATCACTCATCTTTTCCAGTACAGACACTTTGCAGCTTATCAGCATATGTACTTACATAATGCATGCTAGGAGAATAGTTCTTCTTTGTGTAGCCTTGGAAGTTACAGTGGTGTGGGTTTTTTCCAGAACTAAGGAGCTGTTTTCAAACTGATGTATTATAGCATTTTTGTTTGTTCTACCCATAGCAGCAGTACGCATCTGCATGAGTATGGTCATTTCAGATGAGCCCTACTTACAGCCTTCAACACTAACTTAATTTTATCAAAGCAGCATGTCTAAAGCCCCACTAAAGTGACCATGAATCTATACAAGATGAGAACAAAAAGTTAAGGCAGAATACATTTTGTATGTGTTGCTTCTGTCAAGCTTAGGGAAGTATCACATTTGGTCCATTGGAAAACAGAAATACCACACAATCACACTGATCTATAAAGAGGCCAGCCAATAAAAGCAGTGAACATGCAGCATGAAGAAGACTAGAAGTGAGTTCTCATTGGAGACTCTGGACAACCAGGTAGTAATGTAGAAAATTTTTATCAAAGGTAAAATAAATTTGTTTTGACTTTCAAATCTAAGTCAAAAATCCTTCCATTGGAGAAAACATGAGACTTTAGAAATAGAATGCCAGGATCTACTCATCCTTTAAAACAAGTATATTGGCAGTTTTTTCTCAAACATTGATAATAGCTGTCACTAACACATCATTTGGTTAAACTGAGTGGGTGTGTCACCATAGTATGAGTGTGGAATGTTTAAAGAGAATAGAGCTCTATTGAGACATGGAAGGCTGCATGCAGAGGAGTCATGAGATTGACACCTAACAGCAATTACTCAAACAAGAGCTGGAACATTAGCGCTGACAACAGGATACGAAGGATGGGACAGGTCAGAGGAAACAAACTTTATAACACAGTGCAGTAGCCCTTAGCCTTGCTCAAGCACAGAGCTTATGTTTTGAATCTAATATTTTTAAAGGATTCAACATTTGGAGGAGCTTTAAGCAAATGGAAGTTATTTTTGTTTTCAAAGCTAACCAAATCAGTGGCATTAATCTGGACCCTGAATGGTGAAGATTGGAGAAGTAATTGAAGAAAGGCCATTGCCTAGAAGGGTTGGCCCATCAAAGCATGCAATATGGCCTAGCAGAATAGCTCAGTGGGTGGAAGCACTTGAAGCCAAAATTGATGACCCAAATTCAATCCCCAGAACCTACAAGATGGATGGAAGAGAATACACTCTTATAAGTTGTCCTTTGGCCTCTACATGTTACTCAAGCCATAACATGTGCCTGTCCCTCAAACATATACACATGATAGACAGACAGACCAATAGACAGACAGATAGATAATAAAAGAAATTGACATTTCACATGAACATTAGAAAGAAATTAGAAATTTTGGGAAAAGAAAAGCTCTTTAAAAAATGATTATCCAGATCTTTGCTGAAAAACAATAAGATATTTTATATGAATATCCCAAAGGCCATTTTACTATATCCTCCTCCACTCGTATAACTCTGCATAGTTTATTTTTAATTTAAAGGACTTACTTTATATATTTTTATTCCATCATCTAATTCTTCTCAATTTTAACTTTGTATAATGTGTCTCTTGCCTGACCAGATGGCAGTGAATCAGCCAATAATCATGGAAGGCACATCGTAATACATTAACATCCTAATGACTTATTGCAGATCTGTTTCCAAAAATTACAGTCAATAATCTGGAAACAAGATTGCAAGACCAGAAAATATACTGATAAAGCATTCTCACTGCCCGTCTCTAGAGAATATTCTACCTGTCTACACATTTATCTTACACAAAGATACCCAAAAAAACCTCTGAATGGTTTTAAAAGATCACTTTTCCCAAAAGTGGCCCAAATGTCCTCTAGGAAGTTGATTCAATCTCCACTCTAGAAGTAGGAGTGATTGCTGTAATAGCAGACAACTTGACAATAATAGGCTTAGGAATGGTCAGGTAACCCAAAATAATCACTAATACCACCAGTAATTTCAAGAAAAGAGACTGTGTGTGTGTGTGTGTGTGTGTGTGTGTGTGTGTGTGTGTGTACCTCTCTACCCTGTGTCTGTATCTGTATCTTGCTCTCCCTCCCTTTCTGTTCTTCCCTTCCTTTTACTTTTCTTTCTCCCTTATTCCAAATCAATCTTGAAGTTGGTATGCTTGCTCTTAGTATCTATTTTCCGAGAAATGAACTAGCTTATGTTGAAGATAAAGCCAAGTACACAGAAATGTGTTGGTGGAGTTGCGAGGATGCTGTGGTGTTTTGTTTGTGTGTGTGTGTTTGTGTGTGTTGTGTGTGTGTCCAGATGACTCCGTTTACAGCCAACCCACAACCTAAATATCCCTTTACACATATTGACACTTAGTGGAGTTTTCTGAGGTAATCAGAATTAAATTTAACTGCCATTTCTTCAAACAATTAAAGTTTAAAAATTCCAATAATCTCAATCTTACCTTTGGTGGTTTAAATACCTTGGTCCATAGGAATTGGTAGTGTTAGGAGGTGTGGCCTTCTTGGAAGAAGAGTGTCACTGTGGGGATAGGCTTTGGAGGTCTCTTCCTGTGTTTAGGCTCCACCCACTGCAGAAGAGAGCTTCCTCCTAGCTGCCTGAGGATGCCAGTCTCTCCTGGTTGCCTTTGAATCAGGATGTAGAGCCCTTAGTTTCTTCTCAAGTGCCATGTCTTCCTGCGTTGTGCCATATTTTTTGCTATGATGATAATGAACTAAATTTCTGAAACTATAGCTAGTCCCAATTAAATTAAATAAGAAGTGATACTATTAGGAGGTGTGGCCTTGTTGAAGGAAGTGTGTCACTGTGGGGGTAGGTTTTAGAGACAAGAATAAAAGGGACTACAGGGACAATTGATGCTGGTTAGCCAGAGCAAAGAAATTAGTGGTGATTAAGAAGATACCAGCATCACTGAGGTGAAATCTTCTGGGAAATGTTTTCTGGAAGCACAAAGATAGCCAAGGTTGTCCCTCATGTTGCAGCTGGACTTCATAATGTATAAGTTAGAATCATTCAAGTGGTACTGGTTTTGAAGGTATGAAGGGGTCATGGAGAGCAGGCTGAGGCTTGGCACTATGAGAGGCTATGAAAGGCCATTGGTGGAGATACAGCCTCAGTTGAAGTTGACTCCCCAAGACTGAAGATATCATGCAAAGAAGTTGAGACCAGGCACCATGAAGAGAGCCTTTGAGGGGTTATTGTTAAAGCCTAAAGTTGCAGTGGAAAATTCCAGCAAATTTGAAATGGCCATTCCATGGGAGGATCACCAAAAACAGCAGCAGCAGTGGATGGAGTCAACCAGAGTCTAGTGTGCTACAAAGGGCATAGCTGGAAAAGAGACCCAAGCTCTTTGAATGATCCCAAAATATGTGTATAGATCTAAGACATTGGAACAAAAAGCTGTAAAGTTTAAGTTGCCTGGGGTACCCCCAAGATATTAGAGATGTCAGAGCTGTGGGATACAAGCTGAAGAAAGCTGCCAACAGGGAGCAGAACCAGCACAAGAGAATGAAGTTTGTTGATGCTGAATGTCAGATCTGCCAACAGCAGTAAATAAATAAGAAAGGAATTAGAGATATAAAGAGCACTTTGCCATCATATATGGAAACAAGGAGTTTGGAGCTTGACCAGCTGATTTTAGGTCTTGCTTTGGACAAATATATCCTCACTATGACATTTTAGAATGGTAACTTATATCCTGTGCCATGACATGTTGGAGGTTTGTGATCTGCTTCTTTTTTATTGAATATATTCCTTATTTACACTTCATTTCCCTTTTCCTGGTTCCCCGCCCCCCAAAGGTCCCATATGCCCTTTTCCCTCCCCCTGTTCCCCCATCCACCACTTCTCACTTCCCTGTTCTGTTATTCCCCTACACTGATGCTTTGAACCTTTCCAGAACCAGGGTCCACTCCTTCCTTCTTGTCGGACATCATTTGGTATATGGATTGTGTCTTTGGTGTTCCAAGATTAAAGACTAATATCCACTTATCAGTGAGTGCATACCATGAGTATTCTTTTTTTTTCTATATTCTATGTTTACATTCCAAAGGCTTTCCCCTTTCCCAGTTCCCACCCACCATAGTTCCCATAGTTCCTCTCCCCCCCCAACTGTTCCCCAATCATTCCCCCTCCCCCCTCGGTTTCTTTACTAAACTGGATGCAATCTTTTCAGGCCCAGGGTCCTCTCCTTTCTTCTTCTTGGGAATCATCTGACTTGCTATTTGTGTCTTGAGTATTTAGGGCTTCTGGGCTCATTAATATCCACTTATCAGTGATTGCATTTCATGTGCATTCTTTTGTGATTGGGTTAATTCACTCAGGATGATATTTTCCAGGTCTAACCATTTACCTACAAATTGCATGAATTCATTATTTTTAATTGCTGAGTAGTATTCCATTTGAGACTGGGTTACCTCACTTAGTATGATGTTCTCCAGCTCCATCCATTTCTCTAAGAATTTCATGAATTCATTGTTTCTAATGGCTGAATAGTACTCCATTGTGTAATATACCACATTTTTGTATCCATTTTGATCTGCTTCTTGATTTTGATTTTTATAGGGGATTATAGTTAAGAGATTTCATGACTATCAGAAGGTACTTTCAACTTTGGACTTTTAAATATTGATGAGACTGTGGTAGACTATGGTGATTTTTAAAGTTGGGCTGAATATATTTTGAATTAAGCTAAGGCTACGTATGGCCCCCATAGACTCATGTGTTTCATCAAGACTATGGGGGCCAGGTAGAGGAATGTGGTGTTTTGGATTTGCTTGGTCCACCGGAATTCATACTGTTAGGAGGTATGGCCTTATTGGAGGAAGTGTGTGACTGTGTGAGTGGGCTTTGACAGGCTCATGATCAGGATCTACCCATTGTGGAAGAGGGCTTCCTTCTAGCTGCCTGAGGATGCCCGTCTCTCCTGTTGTCCTTGAACCAAGATGTAGAACTCTCAGCTACTTCTTGCCTGCATGCTGCCATGCTTTCTGCGGTGATGATAATGAACTGAACCTCTGAAACTGTAAGCCAGCCCCAATTAAACGTTTGCCTTTATAAGAATTGCCTTGCTCATGGTGTCTCTTCACAGCAGTGGAAACCCTAGGACATTATGTTTTATTTTATGTATTAGGTGACAATTTGAAGCTCAATAAAATAAAGATCGGTAGCACTCCTTGTATTGTGCACACAGATGCACAAGTAGTGTCATGTGTTAGTGTGTGTACAATGTAGATTTGTAAGGATTTTGGAGCACACAGAACTGAGTGTGAGTGTTCTGGAAGCTATATGGTTTTCAGAGGAAGCACAGGGAGTAACAAAGTGGCGAGGAGGTAATAGGCACAGGGAGGAACTGGATTGTCACACTTTGGGAGGCATAACATAGATACACTGTAAGCACACTTTGGGCACTAGGATCTATCACGTTAGGTATCTAATGTAAGGTTACAAAAATTTTACATAAAAAGTTGACAATCTGTGTACTTTTTCATTTTATCACATTATTTCTTTTCTGAAAGAATAACACAGCTTAAAGGGTAAATAATGATATAGTATTTGTTATCAAGTATTGTTCTTTCTTTTACTCATTTAATCTTCCTTCGAGGCAGCCAGTTTTTGTTCCTTTGTCTGATTATTTGCTCAAAATATTTCAGTTTTACGTATTTTGTTGTTATACATTGTCTCGACTGTTCACCCTGTGAAAGTTTATGGTTTAGTTGGCCTTAGCCTCTTATGTACCACATATGTCACTTTATCATCTCATACCTTATTTTCCAAAGAAAATTAGATTATGCATTACAATTTTGCATCCAATACTCAGGGCTTACATTCTTGCTGTTAAAATCCATATTGGAATACTGTACTGATCAGCTATCTAAAGAGGAAAAGATCAGATCTTGATTTATATGTTTTATTGAGTTCCATGATCTTAATCCTCTTGCCTTGGTCAATAACAAATTATGGAATCCACTAAATATACCGTTCAGAAGAGATGGGTACCGTTGGTTTCCAGCTGTTTCCTTTTTTTTTTCCTTTTTAAAAATTTTTCTATATTCTTTGTTTATGGTTCAATGATTTTCCCTTTCCTGCTTCCCCCCTCCACCTAAGTCCCAGAAGTCCTCTTCCCTCCACCAGTTCCCCAATCAACCCCCTCCCACCACTTCTCTTTCCTGGTAATCCCCTACAATGCTGCATCAAGTCTTTCCAGGACCAGGGGCCTCTCCTTCCATCTTCTTGGGAATGATTTAATATGTGAATTGTGTCTTGGGTAATCAGAGCTTCTGTGCTAATATCCACTTATCAGTGACTGCATTCCATGTGTGTTCTTTTGTGAATAAGTTACCTCACTTAGGATGATATTTTCCAATTTCAACCATTTGCCCAAGAATGTCACAAATTTATTGTTTTTAATTGCTGAGTAGTATTCCATTGTGTAAATATACCACATCTTCTGTATTCATTCCTCCATTGAGGGACATCTGGGTTCTTTCCAGTTTCTGGCTATTACAAATAGCTTTTTCCTAGAGGCTATATAATAGGCATACTTGACTTTGCCTGTTCTATTTACTATATAATGAGAACAGTGAACAATGAATAGCAACTCTCCCATCCTTAAACTTTTTCCCATGTGTACTAAGCTATTGGACACTCTGCATGCATTTGAAGAAACCCCTTCTCTCACACCATGTCCTGGTTGCTTTCTGTGACTGGCACTTCTGTAACATTTCCTTGCACCTCATCCTGGGGAATGGTTTACCCATCTGGATCCTAGATTCTCTGGATCCTCAGGATCTTTATTTGCTGCTTCATTTTTGGTGGAGCACTTCCTCTGAAAGTCTGTCTGACAACATCTTTATTCTGCATTTAAATTTGCAGAGGTAACTCTGTAACTTAAGCTTATATAGGGACTTCCTTTGAGAGGTCATAGGCTATGAGTCATTCTCTAATTGCTATCAGTGTGAAGGTGGAGAAGTAAAATGATATTTTGACTGCTGTTGTTTGTATGTAATCTACTCTTCCTTTCTAGGGGACTTCAAGGATTTGGAAAATTTTTCACATTTTGAAAATTAGAATCCATTCAAAGTATCATACTAATAATTTTCTGTTGATTTTCACAAACATTTTAATATGGTTTGTAAATAAAAGGCAATAGCATGAGATAATATACACCCTATAAAAACTGTGACTACCTCACTATATAGACATAGGTATAAATATAGGTATAGGTATAGGTATAGGTGTATCTTACATTTTGCCAGAAAAAAGTACAAGTCCTCAGAAAAGTTGACAAGAACATTCTTTAGTCCTATACAGTGGTAAGGAAGAAGGGTTAAAAAGGAAAAATCTGCACACATTTGGAATTTGAAAAACAGCAACACTGTTTTCTTGAATACCAAAAATGAATGTTTAAACTTTTAAAACAATGTCAATGGGATTCTATCATAGAAAAATTTTAAAAATCTATAATCCATGTGTGATAAATTTAGATTTAAATTTTACTTATAATAAAAGTATTATATTACCTACAACAGGCAATTCAAGTGATCACAAGGATATGATGAAAAACATATTCTTCTCTAATGTACTTTCCTATGACTCATAGTAATTTATATCCTAGAAGGTAAATAGTATATTAAAATATTTAAAAATTGACAGTGTTAGAAAGGCATAATGAGATTCTGCTCCATGGTTTGATAAACAATACAATCTGCATCAGTTCATGTGGGAATTCCTCATTCCACATTATGGTAGCCAGGCATTACATTGCATTAAACAAAGATGAGAAAACCATTCGTAGAATAAAATCTGACCCATTTATTATTCTCATGAGTTAAATGTGGCTTTTATTGTTTTAAACTATTAAGAGAAATGAGAAAATGAAATGGTTGGTGACATGAGAAACCTGCAAAATTCAAATTTCAGAGCTAAGACTGTAACTCAAAAGAAAGGAGCTAACATGCATGCGGCCCTAGGCTCAACCTCAGCACGGAACAAAATCAAATTCTAGTGTCCATGTACTGAGGCTTCTTAGAGAACAGATGTGTTCATTCACACTATGACTCTTCTTGCCCTAACAAGAGCAGAAGTACATGTGACAGAACTGTCTATGGCCTGCAAAGCCTAAATACATACCATAGGGTCTTTTTAATGACTTCTGATACAGACTGTATAATAAATTTATGTTGAAGTAAGAATTCAGTGAATTTCCAGCCCAGTAAATGAATAGTAGAGGGCATGGAACATTCATTAAACATGATAAATTATACAAAGTAAAGTAGAAGAATGAGAAGAAGAACCCATGCAAGAGAGGCAGACTGTGACCACATGTAACATCACCTGAATGACAGGTAAGAATTATACCTTTCATCTGAAAGGAAATTGCGAACTGCTGAGCACTGTGATCGTGATCCAGGGACAGTGGCATGGCCAGGGAGAGTGGTCTGTTGTATGGAATTAATGCAATGTGTTCCTAAGCAATATGAAAACATTGTGTGGCACAATTATGATAATTTCTAGGATGTGCTGTGAGTTCCAATCAAGAAACAAATCCCAGTCTATAAACATAGCATTAAAGTAGTAGCTAAAGTTCTAAAATCAAAGTAAGAAATCTGTATGTGATGTGTTGCTTAAAACCCTTACAGTTGCTTGTATTTATATTATAAGGGTGCTGTCTATTTTACTTGAAGTTTTCATTCACATTCAGTCCACCCAATTATGAAGATGTATGAGACAATTAAAGAAACCAACTGACTCATACACTAGCTGCTAAATGAAGCCCTTATGGCATCAGATCACTTGACCTTTAATGTATAACTTGTAAACTTAAGATTCAAAAATGCTCCAGTGAAAAACTGTACATGCTTGTCTGTTATTTCAAAGGCACAATGTGAAGTGCTCATCATAATCTGGTTAAAAATCCTAAATAACAAGAATGCTAGTCTCCCAGACGGAGTAATTCTAATTAACCTTATAAAAATGAGATTTGTACCGTATGTAGAAAATTAAGGATAAAAACAACCATTAAAAGAAAAGCCTAATCACATTATAATAATTAAGTTCAAGGGACACAATAGGCCACAGTCACATAACAGTACCATATTTTAAATGACATCATAAATAATAGGAAATGGAGATGTTTGTGCCATGTTATTATTTCAAATAATCATTTAAGTTGCCCCTTTACATGGTCAAACAAGTTGTTCTATTAATATGGGGGCTTGAATGTGGATTGTGTAGATCTGTAAGAAAGGGACAGCTTGGACATTAAGTCAAATTGTATTCACATATGAAGATAAAAAGTAAAAATAAGTGAACATTTGGAGAAGGATTTTGCATAAATATCAATACATCTTAGACTTGGAGTAAAGACAGAAAAAAGAAAGAAATTTTGTTCAGATTTGCACAACAGAAATTTCTCTTCCCTCCTCCTCCTCCTCTTCCTTCACAGTTCGTAAGTGGTTATTTTAGTTCCAAGATGTTCGTGATGATCTAGAACTCAGGTACTAGAGAAAGAATTTGTGTTCTTGTGTGGCTCTGGAAAGTTTCTTGACTCCTTTCATTCTCATATTCATCATGATAAAAGTACTTCCTTCTCTGAACTCAATGGGCTCTTGATAGTGGATTGAGTTGAGCATTTAGGAAGTGCTAATTATTATTTTAATCATCAGTATTGCCTATCTTAATATGTATACTCAGATAAATCCTGTGATCATTGAAGAATAAAAATGGTGAAAGCCAGAGAATTGAAAATAAAGAGTAATTATGGAGTTAGCATTTCATATCTCTTTTCCACAAACACACTCAACTGTTGGCTTAGAAAAATATTGACATGTGTCAATTGTTACTGTGACCCATGGGTTTTAATGGATGAACAGTTAATATGGATATAGAGTGTTACTGGGATAACGACCAAAACATTGTCAGAAGCTCCATTGGGCCTTATGAATTCCCACAGAAATGCAGCTTTGAAATCTCAAGAAAAGCTTTCTACTCACTGAAAACCCTTCTGAGGATGATATCTTCAGAAGCATCTGACTATACACCGCTCATACTGTGCTGCTACATTGGGTGGTGTTCTATCTGGAAACATAGTGGCCATGTCTTCAAAGCATGGTAAGTCTAAGTCATATTATGATAATATGATAATCGTACTCATGTTTTTTGAATCTCAAGTGGAATGTGAGTGGCTGGCAGGAAAAGTTGCAAGCTATGAGTATTCAAGAGAAATAAAAACATGAAATTTAAAATGAATGTCTGAGTTGTTAACATATTTGATGAGTGGTCATAGCATTATCTCATTCTCTATGTGATAATTTTCTCTGCCTTGAATAAGTTCTTGTAGGCAGAGACAAATCTTTTCACCTGTCAAGCAAACTTGCCCCTAGCCAATTGCCTATAATCTTGTACTCAATATGTATTATTTATCCACTTTGACATCAAGTGTGGAGGAAATTGTCATGATCTGATAAAATATATTTATATATGCCCTTGAATAAACTGATTCGTCAAGTCAGGTTTTGTGTTAGAGATAGGAGTAAAGAGGAAGTTAAAAGTTAATGTATAAATTAATCAGAGAGTAGATTGTTAAATTTTATGAAAACTTTATTTGTCTACAATGTGTAAACAAAAAGCAAAAAGCACATGGGATAACAATTCAGACAGGTGAAATGTGTTGAATGTGGTTTCCATATGTGCACAAAATAATTACAACTCTACATGTTTAAGAGAAGAAATCAGGGACCTAGTGACATGGCTCAGTTGATGGAGTATTTCACATAAAGCTTGATGAACCTATACATTTATGGCACTTAATTTAAAAAAGAAAACAAACAAACAAACATCAGCAGTGTGTCTATTGCTCGTGCTAGGAAGGCAAAAGCAAAAGGTCCCTAGAGCCTGATGGTCAGCCAGGCTTGATGAATTTATGGGTTCCAGACTCTAATGAGAAACCTCCTCTCAAAAATAAGTTATAGAAGCAAGTAAGGAATACATCCAGCATCAACTTCTGGCCTTTGCGCATGGAGCCCTCTTTCATCTATTACACACACACACACACACACACACACACACACACACACACTAAATCAGGTGCCTATAAATTAAAGCAAGAAGAAACAAAGTTAATACTTTTCAAATTAATCTTTGCCACAAGGGAAACTAACATAGGCACACTTTGAGGACTCCATTGAATCTGTCTTTAGTTTCTTGAACACGTGTGACATTAATGGTAGCAGTGCTGGTAGTTGTCCTATTGTTACACAAAGACCTCTGTGAGAAGCTAAAGCTCACAGTAAGACAAAATGTCTCAAAAGCAGAAGAAAATGGATTGAAAGCATTTAAGAGTATTCAGAGATAACAATGAGAAGTCTGGTCAGACTCAGACAGTCCTGAAAACATCACTGTATAGTGAAGCCAGCAGAGCAACTGTCCAGATCCAGTGGCATTTATTCTGTTATAAGAACTCTAGGACACTGAGATATAAGGAAATATTTCACTGACTATTGAGTCAACCAGTTACAAACAGGATAGAGTTTAAGTAAGTCTCACTGTTTCTAATGAAATTGATGCTTAGTGGTATTCAGAAATTCGCAATGGTTCAAAGTCTCTGCCTATAAGCTTTGCAAAAGTTGAGAGTCTATTGCATTTATCTTCACACGTCTTTACCATATTTCACTAAATTATTGGGAGTTGCTTTCAGATAGTGAATCAATTGTATTTAATTGATTGTCCTCTTCAACTCTAAATACATTTAGTGAAAACTCTTTTCACTCTTATTAAACCCAGATAAACTGAGCATAATTCCCCTCAGTTAGATGCCCATTAATTTCAGGTCCAGTTAAAATGTCTTGTAGCAAAATATGCTGCTGTCATTGAGCTTATGATTTCGGTCACTGCCAACAGGGAAAACATTAGAGAACCACATTCTAGAGGCTACTCTTATTTATTTCTTAAAAGCAAAGTATGAAGCTGTTCACTGTGTCCCTGATCTCCACTTATATGCTCATTAATACTAAACTGCAATAGCATAAAATGGAGTCTGCTGTCAAGGTTGACAGTTGTACGGTGTGAGATCTAGGGATTCAATTACATAATGTATATTTATTACATACAGTGCATTGAGAAGGTTGTGCATGAATAAAAAATATGCCTATGGAGTGGGATATATGCCTTGAAAATCCTGAGTAAACACATGTTATATTTTTCGAGAATTTGTATCTCATCATAGATCTTGTTAGTTATTAATGTTTTATTTATTTATTTGCCTCTCTGAGGTTTTCCCAAAAAGTATCTATGTAGTGGTAAATATATTGACTTATTTTTTTCAAGATTCATCCTAAATGGCATAAATGACCTAGTAATAAACATATTTTAACCTCAACAAATACAAGAAGACCGAACTAATCCCATGTCTCCTATCGGATCACTATGGAGTAAAAGTGGTCTTCAATAGCAAGAAGAACTACAGAAAGCCCACATACACATGGAAACTGAACAATACTCTACTCAATGACACCCTGGTCAAGGAAGAAATAAAGAAAGAAATCAAAGACTTTTTAGACTTCAATGAAAATGAAGGTACGACCTACCCAAATCTCTGGGATACAATGAAAGCAGTGCTAAGAGGAAAACTCATAGCCCTGAGTGCCTCCAAAAAGAAACTGGAAAGAGCATACACTAGCAACTTAACAGCACACCTGAAGGCGCTGGAACAAAAAGAAGCTAACTCACCCAGGAGGAGTAGAAGAGAGGAAATCATCAAACTAAGGGCTGAAATCAATCAAGCAGAAACAAAGAGAACCATACAAAGAATCAACAAAACCAAGAGCTGGTTCTTCGAGAAAATCAACAAGATAGATAAGCCCTTAGCTAGACTAACCAAAGGGCACAGAGATAGTATCCAAATTAACAAAATTAAAAATGAAAAGGGGGATATAACAACAGAAACAGAGGAAATTCAAAAGATCATCAGATCCTACTACAAAGGCCTATACTCAAAACAACTGGAGAATCTGGAGGAAATGGACAATTTCCTAGACAGATACCAAATACCAAAATTAAATCAGCATCAAGTAGACCAGCTAAACAGTCCCATAACCCTTAAAGAAATAGAAGGGGTTATAGAAAGCCTCCCAACCAAAAAAAGTACGGGACCAGATGGTTTTAGTGCAGAATTCTACCAGACCTTCAAAGAAGACTTAACACCAATACTCTTCAAACTATTCCACAAAATAGAGACAGAAGGGACACTGCCCAACTCATTCTTCGAAACCACAATTACGCTGATACCTAAACCACAAAAAGATCCAACAAAGAAAGAGAACTACAGGCCAATTTCTCTTATGAATATAGATGCAAAAATACTAAATAAAATCCTTGCCAACCGAATCCAAGAGCATATCAAAACGATCATTCACCATGATCAAGTAGGCTTCATTCCAGGAATGCAGGGATGGTTCAATATACGGAAATCCATCAATGTAATCCACTACATAAACAAACTAAAAGAAAAAAACCACATGGTCATCTCATTAGATGCTGAAAAAGCATTTGACAAAATTCAGCATCCTTTCATGCTAAAAGTCTTGGAAAGAGCAGGAATTCAAGGCCCATACCTAAACATAGTAAAAGCAATCTACAGCAAACCAGTAGCCAACATCAAAATAAATGGAGAGAAACTTGAAGCAATTCCACTAAAATCAGGGACTAGACAAGGCTGTCCTCTCTCTCCATATCTTTTCAATATAGTACTTGAAGTTCTAGCGAGAGCAATCAGACAACATAAGGAAGTCAAAGGGATACAAATTGGAAAGGAAGAAGTCAAAGTATCATTATTTGCAGATGATATGATAGTCTACTTAAGCGATCCAAAAAACTCCACCAGAGAACTTCTACAGCTGATAAACAACTTCAGCAACGTGGCTGGTTATAAAATTAACTCAAGCAAATCAGTAGCCTTCTTGTACTCAAAGGACAAGCAGGCTGAGAAAGAAGTTAGGGAAATAACACCCTTCACAATAGCCACAAACAACATAAAGTACCTTGGCGTAACTCTAACCAAACAAGTGAAAGATCTGTATGACAGGAACTTCAAGTCCCTGAAGAAAGAAATCGAAGAAGACCTCAGGAGATGGAAAAATATTTCTTGCTCCTGGATTGGCAGGATCAATATAGTAAAAATGGCCATCTTGCCAAAAGCAATCTACAGATTCAATGCAATCCCCATCAAAATCCCAAATCAATTCTTCATAGATCTAGAAAGAGCAATTCTCAAATTCATCTGGAGCAACAAAAAACCCAGGATAGCTAAAACTATTCTCAACAATAAAAGGACTTCTGGGGGAATCAATATCCCTGACCTCAAGCAGTACTACAGAGCAATTGTGTTAAAAACTGCATGGTATTGGTACAGCAACAGGCAGGTAGATCAATGGAATAGGATTGAAGACCCAGAAATTAACCCACAGACTTATGGTCACTTGATCTTTGATAAAGGAGCCACAACCATCCGGTGGAAAAAAGATAGCCTTTTCAACAAATGGTGCTGGTTCAACTGGAGGTCAACATGCAGAAGAATGCGAATTGACCCACTCTTATCTCCTTGTACTAAGATCAACTCCAAGTGGATCAAGGACCTCCACATAAAACCAGACACACTGAAACTATTAGAAAAGAAACTTGGGAAGACCCTGGAGGACTTGGGCACAGGGGAAAAGTTCCTGAACAGAACACCAATAGCTTATGCTCTAAGATCAAGAATCGACAAATGGGACCTCATAAAATTACAAAGTTTCTGCAAAGCAAAGGACACTGTCAGAAGGACAAAACGGCAACCAACAAAGTGGGAAAAGATCTTCACCAACCCCACATCCGACAGAGGGCTAATATCCAATATATACAAAGAACTCAAGAAGTTAGACCGCAAAGAACCAAATAACCCTATCAAAAAATGGGGCACAGAGCTAAACAAAGAATTCTCACCAGAAGAAATTCGGATGGCCGAGAAACACCTTAAAAGATGTTCAACATCATTAGTCATCAGGGAAATGCAAATCAAAACAACCCTGAGATTCCACCTCACACCAGTCAGATTGGCTAAGATTAAAAACTCAAGAGACAACAAGTGCTGGCGAGGATGTGGAGAAAGAGGAACACTCCTCCACTGTTGGTGGGATTGCAAAATGGTAAAACCGCTCTGGAAATCAGTTTGGCGGTTCCTCAGAAAATTGGGCATGTTACTTCCAGAGGACCCTGGCATACCACTCCTGGGCATATACCCAGAGGATTTCCCTGCATGCAATAAGGACACATGCTCCACTATGTTTATAGCAGCCTTGTTTATAATAGCCAGAAATTGGAAGCAGCCCAAATATCCCTCAAAGGAGGAATGGATACAGAAAATGTGGTATATTTATACAATGGAATACTACACAGCAATTAAAAATAATGAATTCATGCAATTTGTAGGTAAATGGTTAGACCTGGAAAATATCATCCTGAGTGAATTAACCCAATCACAAAAGAATGCACCTGAAATGCAATCACTGATAAGTGGATATTAATGAGCCCAGAAGCCCTAAATACTCAAGACACAAATAGCAAGTCAAATGATTCCCAAGAAGAAGAAAGGAGAGGACCCTGGGCCTGTAAAGATTGCTTCCAGTTTAGTAAAGAAACCGAGGGGGGAGGGGGAATTATTGGGGAACAGATGGGGGGGAGAGGAACTATGGGAACTATGGTGGGTGGGAACTGGGAAAGGGGAAAGCCTTTGGAATGTAAACATAGAATATAGAAAATAAAATTAAAAAAAAAAAAAAAACATATTTTAATGAAAAAAGTTTCCATAGCAACATATTAAGATATTATTCTTTATGGTGAATAGAATATAAAAGTACACAGTTGAAGGCTACTTGAGATCTAGCAGTTAGAAATGAATAGTGATAATTGAGATGTGTGAAGAGTAGATAGGAGTTGATCTTTAGAGAATGCCTCCAAATCTTTCTCTGAAGCTCAGTTGCTTGGTGAGACATTACCACAGATGGTTTCTGGGAATTGCTGAAATAGGAACAAGGTTGAACTACCTTCGCAGCCAATGGTGGGTGTGGACGTCAGTTTGTTGTTTTTCCTCTTTAGGCTTCTGCCTTTTTGAGGGGCAGGTAGCTGGGTAGTCAGAAGGGCTCAAAAGGAATCCAGCCAGCATGTCGTTTTGTGAGTGCATCTAGCCAACATCATTAGGAAGGTAGTGATTTCAACTGGGAGAGAACAGAACTATTTTGCCTGCTTTTGTGGCTGCCCTTCTCTACCCCCCTCCCCTGATTATCCACCATGCATTGTAGTGACATTCTCACTCATCTCCTTTCCACTGAGGATAAGTCAAGGGTAGGACAGAGAGAAGTGGGTGATTCCAGTCTCTGGCGATACTATTGTTCACGGGAAAAAAAAATCAAATTACATTTCTGCCTATCAACAGGAAACAATTGTGAGATGAAATTGCATTCATCTGAATACTGTAAAATGAAGTAAATTTACAGACCCATATTTGAGAGTTTAAATACTCAAACCTACAAAATATTATCGATGAAATGTAAAGACAATATAAAATTGGAACATGTAGAGTTATTCCTAGGCTGAGGGATGAATATTTCTGAGATGCAGTTTATTTTAAGGTGTGTGAATTTTGGTTTCCTGCGTATAGTAACTGTGCTATAGTGATATAAATTGTTTGCATTAGACACAGCTCAATTTAAAAATGTTTGGTACTTGTCATTTTCTCATACATTTCTAAGGCTTTAAATTATTTCAAAGTAAATCTTTCCATCAAAATTGATTAACAGATACAATACAGAGAACTCTGGAAACAGACGAAACTAAAGTGGTTCTAAAGTGTTGTTGCAAAAGACTAGGGACTTAAATACGTGAAGCAACACAGAGAAAAGGAGCAAAAGGGAGGATTTGCCAGATTCTGAGACTTGCTGCAAGCAAGAGTAACAAAGGCAGCACAGGGTATCACAGGGTAGACAAACAGCAGAATGGAATAAAAGGACCAGTAAAATACCAATCAAAAATTGTTTACATTGAGAATTGTTTACTCTGTGTGAAAGGCGTTGAAGCACTCTAAAAGTTGGAGAGCTGTGGTGTGAGCAATTAGTGCTGAAATTTCTGGCTAATGTCAGACCAGCAGCCACAGTCCTGACCTAGGGTATCCACACAAGTAAATGTCAGGTAGAACACAGACCTAAAAACTAAAACCCCAAAGTTTCTAAACAAAAGTGGTGGGGAGATTTTTCAAGAGTTTGGAGTAAACAAATTAGTAATAACTATAATAATAACAGTAAAGTAATTGGCTGATAATTTATATTTTATAAAACTTTTTTAAAATGTTCCTGATCAGTAAATGTCACCATCAAACATCAATGAAACATACAGAAAATCAATAGAGTGGGCGGAAGTAGTCACAATAAATATATGTGTCTAACAGAATAATGGTATGTAGGAAGACAACACAAAACAAAAATAAACAAATAACAAAATAAATAGATAAGACATTTGCATATATACACATTTGGCTAATAAGCCTTTTCAAAACTGCTGTAAATGAGTAATCAACAATGGTATGTCTGACAAACTTTCTAGAAACACTAACATGCATATACAGAGTAGCCAAAACCAACACCTGTGACACTGGGAATGTGGTGTAGATGTAGAAGAACTAAAACACTTATACATTATAGACAATTGTCAATAACTATTAAAAAATGGGGAGTCTCAGTTAAAAACTTAGTACTCATATACCCTGTGATCAACAATTTAACTCCCATTTCTCCAGCAAAACAACATCTTGCACACATGTGCTCATTGCAATCGTCTTATCTGTAGTCTAAGTCTACAACATCCCAGATATCTTTCAAGGAGTACTAGGAACTGACTGGGACATGTTCAGACAAAGGACCTTACTCAACACGAATAAAGAACAAAGTGACACTATATTTACCATCAGTGATAAACTCTAGATTGTACTGACTTAAGGAAATGGTTATAAATAAGCAAAGGAAAGATGGTTCCAACTATACACAACTCCTGTGCTAAGAAAGATACTCTGTGGATAAAAATGGAAATTTAATGTCGGGGTTGACCAATATAGAACTCTTATGAATGATGTGTATATGCACTGGATTATTTCAGAGAGACTGAATTGATATGTTTAACATAAAACCCATAAAGAAAAAGGATTTCAAAGGGGCTGGTAGAATCAGAGTATAAGCCAAGGTAGTTATATGTTGCAGATTCATGTGAACAAAAACATACATGATGATGGGCTAATAGCATTACAGTGGAGCTAAAATGTCTTAGTGCTAGCACTATTGGGGAGATGCAATGTCATACTGGGTCATATTAAGTACATATTTGTGCCAATGCTGGTGTAAACAATCATAAGTCAATACTCCTTCTATGAATGTAGAAAACCACTCAGTTATATACATCGTGTATAATACTAAATAATCATTTATACAACTATGTTACTGGATCATATACTTTCTGTATTAAACGATTTACATTATTTTAGATTTGAAGTCTTCTTATATAAAAACCATTCACTGTAAAACTGTATGTCACTTTTATGCTTACAAGAGACTCAAATGTCTTGTGTTTATCTGGTCCCTTGATTGTATCATTTTTGAAAATGTGTGGTTAGTTATATATTGTTTTGTTCATTATGGCCCCGGGACATAAAAAAATCTACTGCTAAAGTTGTCACTAAGAGTTACCTCAAGTTTCTAGCCAATAACAACCTAGTTTTCTTATGCACATGCATATTCTACAGTGTTCCTACAATGACTATACAATGGGTGGAACAGAGACTGAAGGAAATGTCATCCAAAGACTACCCTACCTAGGGATCCATCCTACATGCAAACACCAAACTCAGACACTACTGTGGATGCCAACAAGTACTTGCTGACAGGAGCCTGATATAGCTGTCTCCTGAGAGGCTTTGACAGTACCTGACAAATACAGAGGTGGATGCTCACAGCCATCCATTGGACTGAGCACAGGGTCCCTAATGGAGGAGCTAGAGAAAGGACCCAAGGAACTGAAGGAGTTTGCAGCCTCATAGGAGGAACAACAATATGAACCAACCAGTACCCCCAGAGCTCCCTGAGACTAAACCACCTACCAAAGAGTACACATGGAGGGAGGGACCCATGGCTCCAGCTGCATATGTAGCAGAGGATGGCCTTTTTAGACATCAATGAGAGGAGAGGCCCTTGGTCCTGTGAAGGCTCAATGCCCCAGTGCAGGGGAATGCCAGGACAGGGAAGCTAAAGTGGGTGGGATAGAGAGCAGGGGGAGGGGGAGGGGATGGGGGTTGGGGAGGTGAAATGAGGAAAGAGGATAACATTTGAAATGTAAATAGAGAAAATATCTAATAAAAATGAGATAAAAAATAGAAAGAGAAAGCACAATAAAAACCACATGAAATCCACCATTTACAGTGGTATGATCTGTTCTAGGCTCAGATGACAGATTCAAAATGATACGACAAAGAGCATGATTCAAACCCAAAAGCTTCCATATGCCAAGAGAAACAAACTAAAAGGAAGAGGAAAAAGATTTGGAAGACAGATCTAATGAGGGCTTAATCTCCAAACATTACTCTCAAATATAGATAACCAAGTAGAGAAATAACCCAGCTAGTACATTTAAAAAGGAAGGGATGAACATTCTTCCAAGGGTGACATAAAGTAGACATCAATGTACACATAAAAATATCAGTCAACTCCAAAAAGAATGAAGCTTTTCTAAGTTCTAAGTATCAAATATTTAGAACCAAGTTCATTCTTTCCCCCCTCATCTTCCTCATTCTCTCTGGCTCTCCCCATAAGATATATATATATATATATATATATATATATATATATATATATATATATGTGTGTGTGTGTGTGTGTGTGTGTGTGTGTGTGTGTGTGTGTAATAGATAAATATCTTCTAATATATATATATATATTAGAAGAATAAATACAAAATTATATATGTAGGTATAGATATACACAAAATCTCTTTTGGAGACATGGTTTCATTTACCCAGACTTGGTCTTGAATTTATTGTGCAACTGAGGGTGACCTATGATCTTCCTGCCTGTACACAAAGGTTGCTGGCATTATAGGCTGCTGAGTATTAAACCCAGGGTTATGTGCATGCTAAGCAAGTGCTCTATCTCAAGCTACCTCTATCCCTAAGATTTAGTTCTTATGTAAAATGAAACAATCATATCCATTTTAATAATACATAAATTTTCTTTCATTTGTAACAAATGGTAAAAACAATGTATACCAAATATTTTTATACCAAATCATTAATGCTGGTTTTTCAGTGAAAATGTGGTTGGTAGCTATATAAGATGGTACTTTACAGCACTGACCATCAGGTAGAATCAAATTCAGCACCGTAAGACATCACACATCTATTAGTGTGGTTGTCAACAAAATCTTAAATATATCAATTATCGAAGAGGGTGTAGAGAAAGGAAATTCTGCATGCTATTGGAGGAATTGTAGATTGGATTCAGGCATGATGGGAATCAGTAAAGAAATCAAAAATAGAACTACTGTGTTGCTGAGCAATTCCTCTCCTAAGTAGTGAGGGAGATGAAATTTTCACTCTATAGAGAGAACCTACACACACACATGAGCATCAGGTCATGTCTTACATAGAACTTCTCTGAACGTATAGACTTCCATACACGTATACATGTTATTCTAAGTGTTCTGAATATTATTCAGAATGTTGTTATTTAGGATTTTATTATTATGTATATTATTTATGCATAAAGAGATTTATATTCACCACAACTCAAGTGAATCAGAACATTATGCTAAGTATCATTGGTAACATACAAAATAACTTCATGATTATACATGTGAACTCTTTAAAGCTTAGTCAGATCACATCAGTCAATAGTTACCAGGAGAGTGCTGGCTATTTTTTATCAATCTGACACAAACCTGTGGGAAGAGGGAATCTCAATGGAGTATTGCCTCCATCTATTTGCTTGTAAGCCACCATCTGTATATCTTTTCTTAATGATTGATATTGTAGTCCTCTGCACATTGTATGGGATGGCACCACTAAACTCATAGTCCTGTGTTGTTTAAGAAAGCAGGCTGAGCAAGCTTTGGTGAACAAGCCAGTAAGCAGTGTTCCTCCACAATCTCTGGTTATATTCCTGTTTTGATTCTCAGCCCTAAGTCCAATGGGGAAATGTGACCTTTGAGTAGTACAAGGAAATAAACTCGTTGTTCTCCAAGTGACTTGTGGTCATGGTGTTTATCACAGCAACAGAAGCCAATTAAGACAAGGGGCAAAAGAGGTGGAGGTTACACAATTCAAAAATGCAGATCAGTGGTATCATAAAACTAGAGGTATAAGCAGAATATTAAGAAGATAAATTACACTATAATGATCTCCCAAATGAATAACTTGTCTTGCCACAAAAATAATACCAAAAATAGGTAAGTGTGCAATAGTAATAGTAATCATAGTGGATATGTTAATTTACTTCATAACAGGAACCCTTTTCTACGTTTCCCATTGCATTAGGCTGTTCACTTTAACTATGATCTTAACTGTAATGTCATTAAAAAAGAAAGGATGTGAAGCTCCTCAAAGCTAGAAGAGCTGGAGAAACAGTCAAGAGAAAACTTACTTTCACAGCCAACTTACACTTATCTCTTGGCCTTTTCTTCCTGTTGTCCATTTAACTATCAAAATCTGGTTCCTTATTAAGCTGAAAAATATTTCTGTGTACACTATTGTTAAATTTTGTGCCTCCTGAGGGATAGTCAGGAAAAAGAATGTTTACATGTGAGTGAAGACATTTTCTTATTACAATTAAATTGCATATTTCTTGTGTCCAATTCAACTTATTAAAAGGGCAAGGATTTAAGGACATGGTATAAAAATTTTTAAATTAGCTTTATTCATCTCTGAAGTACCTGGGATCCAGGTTTCTTTCTTGTTCATCAGAGTTGACAATAGGGAGAAGTTTCTAGAAGTTCAAATTCCTGAATTGAAGTAATAAATAACTATAAATGGTCTTTTTAGAATGAGGCAAGAAGAAATGCAATAATATACCATGTGTATTACCAACTTGATTAACTAATCAATGTGGTAATATGACCATGACCTCCAGTATCACCAACTCAAAGTAGAACATAAGGACAATCCTTTTGCTCACTGCCCAAATTGCTTCCTCTAAATATAGTAGATTTGTTTAATATGATGACTATTTTACATAAAATTTAATAACTTACTGGTAAGCATTCTGACTTTATTTTGAGCAGTAAATCCTCCTACTCTCATTAAAAACTGACCTTGAGTCAGGTGTGGTAAAGAACACCTTTAATCCCAAGACTCTGGAGGCAGATGGACTCTGTGAGTTCAAGGAACATCTGGTCTATATGACCAGTTCAAGCCAGCCATGGCTAGTAACATTTTATATAAAACAAAAAACCAAACAAACAAAACATAATATATAACAATTATCTTCCCAAAAAAGCAAAAACAAACAATATAAAAACAAACAAACAAACAAACAAACCACCTTAAGGTTACCCATACAGCATGAATATTTCACTAGGTATCAATGCCTTGGTCCCTGGGAACAATATTGGATCAAAATATATTCCACAAAGGTGGGGGATCACGAGTCTATTTAAATGATGTCGTTTATAAGGTGTGATGTTGTTATGGTGAAGGAAGGCCCACTCATTAACCAGCATATTCACCATTTTAAACCTTGAAATCAGCATCATCATTTGTATGTAAATTATTTAAGAAGTTGAACAGAGCGTTAAAAGCTAGCCATTCAGCTTACAGATTGGGAAAAGATCTTTACCAACCCTACATCCAATAGAGAGCTAATATCCAAAATATACAAAGAACTCAAGAAGTTAGACTCCAGAAAACCAAATAATTCAATTTAAAAACGGGGTACAGAGCTAAATAATAATTCTCAACTTAGGAAATCTCAAATGGCCAAGAAGCACCTAAAGAAATGTTCAGCATCTTCAGTCATCAGGAAAATGCAAATCAAAACAACCCTGAGAATCCATCTCACACCAATCAGAATGGCTAAAATAAAAAACTCAGTTGAGAGCAGATGCTGGCAAAGATGTGGAGAAAGTGGACCACTCCTCCATTGCTGGTGGGATTGCAAGTTGGTACAGCCACTTTGGAAATCAATTTGGCAGTTCCTCAAAAGTTAGAAGTAGTTCTACCTGAAGACCCAGCTATTCCACCCCTGGGCATACACCCAAAAGATTTTCCACCATATCACAAAGACACATGCTCTATTTATTTATAATATGCAGAAACTGGAAACAACCCAAATGTCCCTCGATGGAAGGAATGTGCCAACAGAAATTGTGGTACATTTACACAATGGAATATTACTCAGCTATTAAAAATGAATACTTCACAAATTTTGCAGGCAAATTGATGGATGGGACTACAAAAAATCCTGAATAAGTTAACCCAGACCCAAAAGAACATAAATGTTATGTATTTGCTGATAAGGGGATTCTAAACCAAAAGCTCAGAATACCCACAATACAACTCACAGACCATATCAAGCTTAACAAGAATGAAGGCCAGTGTGGATACTTAAACTGGGGAACAAAATTATCATGGGAGGCAGAGGAAGGAGGGACCTGGGTAGGAGAGGGGAAGGGGGAAATAGGGACAGGATCAGATAAAGGGGAGAGAGAAGTTCAAAAGGCCAGGAGAATGGAACCACTAGAAAGTCCCAGATGCCAGCGATGCAAGAGGTTTCTGGAACTCAACGGGGATGACATTAGCAGAAATGTCCAACAGCAGGGAGATAGAACCTGAAGAAACTGCCTCCAATAGATAGGAATGGCTTCAAGTTGAGGAATGGGGCCACCCACCCATCTCAAAAATTTTAACCCAGAATTTTTCCTGTCTAAAGAAAATGCAGGGACAAACTTGGAGCAGAGACTGAAGGAAAGGCTGTCCAGAGACTGCTCCACCTTGGGATCTATCCCATCTGCAGACACCAAACCTGAACACTATTGCTGAGTGCAAGATGTGCTTGTGGACAGCAGACTATTGTGGCTATCCTCTGGTGTATGCCAGCACTTGACTAAGACAGATGCAGAGACAGCCAACCACTGGACTGAGGAGGGTAACCCCAATGGAAGATTTAGAGAAAGGACTGAAGGAGCTGAAGAGAAGCTTCCCCATAGGAAGAACAATAGTGTCAACTAACTGGACCCCTCAGAGTGAGCTCCCAGAGACTAAGTCACCAACAAAAAAAGTATACATGGGTCAGTCTGTGGTTCTGGCTACATATGTAGCAGAGGACTGCCTTATCTTATATCAGTTGGGGGGGAGGCTTGATGCCCCAGAGAAGGGAGATGCTAGAGGGGTGAGGCAGACATGTGGGAAGAGTGCCCTCCTAGATGCAAAGGGGAAGAGAAATGGGGTGGAGGGTTTGTGGAGACAAGACCAGGAAGGAGAACAACATTTGAGAGGTAAACAAATAAAATAAGTAACAAAAAAATAAAAAAAATAAATATTGGCCATTTAATTAAACAATAATTGAAAGTATTTTAATTAAAGATTTTTTTAAAAAATATGTGTAGTGTTTATATGTATGTGAATATGATACACAAACATGGTGCTTGTTTGAGTATGTCCACAGGCATGTGGGTGCCTATGGAGGCCAGAAGAAGTTGTCAGGTCTCTAAAGCTAGGGTTATAGAAAGTTGTGAGCCATCCAACATGGATACTGGAAACCTAATTTCTGTCTTCTGAAAGAGTAGAACTCTTAACCACTGATCCATCTCTCCAGCAACTATGATGCATTTTTAATTAGCCATAATACAAGCATGTTGGAAAGCTGGCCTTTCATCCTTGTTCAAATGACATTATAGTTTCTACTCTGTCTCAAACTTGCTGTGTTCAACTGATTTATGGAAACTAATCTTATTTAGGGCAAAGAAACAAAACAAAACAAAACATCACAAAAGGGTATGGTGTCTGGGATCACGAAACTTCCTTTTCCTCCAAAAACAGAATTCTTGCTGAAGTCTGGTATAATGTGATGATTAATTTTACAGAGTTGTTCTTGATTGATGTCACTATAGCAATGAAAATAAACTATGAGACTAGAATTCAGCCAGAGGGGAAAAGTTCATTAAGAAATAAAAGTGGGGACAAAATTGCTCATTAAATGGCTAACCATGGTTGTTTTATGAGAAGATGGATTTAAAAAATAGTAGAGGGTTGCCATGTATTTTAAAGAGATGAATTCAAATGTGACTCATAGATTCCGGTTCCAATAAAATCCTGAGGAATATAAAAGTTTTGTTCCATGGAAAAAAAAGGATAGTTAGTAGACCCTATTATAACATTAGAAGGACGCTAACGTGAAACTTGACTTGCCCACAAGCTGCAAGATGTGTATCATTAACTTCAGAATTGTGAGGCAAAGAAAGGAGCAGAGTTATTTCCTTTGCCTCAAGCCTGGTCAGAAGCAAAGGAAAGCCTATTTGAGATTTTTTTTCCCCTTATGCAGGGCTGGAAAGATGACTCAGTGGGTAAGGTGCTTGCTGTGCAAGAATGAGGAACAAGAGTTCAGATCCCCAAATAACAGATTTATATAACAACTGAGTGTGGTGGTTCTCATCTGTAGCCCCAGTGGTGAAGCCAAGTCTAGCCAGATGGTGAGCTCTGGGTCCAGTGTGAGACCTTGCATCAAAGCATAAAGTAGAACACAACTGAATAGATACTCAATGTTGATCCCTAGCCCTGCCATGCATGTGCCTTCAATATCACACACACACACACACACACACACACACACACACACAGAGAGAGAACTATACATAATCTTCACATTTATGCATTAAATAGAAAATTAAATGTGAAAGTGTTTAATCTACATCATTATAAATGTGCTTTTGTTTGGAAAATTAGAAATAATTTTTATAGATTGCAGCACTCAAAGCCAGTCAACACATGTGAAACTTGAACACTTTCTTTAGCTACAATAAAGTTTACACTTTAAAATAGTAGCATTTAAAATGGATATTTTAATAAATAGTCAAACATAAAATATATGCATGCAAATGTACATGATAGATGGAAGAAGATAAATAGATAATTGCATAGATACATAGATATATAGATGATATAGTGATGAGAGGTAGGTAGATGATAGATAGATAGATAGATAGATAGATAGATAGATAGATAGGTGGGTAGGTGCTTTTGAGAGTTACATAAATAACCAAAGCCTGTATGGTATGGCATTTTCTATTTCCAGAAGCAAACAAACCATGCCCATTATTTTTTAAATAGAAGACTGCTTAGTCTATTTCAAAATGTGAATCAAAGCTTTGTGTCCCATTGTATCTCTTAGAATATCCTACATCTGAGTGTGGCTAATCTCCCCATTCCCAAATGCCACTTGATATTCAAAAGTTTTATGTGTAAAAGTCAGGAGTCTGAAGAATTTGGTCTATAAACTAGCTACTCTGGCTAGTTTGAAATAAGTTCAGTATTTGACGCTTGACTTTTGCCTTCTGTGAGCCCATATTGTCCTAGGTTACAGGAACGTTTCGGGTTTAAAATTCACACTATAGCAAAGATCAGCAGCAGGAGGAGGGTTGGCTTTATTTCCCATCTTCAGATGCTGTGTTCCATGATAAGGTTGGTATTCCTTAAGATGTCTGGAAGGCTTCAGGATAAAGACCAGAGTGGTTCTTTTAACTCTAGATAGGCTAGTAATAGCTACAGAAATGAAGAAAGCTGGAGTCTGAGGCTAGTCCTAGTCCACGTGAGATCTCTACTTGTTGCATAAATGTTATTACTGAGCATAGTGAACAAAGATAAAAACAGGCTGGAGAAAGCGATTGAAGTGACTCAAACATCTTCTTAGGAAAAAAAATAAATGTTATTACAGTAACAATGTCATTAGCAATCTACTACCCCTTGTGAGATCTCCTTGAAGTTGAATGATTTCAAATTTTAGAGATGCAAGGTATAGAAAATTACAAACTGGAGCCACTTGCCTGAGAACACGAGGGCAGAGCAGAGAAACCCTGAGTTGAGAGCAGGGTGTCATGACATGGACTGTGTTATACCATATATGGAAGAGACCATGTCAATGTGAGACATCAGAAGGAAGTCTTAAATGGTTTGGGGTCTAAAGCAACATAGTGTGCAGCTTTGGAGAATGTGCAGTGAACAGTAAGGAGAGGGTATAATTCTATCCATCACAATCTGACCTAATGGAAGAGTTTGGTCAGCTGGCCCACACTATCTCACTAACTTCTATTTTTGAGCATTTCCCATGTCTATTATAAGTTTTATTGCTCAATTTGAGTTATTTATCCTAAGAATTAATTATATTTATTTTTTCTTGGTTGAGTGGTGTGGTGGAAGCAAAGCTGGATTGAAATCAGAGACCCTGGCCAGAGGTTTTACTGGTTACAGTGGCTTGTCTGGGTTTATCTTGGGCACAGTTCCTTTTTCAATGCTCCCTAGGTTATGATTATATTCTGTGCCAACAACAGTTGCCTAATATTAGCTGGCCGTGCCACTTCAGTATTGTTGCTAGAGGAACAGGGCCTAGTGCTTTTATTTCCTTTATTGTCTATGACCCCACAGGAAAGCAGAATGGCTAGGAAAGATAAATACCGTGAACTAGTGAGTGCTTTGGCCCCCAATCTTTACCCTACTTCTCTCCATCCTTGTAGTCTCCATCCCAGTTCCCATCTATTTTGGTTCCAGCTGATTATATTGTTCTTTTATTTAATTTTTCCCTTGCATTTTCCATTCACTCAGAACAGAATCCCACATTAAATGAGGCTCCAGGCTCACTTAAGGATGCATTTGGCAAGCCAAATAAAGTAAAATCATCAGTAAATTCCAAATGTTTTATTATGTTCCTTTACACATGTACAGATTCTGGTAAGGCTCTACTTAAGAAAACAATTGCATAATAAAGATTCCAGATGCAATTAATAATTCTTAACAATGCTATTTAAGTGCATAAGCAAAATCAACTGTATTCAACTTTGAAGATAAAAATGTTCAGAGACAATTGGGATCGACAGTGCACAAACTAGAAAGTGTCATGAATTACTTAGCATATCAGACAATTCTCAGTGTAATACAAAGTCAGCTGAATTCAAGGAAAAATAGGAGGAAGGCAAAGGGAATTGTTTTATAATTACCAAGTTCTACTTAGCCAATGGTCCACTTATCAGAGTTTATGCTGTGAAAAGAGATTGCAACAAGAACACTGTCAAATGTCTTAGAACTGAGAACACTTGCTTATGAACATTCACTAGATGATGAAAAGCAGCAGAGAAATTATAGTCATGACTTTTGATAGAGCCATAGTATCTGGCTCAAACTGTTGCCATTCAAATCTGAGAATGAACCAACAGTTGAGTGTGTCTTCCTCACTATGTTACATTTCTAATTTCACCCTTTTGTGTTTGTTGCTTTCCACTAATAGTATTTCCAAACTAATAGTATTTCTTATTTAAATTAGCATGTTCATTCTTGATCTAATCTAAGAGAGATGATTAGACCTATGTTCTATGGGCAAGTGAATCCTTCACTATAAATAACTTTGTTTAAAGATGATTCTGGTGCTAAGGTCCTATTCTTCACTTGGTTCTTGATCTGTCAGTAAAAACACGGGCTAATTTCTGGGCAGAAAGGATAGGTGGGACTTCCAAGTACCTGGAGGAAAGCAAACAGACACAAGGGAGAAGAGGAGAACTTACCATGCTTCTGAGGAAGAAAAGTTGACCAGTCAGGTGAGATCTCAGGCAGAGCAGTGGCCTGTAGCTGCTTCTACAGGGAGGATGTTGCAGGTGTTTAACAGCGACTAGATGGAACTGAGCAACTAAAGTTTAGAGCAGGTGGAGAAGGGCAAAGATAAGAATATTGATAATAACAAGCTTTTCCAGGTGGAGATAGTAGAACTCAGCAATTGTGTCAAAAGGCAAGTTAAAAATGAGCAAAGTTGTGTGTGTCTTTTATTCATGGATTCAAGGGAAACTGGGGTGGGGCTGATAGCACAGAAAGTTCCAGGAGATTAGGTAAGATACTGAAAAGCTATACGCTACAGTTTTGCAGTTTGGAGTCAGCTTTTTTGTCTACTTCCTCTGAACCTGATGGCCAAGATGGCAAGAATAAGACATTCTGTGGGTTAGCAACTTGCTTTCTTACTGTGGCAGGTCATCTGGCAAGGAATAAAGTTAAGAAAAAAGTAATTCATTTTAGCTCACAATTCCAGAGTATAACCCATCACAGTGGGGTAGCAGGAGCTTGAGGAAGCTCTACCTGTTGTTGAAAGTCAAGAATCAGAAAGCTGTGAATGTCCATATTCAGCTTACTTTCTCCTTTTTATTTAGTCCAGCTCTTGGCCCTTGGAATGGTGCTGCCAACAGCTGAGAGAGGAAAAACTCAGTTAATCTAAATAATCCTTCTCAGGCATTCACAAGAGCTAGTTTCCTAGGTGATTCTCTTAAGGTGACATTATTAGCCCTCACATATGCTTCTGCTACTCTTTAAAGTAATTACTAGAGGTTCAAACAATTCAAACTCACAGGTAGCTACCAATCCTATAAATATTATAATATGACCCTTGAAGAGAGAGGTATTTGTACATACAGCTAAGCTTTCAGGTGATAGAACATTAAAATAAAAGATGCAACATCTCATTCTTAGGATCAACAAGTCATTTTGATACCAATTATATATTTCAATACAAAACATTCAAGTGTAACAACAATACATCTTAGTTTCAATAAAACATGACATATATAACCTTCTCTCCTCCATTTTTACAGAGTTAAACTATTCACAGTACTTTAACCCTTCTGTGTGTGTCCTTGACCTCACCTTTTTCTATGTGCTCCTATTGATTCCATGTCTCTCCAGGTTTGGGTATCTTCCCTTCAAAAGCCCTCCATAGTTAAGGGCTCTGATTTGCTCATTACTCCTTAGTATTATCAAGCACAGCTTTCCCTCATTTCATTATTAATTTTGAAAAGGAAGCTCTTTGCTGACATTTACTTGCTATGATAGTCTGACCCTAGTTTCTACAAAGAAATAGTGATGCATTGTATTGGTACAGTGACAGACAGGTATATGAATGCAATAGAATTGAAGGCCCAGAAATGAACCCACATACCTATGGTCACTTGATATTTGACAAAGGAGCTAAAACCATCCAGTGGAAACAAGAAAACATTTTCTTTTTTCTTTTTTTTCTTTTTTTTCTTTTTTTGTTTTTTTCGAGACAGGGTTTCTCTGTGTAGTCCTGGCTGTCCTGGCGCTCACTCTGTAGACCAGGCTGGCCTCGAACTCAGAAATTCGCCTGCCTCTGCCTCCCAAGTGCTGGGATTAAAGGCGTGTGCCACCAATGCCCAGCAAGAAAGCATTTTCAACAAATACTGATTCCACTGGGAGTCAAATAGATCCATTCATTTTTTTCTTTTTTATATTCCTGCCTCTCTATTTTTTATTAGATATTTTCCTTATTTGCATTTCAAATGTTATCCCCTTTCCTAGTCTCCCCTCCAAAAACACCCTATAACATCTCCCTCCCCCTGCTCAACAACCCACCCTCTCATGCTTACTTGTCCTGGCTTTCCACTATACTGGGGCATCGAGTCTTCTCAGGACCAAGGGCCTCTCCTCCCTTTCGTGTCCAACAAGGCCATCCTCTGCTACATATGTGGCTGGAGCCATGGGTCTCTCCATGTGTACTCTTTGTTGGTGGTTTAGTCCCTGGGAGCTCTGGGGGTACTGGTTTCTTCATAATGTTGTTCCTCCTATAGGGCTGCAAACTCCTTCAGCTCCTTGGGGTCTTTCTCTAGCTCCTCCATTGAGGACCTTGTGCTCGGTCCAATGGTTAGCTGAGAGCATCCAACTCTGTATTAGTCAGGTACTGTCAAGGCCTCTCAGGAGACAGCTATATCAGACTCCTGTCAGTAAGCAGTTGATGGCATCCACAATAGTGTCTGTGTTTGACAGCTGTATATGGGATGGATCCCCAGATGGGGCAGAATCTGGATGGTCTTTCCTTCAGTCTCTGATCCACACATTGTCTCTGTATCTCCTCCCATGGGTACTATGTTGTCCCTTCTAAGAAGGACCAAAGTATCCATACTTTGCTGTTCACGCTTCTTTCTTTGGTCTGTAAATTGTATCGTGGGTATTCCAAGCTTCTGGGCTAATATCCACTTATCAGTGAGTGCATACCATGTGTGTTCATTTGTGGTTGGGTTACCTCACTCAGGGTGATATTTTCTAGTTTCATCCATTTGCTTAAGAATTTCATGAAGTCGTTTTTAATGGCTGAACAGTACGCCATTGTGTATATATACCACATTTTCTGTATCCATTCCTCTGTTGAGGGACATTTGGGTTCTTTCCAACCTCTGGCTATTATAAATAAGGCTGCTATGAACATAGTAGAGCATGTGTCCTTACTACATGTTGGAAAAACTTCTGGGTATATGCCCAGGGGTGGTATAGCTGCGTCCTCAGGTATTGTTATGTCCAATTTTCTGAGGGACTGCCAGACTGATTTCTAGAGTGTTTGGACAAGCTTGCAATCCTACCAGCAGTGGAGGAGTGTTCCCCTTTCTCCACATCCTTGCCAGCACCTACTGTCACCTGAGTGTTTAACCTTAGCCATTCTGATTGGTGGAATCTCAGGTTTGTTTTGATTTGCATTTCCTTGATGACTAAGAATGTTGAACATGGCTTTAGGGGCTTCTCAGCCATTCAAGTTTCCTCAGTTGAGAATTCTTTGTTTAGCTCTGTACCCCATTTTTGATAGGATTATTTGGTTCTCTGGGGTCTAACTTCTTGAGTTCTTTGTATATATTGGATATTAGCCTTCTATCAGATGTAGGGTTAGTAAAGATCTTTTTCAAATTTGTTGGCTGCTGTTTTGTCCTATTGACAGTGTCCTTTGCCTAACAGAAGCTTTGCAATTTTATGAGGTCCAATTTGTTGACTCTTGATCTGAGTGTATAAGCCACTGGTGTTCTGTTCAGGAACTTTTTCCCTGTACTCATGTGCTCAAGGCTCTTCCCCACTTTCTTTTCTATTAGTTTCAGTGTATCTGGTTTTATGTGGAGGTCCTTTATCCACATGGACTTGAACTTTGTACAGGGAGATAAGAATGGATCAATTTGCATTCTTATACATATTGACCTTCACATGAACCAGCACCATTTTTTGAAAATGCTTTCTTTTTTTCCCACTGGATGGTTTTAGCTCCTATGTCAAAGATCACATGACTGTAGGTATGTGGGTTCATTTCTGGGTCTTCAATTCTATTCCATTCATCTAACTGCCTGTCACTGTACCAATACCATGTAGTTTTTTATCACTATTGCTCTGTAGTAAAGCTTGAGATCCGGGATGCCAATTCCCCTAGAAGTTTTTTTATTATTGAGAATAGTTTTTGCCATCCTGGGTTTTTTGTTATTCTAGATGAATTTGAAAATTGTTCCCTCTAACTCTATGAAGAATTGAATTTGATTTGAATTTTATGGGGATTGCATTGAATCTGTATATTTCTTTTGGCAAGATGGCCATTTTTACTATATTAATCCTGCCAATCCATGGTCATGGGAGATCTTTCCATCTTCTGAGGTCTTCTTCGATTTCATTCTTTACAGACTTGAAGTTCTTGTCATACAGATCTTTCACTTGTTTGGTTAGAGTCACAACAAGATACTTTATATTATTCATGGCTATTGTGAAGTCTGTCATTTCCCTAATTTCTTCCTTTTCCTGTTTAGCCTTTGAGCATAAGAAGGCTCTTGATGTGCTTGTATTAATTATATATTTGCTGAAGTTGTTTATCAGCTGTAGGCATTCTCTGGTGGAGATTTTTAGTTGACTTAAGTATATTATCATAATATTATCATATCATATTTTTTGTCTAATTGCTCTAGCTAGAACTTCAAGTACTATATTGACTAAATAGGAGAGTGGGCAGCCTTGTCTAGTCCCTGATTTTAGTGGGATTGCTTCAAGTTTCTTTCGATTTAGTTTGATGTTAGCTACTGATTTGCCATATATTGCTTTTACTATGTTTAGGTCTGGGCCTTGAATTTGTGATCTTACCAAGACTTTTAACATGAAGGGGTGCGGAATTTTTTCAAACGCTTTTTCAGCATCAATTGAAATGACCATGTGGGTTTTTCCTTTGAGTTTATATAATTGATTACATTGATGGCTTTCCATATATTGAACCATCCCTGCATCCCTGGCATGAAGCCTACTTGATCATGGTGAATGATCATTTTGATGTGTTCTTAGTTTTGTTGGCAAGAATTTGATTGAGTATTTTTGCATCTTTATTCATAGTGGAAATTGGTCTGAAGTTCTCTTTCTTTGTTGTATCTTTGTGTGGTTTTGGTATCAGAGTAATTGTGGCTTCATAAAACAAGTTGGGTAGTGTTCCTTCTGTTTCTATTTTGTGGAATCGTTTGAAGAGTATTGGTATTAGGTCTTCTTTGAGGGTCTAATAGAATTCTGCACTAAAATCATCTGGTCCTGGGTTTTTTTATTGGAAGACTTTTAATGACTATTTCTATTTCTTTAGGGGTTATAGGACTGTTTAGATGGTTATGGGACTGGTCCTGATTTCACTTTTGCTTTTGGTATCTGTCTAGAAAATTGTCCATTTCATCCAGATATTCCAGTTGTGTTCAGTATAAGCTTTGGTAGTAGGATCTGATGATTTTTTTGAATTTCCTCAATTTCTGTTGTTATTGCTCCCTTTTCACTTATGATTTTGTTAATTTGGATACTGTCTCTGTGCCCTCTGGTTAGTCTGGCCAAGGGTTTATCTATCTTGTTGATTTTCTCAAAAAACCAGCTCCTGGTTTTGTTGATTCTTTGTTTCTACTTGGTTGATTTCAGCCCTGAGTTTAATGATTTCCTTGTGTCTACTCCTCTTGGGTGGGTTTGCTTCTTTTTGTTCTAGAGCTTTCATGTGTGCTATTAAACTACTAGTGTATGCTCTCTCCAGTGTCTTTTTGAAGGCACTCAGAGTTATGAGTTTTCCTCTTAGCACTGCTTACATTGTGTCCCATAGATTTGTGTATGATGTGCCTTCATTTTCATTAAATTATAAAATGTCTTTAATTTCTTTCTTTATTTCTTCCTTGACCAAGTTCTCATTGAGTAGAGCATTGTTCAGCTTCCATATGTATGTGGGATATCTGTTGTTTTTGTTGCTATTGAAGACCAACCTTAATCCTTAATGATCTGATAGGAGACATGGGATTATTTTCTTGTATGTGTCTAGGCCTGTTTTGTGACTGATTATATGGTCAGTTTTGGAGAAAGTACCATGAGGTGCTGAGAAGAAGGTATATTCTTTTCATTTACAATGAAATGTTTTATAGGTATCTGTTAAAACCATTTTGTCCATAACTTCTGTTAGTTTCATTGTGTCTCTGTTTAGATTGTGCTTCCCTAATCTGTCCATGGATGAGAGTGGTGAAGTCCCACGTGATTATTGTGTGAGGTGCAATGTGTGCTTTGAGCTTTAGTAAAGTTTCTTTGGTGAACATGGGTACCCTTGCATTTGGAGCACAGATGTTCAGAATTGAGAGTTCTTCTTGCTAGATTTTTTCTTTCATGAGTATGAAGTGTTCTTCCTTATCTTTTTTGATGACTTCTGGTTGAAAGCTGATTTTATCTGATATTAGAATGGCTACTCCAGCTTGTTTTCTGAGACCTTTTACTTTGAAAATTGTTTTTCTGGCTTTTTCTCTCAGGTAGTGTTTGTCTTTTACATTGAGGTACATTTCCTATATGCTACAAAGTGATGGGTCCTGTTTACATATCCAGTCTTTTAGTCTATTTTTTTAAATTGGGGAATTGAGTCCATTGATGTTAAGAGATAATAAGGAATAGTGATTGTTGCCTCCTGTTATTTTTTATGTTATTTTTATGTTTTTGTGGTTATCTTCTTTTGGGGTTTGTTGAAAGATTAATTTCTTGCTTTTTCTAGGGTGTAGTTTCCATCCCTGTGTTGGCATTTTCCATCTATTATACTTTGTAGGGCTGGATTTGTGGAAAGATATTGTGTAAATTTGGTTTTATGGTGGAATATCTTGGTTTCTCCATTCATAGTAATTGAGAGTTTTCTTGGATATATTAGCCTGATCTGGCATTGATGTTTTCTTTTTTTAATTTCATTTCTTTTTATTTTCTATATTCTTTGTTTAGATTCCAAAGTTTCCCCTTTCCCAGTTCCCTCCTCACCATATGTTCCATAAGTCCTCTTCCCTCTGCCCATTCCCCAATCACCCCCCTCCACACACACACACACACCATTTCTCTATTCTGGTACTCTCCTACAATACTGGATCCAGTCTTTTTGGGACCAGGGTCCTCTTTCCTTCTTTTTTGGTATCTTTTGATTTGCTAATTGTGCCTTGAGTATTCAGAGCTTCTGGGCTAATTAATATTCACTTATCAGTGATTGCATTTCATGTGTATTCTTTTGTGATTTGGTTAGCTCAAATGTTCTCTTATGGTCTGTATGACATCTGCCCAGGATCTTCTAGCTTTCATAGTCTCTGATGAGAAGTCTGCTGTAATGCTGATAGGCCTGCCTTTATATATTTCTTGACCATTTTCCCTTACTGCTTTTAATATTCTTTCTTTGTTTAGTGTATTTGGCATTTTGATTATTATGTAACGGGAGAAATTTCTCTTCTGCTCTAGTTCATTTGGATTTCTGTAGGCTTCTTGTATGTTTATATGCATCTCTTTATTTAGGTCAGCGACATTTTCTTCTATAATTTTGTTGAAGATATTTACTGGCCCTTTAAGTTGGAAATCTTCACTTTCTTCTATACCTATTTTCCTTAGGTTTAGTCTTCTCATTGTGTCCTGGATTTCCTAGATGCTTTGGGTCAGGGGCTTTTTGCATTTTGCATTTTCTTTGACTGTTGTGTCAATATTTTCTATGGTATTTTCTACACCCCTCTCTTTTATCTTTTGTATTCTGTTGGTGATGCTTATATCTATGACTCCTTATCTCTTTTCTAGGTTTTCTATTACCAGGGTTGTCTCCCTTTGTGATTTCTTTATTGTTTCTATTTCTATTTTAGATCCCAGATGGTTTTGTTCAGTTCTTTCACCTCTTTGGTTGTTTTCCCATAAGGTCTTCTACCTGTTTGCCTGTGTTCTCTTGTATGTCTTTAAGATAGTTATTTATATCCTTCTTGAAGTCATCTATCATCATTATGAGATGTGATTTTAAGTCAGAGTCTTGATTTTCTGGTGTGTTGGGGTAACTAAAGCTTGCTGTGGTTGGAGAACTGGGTTCTGATAATGCCAAGTAGCCTTGGTTTCTTTTTCTTATGTGCTTGAGCTTGTCTTTTGCCATCTGCTTATCTCTGATGTTAGTTGGTCTTGCTGTCTTTGACTGTGGCTTGTCTGTCCTGTGTGCCCATACTCCTGGGAGACCAGTTCTTTCTGGGAGGAATTTAGGTATGGAGAGTTATGGTACAGGGTCAGCTCTGGGGTGTAGACAGAAACCAAAAGAATCCTGTCCTTACATGATCCTTGAACAGTTCCCAAATGAGCCAGGAATTTGAAGAGAAGTGGTGGTCCCAATTGTACTCCCAGGTGTGTCATCACTTCTAGGAGACCAGCTCTGTCCTGTCATTATTTGTTTATGTACCTCTGTGGCCCAGGATCAACTCCAGGCTCAGATGGAAATTAGAAGGCTCCTGTCCCAGGCTGCTCCTTGGTTCTTGTGTCCTGAGGATTCTGGGCAGGTTCCTCTGAGAAGCACTGGTGGTTCTACCTGCACTCACAGTTCTGTCCGCACTCTTGGGAGGCTTGCTCTCTCCTGGTGCTATTTAGGTATTTGTCAGCTCCAGCCACAGACAAAAAACTGAAGGTTTCCATCCTAGGCCTCCCCTTCGTTCCGTGTCCTGAGGGTTCTGGGTGGGTTCCTCTATCAAGTAGATCCATTCTCATCTCCCTGTAAAAAGCTCAAGTCTAAGTACCTCCTCATAAAACTAGACACATTAATCTAATAGAAGAGAAAGAGGGTAAAATCTCAAACATATAGGCACAGGAAGAAAGTTCTTGAACAGAACACCAGAGGCTTATACACTAAGATCAAGAATCAGCAAATTGGACCTCATAAAATTGCAAAGCTTCTGTAAGGCAAAGGACACTGTCAATAGGACAAAATGGTAACCAACAAATTTGAATAAGATCTTTACCAACCCTACATCCGATAGAGGGCTAATATCTAATATATACCAAGAACTCAAGAAACTATATTCCAGGGAACCAAATAACCCTACTAAAAATGGGGTACAGGGCTAAACAGAATTCTCAACTAAGGAAACTTGAATGACTGAGAAGCACCTAAAGAAATGTTCAACATCCTTTGTCATCAAGGAAATGCAAATCAAAACGACCCTGAGATTCTACCTCACAACAGTCAGAATAGCTAAGATCAAAATCTCAGCTGACAGCACGTGCTGGCAAGGATGTAGAGAAAGATGAACACTCCTCCAGTGTTGGTCAGATTGTAAGCTGGTGCAACCACTCTGGAAATCAGTCTCGCAGTTCCTCAGAAACTGGACACAGTACTACCTGAGGACCCAGCTATACCACCTCTGGGTATATACCCAGAAGATTCTCCAATATAAAATAAGGACACATGCTCCACTAGGTTCATTGTAGCCATATTTATAATAGCCAGAAGCTGGAAACCCAGACTTCCCTCAACAGAGTAATGGATATAGAAAATGTGGAACATTTACACAATGAAATATTAGTCAGCTATTACAAACAGTGATTTCATGAAATTCTTAGGCAAATGATAGAACTTGAAAATATCATCCTGAGTAATGTAACTCAGTCACAAAAGAACATACATGTATGTACTCACTGATACTATGGATGCTGGTAAGTACTTGCTGATGGAAGCCTGATATAGCTGTCTCCTGAGAGAGGCTCTGCCAGAGCCTGACAAATAGAGGCAGATCCTAGCAACCAGCTTGAGGTCTCCAATGGAGGAGTTAGAGATGGGACTGGAGGAGCAACCCCATGGAGGGAACAATAGTGTCAACAAGCCAGACACCCCGGAGCTCCTGGAGACTGAACCACCAACCAAAAAATATACATGGCGGGACCCATGGCACTGGCTACATGAGACAGAGGATGGCCTTGTTGGACATCAGTGGGAGGAGAAGCACTTGGGCCTGAGGGTGTTCGATGTTCCAGTGTAGGAAAATGCCAGGACAGGAAGACAAGCGTGTGTGGGTGGGTAGTGGAGCACCCTCCTAGAGGCAGGGGTGGGAGGATGGGATAAAGGGTGTCTGAGGGGGAGACCTGGAGAGGGGAAAGCACTTAAAATGTAAATAAAGAAAAATATACAATTAAAAAACAAAGAAATCTCTTTTAGTCCGTGAAAATTTCCCCTATCTTCTTTCTCTTTCTTTCTCTCTCCTTTCTTCCTTTCTCTCTTTCTCTCTCTGTTTCTTTCTTTCTTTCTTTCTTTCTTTCTTCTTCCTTCCTTCCTTCTTTGTTTTTTATATTTTCTTACTTTTATGTATATGAATGTTTTTCCTGCATGTACATATATGTATCATGATGTACCCAGTACCTAAGGAAGTCAGATGATAGTATCAGATCTGTAGGAATGGAATTACATAATGCTTTTGAGCTGCTGTTTGGTTTTAGGGACTGACCCAGAGTCCTCCACATGAATAGAAATGTTGTTTACCAGGATCATCTCTCAAGTTCTGGTAATGAACTTCTTATTGGCAAAATTTATGACTAGGTTTTTGTGTGTTTTTTTCTCTTAGGGAAAATACTTCCTAGTATAAGAAAAGCCAAAGGCTTTCTGAGAAGGACTACAATAACAAACAAAAATAATATCAGAACTGATGAGTGGAATTGTATCAAATTAACAAGTTTCTGCCATACATGGCAACTAGTTAGTAGTGAAGACACAATTTACAGATGGAAGAAATTCTTCACTTGATCTTTGACAGAGAATGAATATCTAAACACCAAAAACAAAACAAAACAAAACAAAACAAAACAAAACAAAAACCCAAATTACACAATCAAAAAATGGGCCAGAGAACTAAACAGACAATGCACTAGAGAGCAAGGTGGGTGTGGGGGAGGGGTGTGGAGGAAAGAGAGTAAGGAGAAAATAGTTACATTATAATCTCTGAAGTAAAAAGGAAGTACCAATGAATTATTCAAAAATACACACACTTTAGGATCCTTAATAGTGATTGTCAAAGAAAATGGGGTGCCAGGGGTAAGTGAGGTTCTAGGGCTTGAATGTGACCAAAGTAAAGTCTATGAACTGCTGAAATATACTGAAAGCTATCATTTGTACAATTAACATATGCTTCCAACAGAAGAGCATGGTCATGACTCTGTCTTTATTAATCCTCGCTCCTTATTTGTTCCCTGTGCCATGATCTGTCTGCTCTGCTTATTTTGCATTTTTATCTCCTTTTATATTACTTTATAATCATTTCTATTCTCTGCTTTGATTTTTCATGTTCTGGCTGTTTAATTTCATCTACTTTGATAGCTCTGACTTCCATCTTTTTTACTTATGGGTCTTGTGTTCCAACTATAAATTCATTTACCTTAAATAATTACCAACTAATATCTTCTTTGACTCAAACTCACTAAAATATTCCCTTTTTGGCAAATCCCATTCACTATTGAACTTTTTTATTGTTCCTTCTCTGAATAGGTGACACAAACACCAAAAATTCACCTGTTACTTAATTTATATGAATGGTTCTATAAGCCTAATGGTCTATCAACCCAAGATTACCAGAATTATTCTAAAACTTCATGATTTTTTAATTAATTAATTAGTTTATGCACTTTACATCCCATTCACTGACATCTCCTTCTCCTGGTCCCCCTTTCACACAGTCCCTTTCCCCATATCCCTTTCCCTTCTCTGAGAAATAGGAGACCCCTTTCGATATTCACCCATCTGGCACATCAAGTCTTTACAGGAGCAGGTACATTCTTTTGCACTGAGGCCAGGCAAGGGGGCTAAGTTAGCAGAATGTGACACACAGGCAGGCAATAGATTTAGAGGCAGCCCACTGCTCCAGTTGTTCAGGGGCCCAGTTGAAGACACGGCTGCATATCTGCTACATACATCAGGGTAGGTCAAGTCCAGCCTATACATACTCTTTGGCTGGTTGTTTAGTTTCTGGGAGCCCCTGAGTGTTCAGATTAGTTGGTTCCCTTGGTCGTCTGGTGGTGTTCCTATCCCCTCCAGGTCCCTCAATCCGTTCCTCGAGACTTTTGGAGCTCATCCACTGTTTGGCAGTGGATCTCAACATCAGTTCTAGTTAGTTGCTGGGTGGAACCTCTCAGAGGACAGTCATGCTAGGCTCCTGCCTGCAAGCATAGCAGATAGTGGCAGGGATTGGTTCTCGCCCATGGGATGGGTCTCAGATTGGGCCAGTTACTAGTTAGTCATTCCCTTAGTCTCGGCTCCAGCATTGTCCCTGCATTTCGTATAGGCAGGACAAATTTTGGATCAAAATTTTGTGGGTGGGTGTCCTGCCTGGATGCTTCAGGTTCCGTATCCCCAACTGCTAGGAGTCTCAGTAAGTCACTCCACAAATTCCCTGCAGTCTCCCCCATCTTATGTCTCTGGCAGGTCCTAGAGATGCTCTTCCAGACCCACCCCCATTCCTGATCAGTGACTGATTTCCATTCATTCTCTGGGCCTTCTGGCCCGCTCTCCTGTTCATGAGTAATCTTAATTCTTTCATTCTTTGTCTCACACAGTCATATTTCAATTACATGATTTTTAACATAAAGTTTTTAGTGTGCATATGCAAAGGTGTTTTCTAAAAGTTTATATGGATTCTCATTGCCTCCAAAACAGAACCTACTAGCATCTATCATGAGTGTTCCCTAAAGGCCTGTTTGTTAAACATTTGGTCTCCAACCCAAGACACTATTAGAGGTACAGGTCCTCTAGAAGGTGGAGCCTAATGGGAAGGGTTAGGTTGCTAAAGCATTCCCTCAAAGAGGCTTCTGAGAACCTGGACACTTTTACACAGCATACATGAGGTGAACAATGTGTTGGACTATGTGTTCTCCACTGGGATATATTATGTTACAGCAGAATCGAAAGCAAAGGAGGTAAATGGAACCTTCTTGCCATACCATTGTAAGTCAAAATAAATATATTCACACTGATTATCCCAGGTATTTTGGTCCAGGAGACTGAATAAGTCATAACCCCAACTATTTGACTCTAAATCTCTTATTTCTGGGCATTGTTACTGAGATAACTTGGTGGACAGGCTCAGAGAACCCCCCAAAATAGAAGCACAGTAGAGATAAAATGCAAGTGCATGTGTTTGATCAGCTGTGTCTGTCTTCCCTTATTGTTTGGACTTTCTCCTTTATAAATGTATAACAATGAAAAATATGATTAGATGTTATGATGATAACATACACAAAAGTCATTAGATTTGAAAGAATTTTCATACTCATTATTTAAAATGTTTATTATCTCCTATGATATACACGCTCATATTTATTCTACTGTTGAAAATATAGCAACTAAGTATAAAATTCCCAAAATCACTAAACAACTTATGGGCTACAGTTGCTCATAAAGGTCTATACTGTACACTTAGATGTAATAGATTTGGGGTTTGTTTGTTTTGTTTTGTTTGCACATGGAATTTTCAAGTCTATCTCACTGTTTGACATCTGGACACTGAGAAAGTCCAGGAAACTTTCAAGAAATAAAGATGTCTGTGCCCATTCACATTTACACACAGTACTTCTTTCTGTGTCCTCTAGAAGTGTCTCAGGCAATTATAATGACAGAGGATTTCGATAAGCAAAGATTTTCAAAACTGAAGGTCATCTCAAACCTCCAACTGTGCATACCTCTTTGTAATTTGGACAAAGCACACAAAACCATTAGCTATGCAACTGCTGTACTACATGTCATGTCTAGAATAATAATCGAACTTCAAACTTTGCTCATGAGGAGCAGCTTTAATGGCAAAAATTCAGAAAAATTGACTCAAAAACCCCTAAACCAAAAATCAAAGCAAAACCAAAACAAAAAGCTAAGAAAAATAAATGTTTGTAGATATAGTGTGAAATGAGAGATAACAGGAAAGAAACTGGTTTTGTGATCTTAGAAAACCTGTATGCAGGCTGTTATTCTAGTCCAGTCTGTGAACAAGCCCCACCAGCCCAAATCCTTAGCAACATGCCCAGTCCCTCCTTTCAAACCCTCCTTTTCTCTGTGTCAGTGGTCTGGGAAGATGTTTACAGTGCTATGCGGGAGGATGGCATGATAATTTTTTCTCTTTCAATCCAGATGCAGAGCAGCTCTTGCACATACTCAATTTTAAAGGCTGTGAATGTATGATTTTTTAAAAGAACAAAAAGAGGAAATTGGTTAATAAAGTAGAACTTGATTAACTTCTGCCCTGTGGTGCTTAAGAAATTCTAAAACAATAGCGTTCCTGAGCCATCTCAACATCTGAGAAATTACGAAAAAGCACTTGACATCCAAATCTGTTACATAGTCTTTGCCTCTACCCACCCTTGAGTGTTTTCCAGAAAAAGGAAATATATATTGACATTCTAGATGCCTCTCAGCAAGACAGACCTCTACATCAATAACATGTGCAGAAAGCCTGTGATTTCTCCCAAAGAAAGAGCTTCTCTTAGCCTCTGATGGGCTTGAGGACATAGCTCCGGTGGTTTGCAACAATGGATGTACCAGACATTTCCTAGTAAAGGTAATAAGAGCTCAGTGGTGATTTAGAAAGCACCTCCAAGCTCGTTTTCCATTTGACCAGTGCTGCTTATCCATCATGAGGATATAAACTGATATATCCTATATGCCAAAATTGTATGGAAACCAAAATCATAGCAGGAAGTTTTTCAATTAAAAGAATGAACACTAATTTCAAAATTTCAGGTATCAACATTTTTAATAAACTATCACATTTCATTGTATATACTAAATGTATAGTAATTCTTAAAGGAATCTAATAATCTGCTATATATAAAGAAATCAGTACAAACACAGACACACAGACACACACACACACACACACATACACGCACACATGTACACATGCATGCTACCTTGATTAAGTCTTTTCTAAACATTGAGTTCCAGAAAGTTGCAATCACTCAGTCATTCAGTCAACAAATCCACATGAGCAAAGCCTGTGTTCTGCTAAGCAGAGAGGAAGAAGACAGTGCCTGCTCACACACACACACACACACACACACACACACACACACACACATACACGCACACATGTACACATGCATGCTACCTTGATTAAGTCTTTTCTAAACATTGAGTTCCAGAAAGTTGCAATCACTCAGTCATTCAGTCAACAAATCCACATGAGCAAAGCCTGTGTTCTGCTAAGCAGAGAGGAAGAAGACAGTGCCTGCTCTTGGACAGCTGTCAGTGCTTGAGCATCAGGAAACTTCATTGCCCGCTGCCTCTATCAGTCTTAACCTTAGATACTTAGACAAATCCCAAAGTCAGATGAATAAACAGATGTTTGGGAGAGGTAGCCATTACATGAAAACCATACATGTTACAATCTTTGAACAACCTGTTCAATTTTGAGACCTCTTGTCTCAAAGCCCCAATACTTTCATCATGAATCTCCACTCCTTGGGGATTTCAATATAGTGCCCAACAAAAAACTGGACCCTTGAACCTCTTATGCATCATCAAAACGTATCTGCTAAATTTGCCATTACAGGGGTCTCAGAAATAAGAGGTTCTTGGGAAGTCGGCTAAAAATATTAAAATATCCATCCTCCTGAGGGCATTATTGTTCCGATAGTGGTATCCAAACTAATGAGTAAAGTAAACTATATAAGGTAAGTCACCTCACCGCTTCAATTTAAGGATATTGAAGTGAGCTGGATGTGCTATGTCCCCAATTTAATAGAGCTTTGTGTCTGACAGCAAAGACAGATATTGGTAGGTAAAAATAATATGTGACTGGCATTTAAAGGGGTGAGGAGAGGATCTTTGGGAATTTAGAACAAGATAATCTAACCAAAGTTATTGAGTCAGCCAAGACTTCAGAGGCAATGGTATCTAAATTGAAGGATCTGGGTAAATGGGTAATATCTTGGTGAAGGAAGAGAGCCAGAGGATGGGTCATTGTAAAAAGACAGATTGCATCCTATTTTTAAATTTGGGAGGGAGAGAGAGAGAGAGAGAGAGAGAGAGAGAGAGAGAGAGAGAGTATGTGTGTGTGCACATACACACAAATTCACTCAAGTGTGGAGGTCCAAGGACAATACACTGGAGTCAGTTCTTTGGTTCCACCATATGGGGATCCAGGGATCAGACTCAGGTCATTAGCCTTGCAGCGAACACCCTTACCTGCTTAACTGTCCTTACAGGCTCAGGGCCCAGATTAACTTTGTTAGTTGTACATCTTTAGGGAAAAATGAAATTCTTTTAAGCCTCATTTTTATATGTACAAATTAAAAATCCAACCTCAGAATTGTACATGATATGATTAGTACAAAGCCAGTACTTGATACTCAATGTAGAACCACTAGCAATGATGGTGGTTGTTGAGATAGCAGCAGTAGTGGCATGAGTACTCAGATAAGGAAATGCTGATTTCAAAGGAAGGGGAGAACTTTATGTGGCTCTTTCCAAATAAGAATTAAGAAGAGAGTTATATAAACCATACATCTTGATCATCTAACTAGAAGCTATTCTAGCAGTTAAAAATCCCTGCAGAGGCCCTAGAAAGAGGCTTGTCATAAACTATAAGTAGTAGATATGGCAACTGTTCCTTGCAAGTCTGATGCTCAGACACTATAGCTGAGCATCCCACAACAGTAAAAGACAGGGCTTGCTGTAATTTTAGAAGTTGTTGGAATGTGAGACTCCTGATTCTGTTAATTCATCGTCTTCTGTATCACCCTTGACATCAAGATTTCCTCCATCTTCCCCTACAGAATCTAAAGAATTTTGAATGTTTTAATTGTATTTTAGAAGACTGAGGGAAAAACTAGAGCAATACTGTTTTTACTACAGAGTTATCAAGTCACATTCTGGATGTCGACCACTAAATGTGACTAGAAACCCCTTTGAGAAACCTAACATGTCTTCCATGGCATTGATTCATTGATAAGCAAGAAGCGACTGTGCAATCCAATGCTTCTCAAGCACCAATGGAGGCCAACACTTCAAAACTGTTTATCCTTTTCACAGAGAAAGGAAATTACAGTTTTGATCATTATTTCTTAGCAACAATGATAAACAGTCCACTGTAAACTCTCTCGCATTTAAAGTGGCCTGGCATTAAATATACCCTGCTCGGTGAGTCCTAAGAATGCACCAAAAAAAAAAAGTGTCCAATTATATCAAATAGTAATTAAAAAAAGAGTTCAATGACTCCATATCCCCGAGTCTTAAATTACTCTGTAGCCTGGGTTGTAGTCTTTTCATTCCATCACACTTTACAAATTTTGTTTATATATGATTACAAGACATCCCACTGAACTAGATTACTTTGGGTTTCCTTTATTAACAAGCCTCAAATCCCTGGCTTTGTGCCTCTGTTTCATGACATTGTTTCTGTCCATAACTGTACCATCCATCACATCCATCCCTAAAGCCATGTTCTTTTCAAGAACATTGTGCCTTCTTCTTTTTCTTAGTTGTGATGATACTTCCTTTCCCATATGTTCTGGGTGAATTCCATCCTTTTTCTTTAATTTTAAGAATTTCATACATGTAAGTGATGAAATATGATCTTATCTAACCACCCATTTCCTCCTTCAAATCTGCATTTATCTCCCTTAACATGTTCCTCTCCCAACTTTACATCTTCTAAAAATATTTATCTTTATTTTATATCGGAGTATTTTTCATGCATATATACATATGAACCACATACATGTCTCTCACCCATAAAGGACAGGGGAGAGGATTGTATATACCTTGGAACTCAAGTTGTAGATGATTGTGAGTAGCCATGTGAGTGTTGGGAACTAAACTGAGGTCCTCTGTAAGAACAGCCAGTGTTTGAACCACTGATTCATCTCTTCAGCTACTTTTATTTTTATGACCCATGAAATCTAGCTATTTCTGTTGATATGTGCATGGTTGTGAAGCCAGTTACTGGAGCAGGGTAAAATCCTCAATAAAGAATGACTCTTCCTTCTGAGTAATTAATCATTGCAATTTGAGTCTGCATTTTTTTTTATCTGCCACATATTCTTCTCTACATGAAAACTCCTAAAACCTACCACCAACCTATTACCTCTTATTGTTCTTGAGTTCTAGCCCAACCTTTCACAATGTCTTCTCCCAGGAGTGTAATATACAGTATGAGAGAATAAACTTTTAGGTCACAGGGCTGGAGGGGTCCTGACATTGCTAATTAGATTACATGACTTTAGAAAAAAGACCAAGGTCTTTTTTAAAGCCATCCCTATTCATTTTGAAAGGTATAATGGTCTCAGGATCATATGATTAGTTCCATTTTAACACACTGAGTGGCCTTGGACATTCAAATTACCTAAACTATGATGAGTTACATAACATCCTTTACCATCTCAGGAAGTCCCAGGGAGAGAAATCTGTGTGTATACATTCAGTGTTAGACTGCCTCTTTGCACAAATGTTTAAGAGCTTATGGATTAAAAATGTTGAGTATCTACCCTTACAAGTCCTAAGACTGTTTCTGGCTGTATAATAGACCCATTCTCATGTCCTAATTATGTTTACAATAATTACATTTATTCCTAAATTGATATTAGTATTGATTCAAAAGTCTTAATGGTGGATAAAACCATGGGCCTGCTCACGTGAATCAAGTCAACATTGTATTCTTTATTACTTATTGTTTTACAGTGTACTTGCAATCCAGAGTCAGTGCAGTTTGAGAAAGTCTTGGATAAAATTGTAAAAACTATTAATTTTATGACCCTTCAACCTTAAGCCACACCCTGTGGATGGAGTGCTAAGAATGTCCTGCTGCTGCTCCATACATACATTGGTTGTTTTGGAGAAAGGTAGTTGTGTTTGTTTGAGCTGTCCTGAATTAAGTGCTTTTTTTTTAGAACACAGTTTTCACTTGGAAGAAGGACTGAGCAATAGACAATTGTTATGCGGTCGTAGCTTCTATATTTGGCAGATTTTCTTTAAAAAATGCATAGATACTGCCACTTCAAGAAAAAAAGAGTCTGTGGAGTTGAGATCAGCCAGTTCAAAGTAACAACACAAGGAGAGCTGACATAGCAGAAAAATATCAGAAACCTGAGATTTATTTAGGAAAGACTTTCAGAGTCAACTCAGTCCTTGAAAACACAATACAGTAACTTTGAGTAATGTATTGTTTAGAAAAAATCTCCTGACAGGGTCAAAAGGCTCCAGAAGACAATGGGGCCTGTGGTTAGACTTTGTGCCTTTTGAAGTATTGTGCTTGCCAGGCAGGCAAAGAGTGTAAGTGAACGAGTATGCCCCTGCTCCTTTGCTAAAAATTCCTTTTCATTCGACCCAGCCCTAGACCACAGGATCCCAGCAAGCTTTCCCATCCATCTTCACAATTTGGCTGCATATGAAACACTGTGAGGGCAAAATATGGATGACTACATAGTGTCAGTTCCAAAGACAGTTCCATGTGATTCACACACTGACTCCTGATCATGGAGCCAGATCCAATTAGACATTCCAGGAATTTTGCCCCAAATCAGTGCATGTTAAAATGAAGTGTAGGAAGGGTGATTTTTATGATCCCACAGCCGGAAAACGCTACCACAGTATCTTTCAGAGACTGGAAGATGTCTATAGTACTGTACACTTTATCAAGAAACATGAGAAGAGACAACAGTACAGGATGGTGAATATCATAGAATCATAGAATATTTTAAATGCTTATTTTTAATGACTAGGTATTATTAATACAATATATAAATATGTATTTTGTAAGCGATTTTTTGAAATTATCCCAATAATTTCATAAAAAAATCCCATAAAATACAATATGTAAAATATTATGGTGTTATGATACAGGTGTGTGTGTGTGTGTGTGTGTGTGTGTGTGTGTGTGAGAGAGAGAGAGAGAGAGAGAGAGAGAGAGAGAGAGAGAATCATATAGTGCACTCAGGTGCTATGCGCTGATTAGTGGTCATATGTGTTAACTTTCAAACCTTTGGTGCAAAGTCAACTCTGGTTTCCAAAGCAGCCAGGCGTTCTCCAACAATCTTCTTAGTCTTTAAAATACTGAAAATTAATTATTGATTATTATTGGTCTGGTTTAATAGTTGTTTTTATTATTTTGGACATGTGACCCAATTCTGGTAAAAGAGAACTTCAGGAAAATTAAGAAGTGGAAACTGAAAAACATTACGTTCCTTACAACTGAACGGCCTCATAGGAGGTAAAGGGATGGGGATCAGGACAAATGAGGGTAAGAACATTTTATCATTCATTCTCTATATTTGGAAGCGACTGCTGCCACCTTCATTCATCTTGTTTGTGACAATATGTGAAACTGCTCTAATCAGAATGCTATAATATTAATTGCAGGCTTTTGGGAATCTAAAACTCCAATGGACTGGTCTCTGTGGTATAAGATTTCTCTTGTATGGAATTCTGGTTAGGAGAAATCAGCATCCAGATGACAAGGCAGTGTCCTGAGACGCAAAATCAACCATCAGACATTTGCCTCTTTTCAGCCCCTCCATGAATACAGTGACACCATCAACCTCATAGCCACGAGAAGCTCCCACTGTACCCTCATGGTGATATTACAAGTCATTTGAAGACAAACAGAAGCTCACAGAAAGCAAGGTAACTTCTCCTTCATGGTTGGATATACAATGAAGACAAATGGGAAGCCACTTCAGAGGAATGCAGAATTCTGTGAGTACATTCTCACAATCTCCAGTTAGATAAAGAATGCTCAGGTTCATATTTTAGACAGGTCTGATACATAGGAACCAGGAGAATGCTAAGCTCACTCATGGCTAAGGCTCTCCACTCACTTTATGTGGTGTGTGGTGTACTTAAACAGCATGCCTATTTATATTCAATCACATATGGGTGCTATATATGAATTAGGTATCTATAATGCAGATATTTTAAATATTTGTTTACCACCAACTGTTTAACTGGGATTTCCATGAATAGAATAAAAGATGTATGTGCTAAATATACAATGTAGTCGTACATAAGAATCTGGTACAATTTACTATTATTTCTTTTTATGGTCCAAATAGGAAAAAACACTAAATTTCTTAAATAATAATTATTTTTTGCAATTTTTATCTCAGACACTATACATCACATATTATTTTAAGGAAGATGGAGAGGAAATTATCTGGAGAAGGGAGGAATCCCAAAATAAGACAAATAAATCATGATAGAAACGTAATTGTCCCTTCTTGGTAGGAAATATTTATATATTTAAGTCCAGCAAAATAAATGTAAATACTTTAAACAAACAACAACATGCCAGGGATAACAATAAACTATTTCTGAGTTGGGGAAGAGAAGAACCTGCCAGGAACGGGCATGTATATTTTTAACCATACTGCTTCAAGAGACAGGATGTCAGTCGGTTGTTGCATCTTTAATTTTTTTTTTTTTGTTAATTATGGATGGAGCATTGTTGTGAATCTTGTCCTCAAAACCAAGCTCAGAAAATAAGAGCAGATGCTCATCCCCAGGTTTGGCTCATATGGGAATTGAATGGAACATATTGGTTTATAATTAATGTAATTTGTTGGATTATCTTTTGTGAAGGAGCGAAGGTAAACAACCTTGCTACATTGTGCTAATATCTTTGGAGCTTGGAGCTCCTGTAGATATAGGGGAGGAAATAAAGGATGACTGAGAAAGGGGGGAAAAAGGGCTCCTGCTGGCAGATTATGAGGAATTTGGAGATGTCTGTCACATTTAAATATACTTTAATTAATTCAAAGGGAAAAATCAGGTGTGAGACCCTAAGGAAATTTATAAGATGTGAAAAGTAGGAGTCATTAGTTATTCCGTGGAGAATTTTTAGATGAATTCTCTTCTCCACATGGCTCACTTTTATTGTGAAGTAAACTAGAAAATGGAAAAGAAATATTTCCCATCTCAAAACAGAGAATTAGGCACAATGCAAAACTCATTGATTTGGCTACTTATCATTTTGTTGTTAGTAAGAACCTCATAATGCACCCTTTGCCACATACCCAGTGGTAAAGATGATATCAATTTTGCATAAACACTTTCGTGAAAAGAGAACATTATTCTAAATCTTTTCTACATTTAGCCTAGCCATAGCAAATGTCCTTGGGAGTGACCTTTCATAGCCCCCTCCCCCAAATCCTGTTTGATGTTATCATGGGCAACTATGAATAGTTTCAGGAATCTTTGAACATTAATTTTGATATTATATTTATTAACTTCATTAGTTGCTTGGCTTTTTAGAAAGATTGAATTTGTAACTTGGTGTTAACTTTCAGAACATAAGGAAGTTTTAATTTACCATTTTCATGTATTTGCTTAAAAAATAAATTGCTCCTCTCAACATCCTTTCTAAGAGTTCTTTTACTTTTTTAATGATGTGTACATGTATGCATTTGTATGTGGATCTGTGAATGAGAGTGCAGGTCCTCAGAGAGCTCAGAGACAGTGGATCCCTGGAGATGGAATTATTGGGAGGCTCCTTTACGTGGGTGCTGGGAACTAAACTTAGGTCTTCTACAGGAAGACTATGCACTCTTAACCAAAGATCCATCACTCCAGTCACATCCTTTCCAAAGCATTTTAATTAGTTTAAGGCTTTATAGTTTTCTACTCCAATACTATTTCAAAGAGTAGGCACACATGTGATTCAAGACTAAAAAAATTAAAGACAAATAGCATGTATGTGTTTTGAAAAGCAGTTGCATAAATAATTATAATCCTATCATATTGTCTGAAATGAATTTTTGAACTTTAGAAATTATGCCCTCTGGAAGCATTTTTAAAAACATCAAAGAAATGATGGAGGCATGCCTTTCTTTATATACCACTAACCAGTTCTTACCCACATCCAATTGCTTCCAACACATTAATAGGGGTGTGTCTGTGTCTGTCTGCTCTACTAAGCCATTTTTGTTTGCTTGTTTTGAGCACTGAAGATTGAACCCACGACTTTAGACATACCAGACAACATTCTACAACTGAGCTACACTCCCCACCAAACTGTCAATTCTGTATGCAAAGAATTATTCAGTTTGTTTACTGCTATGGCTCTGTTCTGGGTTTTTATTGCAATGATAGTTCTTTGTAATAATGAAAGTATAGACTCTCATCTGACTTAGGAATCTAAAGATTAGGAGTAACTTCATCTTTTTTTTATCAGTTAGCACTTCTCGTATTTGAACTGTGACTTATGGAAGACTAGAGATGCTTGCATTTCTTGCAAGCTTATAGTCTTCTAGACCACTTATTAAAAGCATGACAGGGCAGAAGAAAGGGCTTCCAGCAGCTAAGCCTCAGGGATCATTCATCAGCTGAAAACTGGCTTGTGTGCTAGGTACACAGGAGGCCTGCTGCTGGTGGTCCCTGATTTAGTATTAGAAAGACACAAATAACTCAAAATTCAACTGCCATAGAAATTGTACTACATGACTCACTATCAGTCTCCAGATATGGGATTTTATGAATATGGAATATGGTGGTCAAAGTGGAAGAAAGGTTTTAAGACCAGAATTAGCCTGTAAAGGGCCATGGAGATAAAAAAAAAACAAATATGAACATTAGATGCCCTACCTAGATAGCTCTGGGCAGTCACCAGGGTAAGTATACTTACTCAAATTCTCTTCTAACCTCTACTGGCTCTATTCAAATCAGGTACTTAACTTCACATAATGTAAGAAACAATAAAATAAGTAGCTTCCCCATGGCGAGGCCACTAATTAATGGCATGTCTAGCTCTAAATCCTCATTCAATAAAAAATTATGCAGAAAGGAACAAAGAAATGAAGTGGTTCATTAAAGGAAAGGGCCTACTTAAGTAGGTGAAGCAGAGATGGTGAGATACTACAGGGCCCAAGACACAAAGCTTCATGGGGAACTGGAGTAACAGTGACTAAAACTACAAGAGGGCCAAGGTGACTGCATTCACTTAGCACTGTTTTGGAGACAAAAATGGTAGGGTTTCCCCCCAGGCAGTGAAGGTGGATGAAGTGACAGAAGGTAGGAGGAGGTGGTGCTGTACAGTACTGGCCTATCATAAAAAGAAAGCAGGTAAAAAGGGCTGGAAGAGACTGGGGCCAAGTCCATACAAAGGCTTTCCTTGAGATAGAGAAATCTATCTATGAGCTAGACAAATAAACAGAGGGAGAGAATGATGGGAGTGGATCCGGAGAGCGAGCACTTAGGAGGCTCTTGTGAGGTTGGTGAAATGGAAAGAGATGTATGCAGAAGCAGAGAGAGGGTAAGGTGAAGCAGTGAATCAAGGAGGGATAGCCTTGATCCCTTGATGTGGAGAGGAACAAGGAAGGAAGCCTTGAAAGCTGCAGAAGAAACAAAGTCTCCTGCAGCTGAGAAGGCAAAGATGAAGATCTTCCTTCCATGCCTTCTCTGCATAAACCTAACTGCATCTGCGGTATCTTCCTTCCTGATCAAATAACAGAGTCATTATGTGGCTCTAACACATCCCCAAAGGACATCAGGACAATCTGGAGGCTTGAAATGACAAAGTCTTCAAAGAAGAGGAAGAAAAAGAAGGAAGAAAAGAAAGAAAAAACAGTAGACAGATTGACCAATATAGAAATCCTGGCCATTTTCCAAAACTACAACATGTCATTGGCAAAAATTGGAAGTATGAGCCGTATCTCTATTCAATTCTCTTTCTGCTATAGTCCAGTGCTTCTCATAGAACATAGATATGTATGCATATGCTAAAACAAAAAGCTATTTTCAAAAAAAAATCCATTATATGTTTACAAAGCCATGGGAAGCATCTCGAAGACCCTTTTATAGAAGCCTGACCATCCTCTTTATTTTATTGTATACAATAAGTCTTGCATTTCTTAGGCTCAAAATTTTGTCAGATGGTTATTTGTAGTTGCAAATAATGAAGTTCTACTAACCTCTCATCTCTTCTGATGTAAACTCATTTCTAAAATACCAAATGCTCTTTAGTCTGGTTTGACTAAATGTTCTTTAGTCTTTAGTTTGGTTGAGTACTAAATCACAGATGATAGAAAGTGAAGAAACCCTAAATACTCAAGGCACAAATAGCAAGTCAAATGATTCCCAAGAAGAAGAAAGGAGAGGACCCTGGGCCTGAAAAGATTGGATCCAGTTTTGTAGACCCAGAACAGAGAAATCGTGGTGGGGGGGGAGGATGATTGGGGAATAGTTGGGGGGGGGGAGAGGAATTATGGGACATATGGTGGGGGGGAACTGGGAAAGGGGAAAGCCTTTGGAATGTAAACATAGAATATAGAAAATAAAAATTTAAATAAAAAATTTCCCTTTCAAAAAAAAAAAAGAAAAAGAAAAGAAAGTGAAGAGTGTACAGCTTCCAGGCAAATATGTGCAGTAGGTCAGCCATCCTCACTTTGGAGAATTATCTTCTATGTTCCTCTCACGGGGCTGGGAACCCCCTATCAATTCACAGATTCATGAGTCCTTCCACACATTAACACTGCATTCTACGGGTCAGTCCATTGTAAGAAAGATGCTTTGAGCCGGGCGTGTTGGCACACGCCTGTAATCCCAGCACTCGGGAGGCAGAGGTAGGCAGATTTCTGAGTTGGAGGCCAGCCTGGTCTACAGAGTGAGTTCCAGGACAGCCGGGGATACACAGAGAAACCCTGTCTCGGAAAAAAAAAAGAAAGAAAAAGAAAGAAAGAAAGATGCTTTGAGGAAATCACACTTTGTTATTGTCTTGATTTAGGATACTAAATCTTATAGATTATTTACATTGAATACTAAAGATGACTACTAAGCATCTAAGCAAAACAAGCAGTAATAAAACACATTGTATACAACATCAAAGCAAAAATTATGATCTTGGAGGACATATTTGTAGGAGAGTTATCAAAATCCAAGGGTAATCACCTTGCTATAACTAAAAGACCAAAGTACCAAAGGCAGAAGTGAAGAACTGAAAGTCTGAAAAAATGATTTATAATCACTATGTATGAAGAGACATGTATTTCTACTAGCAAAAAGAAAGCATTAAATGGAAAATCTAAAGTATCAATAACATGCTAATTATGAACACTACACTTCATGGCATTGCAGTTAGTAATGTTAATTTACTAAAACTTATAGCTGGGGGGGGCATTTGAAAACATATATAGCAAGTGTATATATTTTTTGACCCACCAATTTCTCATTTAAATATTCAAGAAGGAGTTAATTGTTCATAAACCTGTGGAATGAGTAGATGCAAAATGTTTGTCATAGGATGTTGTATCAGAAGGTGAACAGTACAGCAGCCTAAATGTCTATCAAATATAAGCTGTTAAGTGACTTCAGAACAGGTACATGCTGGCTTTAACTATATTCCTTTACAGGGATGATGTACATTTGTGTCCATCATATGGAAGTTCTTTTGAACATTTTTAAAGTATGTTGAATTGTACATACCTTAAATATGTGTATATATACTAAGGGTGTGAGAGAAATGTTTATTGAAAGGTGTGCTCTGGTGAGTACCAAGTTACATTCTGTTCTGAAGAAGGGTCGTAAGCAACTTCTAGAAAATGCTAATTGTGCTTCCCAGGAAAAAGGGTGAGTTTAAGATCTTTTGATTGAAATCTTCTGCATAATTTCTGTATTGATAAAGCTCTTAATGAATAAAGAGCTCACATGGAAACTTAATTAGGGCTTGAAGAAAACTACCATCTCACCAGTTCATGTTTTTTCATAAGACAAATGCAGAGGATGGAGTGCTTCAGCTAAAACCAATAAACCAGCCTCCTTGCTTGCATACTCGATTTCTTGCCTGACAGTGAATACAAATAAATAAATAAATAAATAAATAAATAAATAAATAAAGCAAATCCACAGGGGGAAATACTAATGTAGACATCTGTGAGTAATGGAAGCATTTGGTTTGTACTTCTTACGGTTTAGACTATCAACCCTCTATTCAAGAAAGAGTAGGCCAAAGTTAACTCAAGTAAGATGTGTTTGGAAGAGAAAAACCACAAAAGCCAGTGATGATCGCCAGAAGATTTACATCTGCTGTTTTCAGGAAATCTTTTGAGACCCTATGAAACATATAATTCTCAGAATCTTGAGTGAAGCCACAGTAATAGCAGTAGATTTTGTGACCTGAATGTTAGGCTTAATGTCATAAACTGAACTACGTTTTCAGTTCAGAGATGTGTGTTTCTAATGAGTCACAAATGCAACCACTATAATAAGGCCATGCCATAGTCACAAGAGAACTGTTCAAACAGCATGTGAAGCTTACAGCAAATTCATGACTTTCTGATATGTGATGTCCGAATTTCAAATCCTTATAAATTAAGAAGTACTAGAAAATTAAGTGACCAGATGCCCAGCTTCCGTTCTGGAATTTTAAGTGTGTGTGTGTGTGTGTGTCAGGAACCATTGCTCTGACGAGCAGATTTCTTGTCAGAAAATGTATGTCTTCTTAAGCTGTCATCGGCCTCAGTCATTACCCATAATGCTCACATTTCAGCACTTGGCAGTTTATGTCTTCCTTTATACAGCTACGCAGATTTCAGGAGTCATTCAGAAAGTAATGCAACTGTGTTTTCCCCACTAGAGCGTAGAAAACTCTAAGGAAAGTTTTGAGGAGCTACCCATGAAGGTCAAAAGGTTTGGAAGACAGTGGCTTTGCTCACATTCGTATTCTGGCATCGCCAGACTGAAAGGTAGATGACAATAGAAATGGAGGAATGTGGGCTGGTCCCTGTCGTGCCCATCCATGATCACTGCTTTGGTTAATGTTTACTGTCACTTTGACACAACATAGAGTAACCTGGGAAGAGGGACACTTGACTGGAGAATTGCCTCAATCAGACTAGCCTGTGGCCATGTGAGATGGTCTTGACAGATACAGGCAGGCCCAGCCCATTGTGGGTGGTCTCATCCAGAGGATGGTGGGCCAAGTTTATACAAGAAAGCTAGTTGAGCATGAGCCAAGGAGTGAGCCAGGAGGCAGAATTCCTTCTTGGTTTCTGCTTCAGTTCCTGCCCTGTCTTCCTTTAATGATAGACTAAGAAATGGAAGTGTAAGCCAAATAAAAACTTCCCTCCCAAGTTGCTTTTGCTCAGAATGTTTTATCATAGCAACAGGAAGCAAACTAGAACATTCCACAAGCACACATTTCCCAGAATGCCTTCAGCTAACCTGATACCATAGGTGTCAGAAAAATGGAACTGCTTCTCAGACAGAAAACTACAGCACATTTTCTTTCTGTTTTCCCTTTTTCTTACATCCTAATTAGGGTTTCTCTTCCCTGTATTTTTCCAGGTTCTCCCAACCTCCCCAAACGCCTGAACCCCACCCTTTCTGTATCTCATTTAAAAACAAACAGGCTTCTAAAGGATATTAAGAAGATAAAAATAGTAGGAAAAATCGAAAAACTAACACATCAATGTTGGACAAAACAAGCAGAAGGATCAGTGCCCAAGAAAGTACAAGAAACAGAAACCAACTCATTTGCACACTTAGGAATGCCATAGAAACATTAAGCTGGAAAGCCATAGTACATATGCATGCAGAGGGCTTGCACATGTCTGTACCAGGTCCTTTGCATAAAGGATCTGCACTGATTTGAATGAAAAGCTCCCCCAAAGGCTCACAAGGAGTGGTACTTTTAGAAGGTGTGGCCTTGTTGGAGTAGGGAAGCTAGAAGTGTGTCACTGGGGTGGGGTGGGGGTGGGCTTTGAGATTTCAAATACCAAGCCTCTCTCCCCTGTCTCTCTTTCCCACCCTCACTCCCTCCCTCCACCACCACCCCCTCTGTTTTCAGTCACCCAAGCAGTGTTGAGTATGGGTTTTATCTCTTAGAATAGCCCTTAAGTCAAATCAGATGTTGGTTGGTTAGTCCCCCAAGCATTGTGCCAGCATTAGACTAGCATATCTTACAGGCAGGACACCACTATAGATCAAAGCTTTGTGGCTGGCTTGGTGTTTACAGTTCTTTTCTTGTAAGCCTATAGAGTAACTTCCTGCACCAAAGCTACTAGCATGTAGACCTAAAAGCTCTTTGTAGGCACCAGTTCAAGTTCTCTATTTTCAGTGAATTGTGTAAGTATTGTCTTCAGCAATAGGGCCTTGCCATCAACTTGTGGAAAACAATGTATAGTCTTGGCAACACCAAGAGTAGTTCAGGAATTCTCATGAGACCCCTTTGGCCAACAATTCAAGTAGATGCAACCCAGTCTCAGTGCTGGAAGTTTCAGTTTTCATTTAGTGACAGGAGATGTAAAGTTAGGGCTCTGTCTCCCCCATTATTTGATAATTTAATTTAGGTTGCTTTTGTATGTGTGTATATTTTAGAAAGCTTCTACTGCATTATGTTTCCATACAACCCCTTAAATGGTCCCCAATTTTATCTGTTCCCTGTTGTTCCCCTCTTCTGTTGCCCCCCTCCACTTCACTCTCCTATTCCAGTTTCTCCAACATCCCTCCATAAGTATCTATTCAATATCTGTGTTGTAGGGACAGCTGACTACTGTAGTCCCTTTATATATACCTACCCTCTGTGGTTCATTCAGTGGATTTTAGTTTGACTATCAATGACTTAACAGCAGCTAATATCCACATATTAGTGAATATATACCGCATTTGTCTTTCTGGGTCTGAGTTGACTCACACTGGATGATTTTTTTTTCTAGTTCCGTTCATTTTCCTGCAAATTTTATTTTTTTAAATGACTAAGTAATACTCATTTGTGTAAATGTACCATATTTTTTTATTCATTCTTCTGTTGAGGGACATCTAAGTTGAATACAATTTCTGGCTAATATAAATAAAGCAGCAATTAGCATGGTTGAGCCAATGCCTCTCTGGTAAGAATAAGAATCCTTTGGGTAGTGCTGGAGAGATGGCTCAGTGGTTAAGAGCACTGACTGCTTATCTGGAGGTCCTGAGTTCAATTCCCAGCAACCGTGCCCTCTTCTGGTGTGTCTGAAGACAGCTATAGTGCACTCATATACATAAATAAATCTTAAAAAAAAAAAAAAGAATCCTTTGGGTATCTGCCCAAGAGTAGTATGGTTTGATCTTGAGGTAGATCAATTCCCAACTTCCTCAGGAACTGCCACACTGATTTCCATAGTGGATGCACAAGTTTGTACTCTTCCAAACAGGAGATGGGTGTTACCCTTACTACACATCCTCACTAGCATTAGCTGTCATTTCTGTTACTGATTTTTAGCCATTCAAGTGGGTATAAGACAAAATCTCAAAGATGTTTTAATTTGCATTTCCCTGCTGGCTAAAGGTGTTAAACATTTCTTTAAGTGTTTCTCAGACCTTTGAGTTTCCTCTTTTGCAAATTCTCTGGATCTTCATTTTCAAATAAGGTTGTTTATTTTCTTTATATCTATCTTTGTGTGTTCTTTATACATTTTGGATATTAGTACTCTATCAGATGTGGAGTTGGTAAAAATATTTTCCAATACTGTAGGCTGCCACTTTGAGTGACAGTGCCCTTTGCCTTACAGAAGCTTCTCAGTTTCCTGAGGTCCCATTTATTAATTGTTGCTCTTAGTGCCTATGGTATTGATGTTCTTTTCAGAAAGTCTTTCTGTATGCCAATGAGTTCAGGGCTATTCTCCACTTTCTCTTCTTCACTGAAATCAATTAAACAGAAACAAAAGATAAAAAAAATCCATGAAACAAAAAGTTGGTTTGGATAAAATCAATAATATTGGTAAAGCCTATCCAAATTAAGTAAAAGGCAGAGAGAGAGAATATTCCAAATTAACAAACTTAAAAATGGATCAGATTCAGTGTATCAGGTTTTATGTTGAGGTCTTTGATCTACTTCGACTGTTGGCAGAGTGATAGATATAAATCTATTTACATTTTCTACATGCTGTCATCCAGTTAGACTAACAACATTTATTTAAGATGCTTTTTTACAAAGAAGTTAGAATATTTCTAACTTCTTTATGAATATCAGGTATTCACTTATGGTGTGTGGACTTATGTCTGGATCTCCATTTCAATTCCAATGATCAATGTGGTAGTATTTATTCTAACACCATGGTATTTTTATTGTTAATGACCTGTAGTATAACTTAAAATTAGGGCTGAATGTGATACTTCCAGCATTCCTTTTATTACTCAGGATTGGATTAGCTATCCTAAGATTTTGTGTTTCCATTTGAAGCTGAAAATTATCCTTCAAGATTGTGAAAGCTATTCATGTGTATTGATTAAATCTGTAGTTACTTTCTATAGGATGGCTTTTTTTACAATCTTAATTGTAGCAATCCATAAACATGGGAGATCATTACATCTTTTGACATCTTCTTCAGTTTTATTCTTCAATGTCTTAATGATATTATTATAGAAGTGTGTTATTTACTTGGTTAGAATTACCCATGAATATGTTATACTACTTGAGGCTATTGTGAAAGGTATTGTTTCCTGATATTTTTCTCAGATCCTTTGTCCCTGTGTATAGGAGGGCAACTGACTCTTGAGAGTTAATCTGTGTCCAGCTCAGCTGCAGAAAGTATTTATCAGCTGAAGGAAGTCCCTGATAGGATTATTATACTCACTTAAATATGCTATAAAGACATCTGCAAAAAAAGACAATTGACTACATTCTTTTCCATTTGTATTCCCTTGATCATCATCAGTTGTTTTATTGTTCTAGTTAAGACTTCAAGTATATACTGAATAGATATGGAAGAAGTGGACAAAATTGTCTTGTTTCTGATTTTGGTGGAGTTGCTTTGAATTTTTCTCCATTAATTCGATGTTGACTATGGGCTTGCTATAAACTACGTTTAGTTCTGATATTTCCCTTATATCCCTACTCTCTCCAGAACTTTTATCATGAAGGACTGTTGGATTTTAACAAAGGACTTTTCTCCATCTAGTGAAATAATTATGTGTTTTTAGTCTTTCAGTTTGTTTATATAGTGGATTATTGTGGATTTTTTATATAGTTTATATAGTGTATATATAGTGGATATCAATTTACATATGTTAAACTATCTCTGCATTTCCAGGATGACTCCTACTTGATAATGTTGGATGACTTTTTATGTGTTCTCAGATATTAGGTGTGCAAGTATGTTATTTAAATTTTGTCTACTTGGGGTTTTTTTGTGGTTTTGTTTTTGTTTTGCATCTTTATTTCTAGGGGAAATTGATTTGTAGCTCACTTTCTTTATCCAGTCTTTATGTGGTATAACTGTGTCTATTAAAACAGGCTGTCCATGTTCCTTCTGTTTATATTTTCAGGAATAATTTGAGGAGTATTACCAATAGCTCTTCTTTGAATGTCTGTAGAATTCTGTGCTAAAATCATTTTGCCTTGAGTTTGTTTGGTTTTGAGCTGGGAAACTTTTTATTACTGCTTCTATTTTATCAGGAGTTATAGGTCTATTTAACAGGTTTTTTTTAATCTTGATTTCAACATTGGTAAGTGATATATATCAAGAAAATTTTCCAATTATTTTAGATTTTCCAATTTGGTGGATTACATGTTTTTAAAGTATGCCCTTGTGATTCTCTGGATTTCTTTGGTATCTTTTATTATGTCCCCTTTTTTTCATTTCTAAGAGTGTTAATTTGGATAGTCTCTCTCTCTCTCTCTCTCTCTCTCTCTCTCTCTTTCTTTCTCTCTCTCTCTCTTTCTGCCTTTTAGTAAATTTGGATAAAGTTTGTCAATATTATTGATTTTCTATTAAAAAATACCATTAAAATCTATGATTTTCCTTTTGTTTCTGTTTTATTGATTTCAGTCCTGAGTTTGATTATTTACTGCCATCTCCTCCTTTTTGGTGTGATTTCTTCTGTTTTAGAGCTATCAGGTGTACTGTGAAGTTGCTAGATCTCTCCATCTACTTATTCATTTATTTGTTTGTTATTTAACATAAACACTTAACACTATGAACATGTCTTAGAACCACTTTCACTGTGCTCATAAGTTTACAAATATTATGTATTCATTTTCATTCATTTGTAGTGTCTTTAATTTCTCAATTTCTGTCTTGATCCATTTTTTGTTCAATAGCAAGTTCTTTAATTTCCATGAGTTTGTAAGTGCTCTTTTGTTTCTGTTATTTTTGAGCTCCAGATTTAATCCATGGTGTTTGATAGAATTAAAGGTGTAACTTCAATTTCCTTGTATCTATTGAGACGTGTGTCCATTTATGTGGTCAGTTATGAAGAAAGTTGCATGAAGTACTGAGAAAATATATTCTTTTGTATTTGGTTGAGATGTTCTGTATATAAGTGTTAGGACCACTGAGCTTATCATATCAGTTAGCTCCAACATTTCCCTCTTTAGTTTCTCTCTGGATAAGGTATTCATTTTTGAGAGTAGGATACTGTTGTCTCTCACTATCAGTGTGGCAATGTCAATATGTGATTCAACTGGTAGTAGGATTTCTTTTTCAAACTTGGGTGCCTTTGTATTTGGTGCATAGATATTAAAAACTGTAATGTCCTTTCTATGGACCTATCATTTGATGACTATGTAATGTCCTTCCTTATCTCTTCTGATTGGTTTTAATTTGTAGTCTGTTTAGTCATGTAGTAAGATGCTTCATCAGCTTAGATCTATTTGCTTGGAATACCGTTTCCTATCCTTTTACCCAGAAGTGATGTCTATTTTTGATGTTAAGGTGTGTTTCTTCAGTAGAAGGATAAGTCCTGTTTTTATGTAGATTCTATTAGCCTGTGTCAGAGGTTTTTTGGGGGAAGGATAGTAATCGATACCATAGATGTTGAGAGATGTTGCTTGATTCCTGTTACTTTGCTCTGTGTGTGTGTGTGCGTGCGTGTGTGTGTGTGTGTGTGTGTGTGTGTGTGTCTTGCACATGTACCATGTATACAAACATGTGATTCTCTTTTGATTTTTCTGATCTAGACTTATTTATTACCTTTGTTTTCAAGATGTTGGAATTTTCTTTCTAGTAACTTCTGGATTAGTAGGTAGATATTATTTGTTTATGGTGATTGAAATGATTTGCTGAGTATGGTGGTCTGGGCCGACATCTGTGATATCTTACAGTCTGTAGAACATCTATCCAGGCCCTTCTCACTTTTAGAGTCTCCACTGAGAAGTCAGGTAGCATTCTCAAAGGGTCTGCCTTTACATGTTAATTGACCTTTTCCCTTGCAACTTTTATCATTCTTTCTTTGTTCTGTACATTTACTGTCTTCATTGTTATGTGCTGAGGGAACATATTTCTCTGGCCCTATATATTTTGTATTCTGAATGCTCCTTGTTCTCTAATAGGAATTTCCTTCTTTGGGTTAGTCATTTTTTGTTGTTTCTGAGGATATTTTCAGTGTCTTTGACCTGGATTTTTTGTTCATCTAGTCTTATTAGTCTTAGAATTGGTCTTTTTTTTAAATATTTTTATTGGATATATGCTATATTTACATTTCATTTCCCTTTTTCTGGTTCCCTGCCCCCCAAAGGTCCCACATGCCCTTTTCCCTCCCTGTGTTCCCCCATCCACCCCTTCCCACTTCCCTGTTCTGGTATTCCCCTACACTGATCCTTTGAGTCTTTCCAGAACCAGGGTCTACTCCTTCCTTCTTGTTGGACATCATATGTGGATTGTGTCTTTGGTGTCCCAAGAGTCTAGGCTAATATCCACTTGTCAGTGAGTACATACCATGGGTATTCTTTGGAGACTGGGTTACCTCACTTAGTATGATCTCCAGCTCCACCCATTTCTCTAAGAATTTCATGAATTCATTATTTCTAATGGCTGAATAGTACTCCATTGTGTATATATACCACATTTTTTTATCCATTCTTCCATTGAGGGACATCTGGGTTCTTTCCAGCTTCTGGCTATTATAAATAAGGCTGCTATGAACATAGTGGAGCATGCATCCTTATGTTCCCAATTTCCTGACTATTTTGTTCCATGAATTTTTAGGTTTAACATTTTGTTTCAGTGGGGTAACTATTTCTTTATTGTGTTTCAGTGCCTGAGATTCTCTCTTCTATATATTGTATTCTAGTGACTCAACTTGCCTATGAAATTTCTGTTAAGAGGTCCTAAAATTTTCATTTCCAAATTTCCTTCAGTTTTGGTTTTTTATTGATTCTATTTACACTTTCAGGTCAAACTGTGTTACATACTTCTTTCCTTTTTTGTGTGTTTTCATAGATTTCTTTAAGGAATTTATTTCATCTTCAAGGGCCTCTATAATATACATAAAAGCCATTTTAAGGCCCCTTTCTTGTGCCCTGGCTATGTTGCAGTTATCAGGGCCTGCTGAGATAGGGTTTCTGAACTCTAGAAGAGAGACATTGTCCTGATTATCACTGTGTTTTTACAGTGGAGTCTAGGCTTCTGAGTTTGGGACAATTGTAATTTTAGGTGAGGATATTGAGTTTTGTCTAAGTTGGGACGCTGGCTGTCTTGTTCCTTAGTTTCTGTTGCCTTCGCTGATAGTTTAGGACAGTCTTGTGACTGTGTGCTTCATGGTAGAAAATCTTCTAGGATCCTGATAGGTGTGGCCACTGGAGAGAGTCCAGGTAAAATGTGTTTGTAGGTATTGAGAGATGACACAGGGTTGGGTATAGACTACAGAGGAGCTGACAGCAGGGTTCCTCCAGGATCTGATTAGGAATCTGAGAATGGTGAAAGAGAGTGAGGAGAAGCTGCAGCAAATGGTCTGCTACAGATCTGGGGGTGAGACTTGGGATTGTACTTTGAGGAATGGAGGGAGAGATGAGAATCTACAGTTAGCCTTCCAGTTTGCTTGCTGGAGTGACTTTTGGGTTCCCAGGAAACTGCTTCAGGAGTTGGGGGATGGGATAAAGCAAAGAGTTAGGGACGAAGAAATTTGAAGGAGAAATCTGGAGCTGGGATGAGTGAAAGGAAAGGGGTTATAGCACATTATTGGTAAAGAACATTACAGTCTCTTTCTTGTAACATCCAACACGTCCCCATGCAGACCACAACTAACATGAAAACTGAGGAAATTTCATGGGGAGGGGAATGAAAAGAATGTATGAATCCAGATATAAGGAGAGTGCTTTGAAGTGCTGTCTTGTGTGACTACAGCATTTATGAACTGTGCTTAACCATTTAAGCTATGGTTTCCTACACAAGACCAATTCAGTCAAAATGCTGGCAAAGATGGAGGAGGACTTCCTGAAGTCCCATTCCTTACTGAGGGGCTACTGGCAGTTGATAACTGTCAGGACAGGAAAATTTATACGATTTTTAAATCTGTGGCCACCACTAGGTTGCCACCCTCCAGTGAATGGTCTCACACTCATATCTATAGATATGAACAATTCTACCTGAAGGTGGATTATCAAAATGTAGGTGGGCTGAGGTTTGGAGAGTGTCATGGTTGAAGGTATTTTGAAGTAATTAGAGGGTGAAATGACTTGTATATTATCATGTTTCATTACATATGAGTTTGAAATTTTCAAGAACAAGGAAACAATCATATAAAAAATAATTCTAATAGCTGGTAGTAGTTTGTGAAATGCTTGTGTGACTGCATGACTGTATTAGGAAATGTTTGTAAGGAGAGTTTTTTAATAAACTTCCAATCTTTTTTTCTTAAGTTTAGCAATTGGCTTTTTTTAAACTTAAAAAATAGCACATATTATTAAGTAATTGTCATGGCAAAATCCTCCCCTCAAAGCATATCCTATAATAGTTACTAAGGCTTTATTTCCAACCCTTTTCTGGTGCACAACTAAATCTTTATTTGTCAAATTTTTGTCAGAAAGAAAATGGAAAACAAGCTCGTTCTTGGCTGGGACAATGAATTCTTAGCAATTAGCATAATAAAAATAAATTCACCTTTTATTGATTTACACAGACTACCATAACAGGGAAACAGCCTTTTTCTTTTAAGATGTATCTCCAGTAAGTGTGGAACACATGATTTATGTGATTATGGGATGTCTACTCTCTGCCCCATAATGCTGCATTCCAGAGGTGACAGTATAGACTATAGTTGCCTCACTTTTAGGTTGACTGATTTGAGAAGCAGAAAAATCTTCTATGATAACCACGCTGAACTCTTCCCTATTTGAAGCCAACACTCATATCTTACAATTGCTTTATGTTTAGCTTGCAAAACTGTTGACTAGTTGTGAGGCAGTTGACCTAATAAGTGAGAGAGTAGACAGACACTAAGATGCAGTAGGATTATATACACAAGCTGCCTAGCTAAGGAAGAAGGAAGAAGAGCAGAATGTAAAGCGACTAAAGCTTTGAAGACTTAAAAGTTCACACTGAGGAGGGACACTGCATAGCTGGTGCTCTGGGTGCCTAAAACGCTGGTTCTCTAGTGGTTGAGTCAACTGTAATTGGATTTAGGACATTGCACATACAGCTACTGCCATGGTGAAGTCTGATGTGGCTTATACCACAAGGACAGGACAGGGGTGCACCAAGAATGTCCTGAGAGGAGACTGTAAGCTGTAGGATGGAGTCAGGAGGCGATGAGTTGTCCGTTGTCCATCCTTGTCCTCCATTTAGTGTCCTTCACTGCCTGAACAGGATTGATTCGGCAGTTTAAGTACTATTAGCAGAGTCCCTGCACCAGTCATGAAACAATTTGGAAGGGGACTTTGGAGGTAAAAGAAAATAGCTTATGAACTGGCACACAACTTTTCTAAAAAATGGTTTTCCAATTGCTTCTTGTTACTAAAAGAAATCAGAAAACAATGAAAAAAGTTAGATCTTTTTCTAGGGTTATCACCGCTTTCAAATAATCCATTTGTTAAATACTAGAATTTTAAAAAGTAATAATTATTTGACTTACAGAAAGTTTTATTAGATTTCTTCCACTTAAATCCCCCTTTCCTACTTTTGTTCAACAGATGTTTATCAAATATCTGTTGAATATCAGAGAGTATTCTAAGGTACTTGGAATATACCAGGGACTGAAAGAGATGCTACTGTTACTTTCTTAAAAGATGATTCCTTTACACATCTGAGTTTCATAGCAAAAATCAGCAGTTGATTTTGTGAATATATTTTCCATGGTGTACAATTCCTTGCACTGACCATTATGAATCTAGACCCATATAGGAGATTGTGAGATTACTACATTCAGGAGCATCCATTTTTTTCTGCTCACTCTCAGATATAATTGTACCAACACTCGTTGGTTTATCTAAGAATATGTGGATGTATATTATAAGTAACCAAAGATCTTCAAAATCTTTCTACCCCAATAAACCATTCAGAAAACCACATCATAAAAAGATATACGCCATTCTTCTTTTTTGTCTACTCTCCAATAAGGTGTAAAAGTAAATTTTCAATTGTGGAGCTATGGATTGAATTGAGAGCCTTACATATGCTAGGCAAGAATTCTCTCAATGATGTAAGGCAAATCTAGTATAAGAGGGGGAAACATGAGGTGATGTTAAAGAACATTTAACAACTACTACATTTTCTTTAATACATATTTAATATGTATGTAAAACAGTAATAATTTATTATCTTAAATTTAGTGTCTAGGCAGTTTTAAAAAAAAATCTCTTTTAACCTATACAAACCAAAAACTTTTCTAACTTAGGTTTAGCTTATAATAGTTATGAGCTAAGTTGTCATAACTACCATGGTAACATGTTGATACATATTAATTTTACAGGTATTCAAAAACTCTATATATAGCAAGTATAGGTTGTAACACCCCCCAAAAAATAGTATCAATCATCTTCTCAGTTCCCATAAGAGAACCTGAGACACAGATGTTACATTATTATAGTTTTAACATCTTTAGGAGGAAGTTCAACCTCCAAATTTTGTGGAAGTATAACCAGTTAAATTCCAACATAAACCTGTGTCAACAATTACCCCAAAATTTTGCATAGCAGTTACTTTAATTAAGGCTTGATACTCAAGGATTTTTCATAACTAATCCTAAACACACAAAGAATTTTCAGCTCTCTTCACAGTGTTGCTGTGGTACTGTTCTCATACTGGAAGTTACCTGGCTGTACTTAATAGCCTCTTGCCTTTGTATGTGTCTCCCTCCCCAACACAGAAGCCAGAACTGGAGCCCAGATCTTCTTCCTGCTCCTGTGTTGCTAAGACAGGGGACTTGAAATGTGTCTTTCTGGGAGGGCATAAATAGAAGCCACACATAGCCAGACATGGTACTCTGTGTCTCCCAAGAAGGAAGGAATGATTTTTTTTTCATGTGTAGTGAAAGGTTACCCAATCTTCTATATGATTACACAACCTGGAAAATCTTCACCCAACTTAAGGCACCTATTGGGTCCCATCTCAGCATCTCTTATCTGTACCGTCTGAATGTCGTTACAGAGCCACCATAACCTAACCATATCCCTCTGAGTGGCAATGTCATTTCAGCACTGGCTCCTGACTGAACTGAAGGAGAGAGACCCCAGCTATTGTGGAAAATTCTATTTCTAAACCTGTGACCATCACTGCTGAATCCGTCTCCTTCTGGCCATCCATGCTGCCAAAGGCTAGTAAACGCAATCTGTTTTAAATTAGATTCTTTTTCCTGACATAAAACAATATTTAAGTTTCAGGGAGAAGCTGTAGTTTCAACTGCGCCCTTCAATCATTTTGGATTTTCATAAGGAAAGGAACACTGGGTAGCACCTGTCTTTTCCAAGCTTCTATTTGACCATTGCTTTATGCTTTAGTGTAGGACTAAGGTAGCAAGTCTTTTTAAAATAACATTTTCATTTATATATAACTAGAAGTATAAATATAATAGAAGCATAAATGACGTTTCCTGGGGCAATGACGGCTAATAGTGAGAGTGAAGAGGTAGAAATAGGGTGAGTCCTCAGGGTGGACCTGACTAAAGGACTTAGACACTTGACTAAAACATTCTTAAGGAACTCTATACAATGAGTGTATGCCAACCCCCTCCTTTTTTTTCCTTTAAGAAAGAAAAGATATTCTTCCTACGAACAAATTCTGCCAATGTCGGGTTTACTCTTCTGCCCACATGGGTAGGCTTCTTGTTGTTGGAATGGTTGAAAAGTGGGAAACAGGGCAACTTGGAAGAAAAACAGACTCAGAGTTTTGTTTAGCAGGCAAGATTATTAAAAATAAAATCCCTTTGTAGCCTGTCATCTCAGGGTTATGAAACTCAGTAGCATGTTTTTTTTTCTCTTTTCAAATGATTTTTGTTTTTAATAAGTTTGGCTAAAAGTATAAATGCTTTTGGCGAGGTCAGCTTGAACTTGCGGCTTTCCTCGGCCACTGGGGTCTGCACCTCAGAGACCAGGCTCTGTTTTTACTGGAAGTCTCCGTGTTGTTGACTGAGCTGGCAGCTGCCTTCTGAGAGCTCTGGAGCCCTTTAATGTTTTCTTTTTTTGTCTCTTTTGCTGTTTAAATGACTTGAGGATAAATTTGGTGCCTTGGATAGATAAATAAATCTGACAAAATTATAAATGACTGAGTTAACTGAAGCAGGAAGGGAGAAATAATAGAGAATTAATTCTAAAAAGAAAACACGCCCCTTGGTAAAAATGCATGAAACCATAACAAAGACAAAGACACTTTAGGAAAAAAAAAAACTCAATATTTTAAAGAAAGGAAACAGTCAATTCTTCCTCATGCCAAAAAGGAAAAAAGTAACAAAGGAGCCACTAAGAAGTTCACGGTAGTTCCTTGCATTTGATATAAAGGTTACCTTTCTGCTTTCGGGAACATTTCATGTACTTTAATACAACCAATGAATATTAATATATTAACTTAATATAAGAGTATGTATTTTCGTTAGAAACTAATACTGAACAAGCAATCATTGAAAAGCTATGTGCCACAGAAACTCTTATTTGTGATTAAAAAAAAGAAAGAAAAGTTGACTTTACAGTCACTTTAGAGTGGCTATAAAATGGACTCCTAAGTCAGGTGGTGGTGGCACACGCCTTTAGTCCCAGCATTCGGGAGGCAAAGGCAGGTGTATCTCTAAGTTCAAGGCCAATCTGGTCTACAGAGCAAGTTCCAGGACAGCCAGGGATACACAGAGAAACCAAAGAAACCAAGAAAGAAAGAAAATAATGCCTGGGATGTGTCAAAGTCAGAATATTCATCTGATGCCAGTGATATGCAGTGTCTGTGCAGAGTTGTGTATTCTCAGAAGGGTGTGCTGGCTGACGGAGAGCGAGTGATATTGAAAGACATATGTCCTTCTTAGGCATCGGGAGGGAACTATGTAAAGGAATTATCATCTAACTCCACAATTATTTTTCAAATGCAGTCTTTTTCCTTTTATTTGTTGGCAACTGTTTTTGAGAGTTGGGATCCTCCGATTATTCGGCGCTTACCAATTCTGCATGAAGGAACAACAAATCAGCAAATTTATCATTCATGAAGTGTTGACTTATAAGATTCCCAAGAAGAAGGACGGAGAGGGCCCTGGTCCTGAAAAGACTTGATACAGTATTGTAGGGAAGCACCGGAACAAAGAAATTGGGGGGGGGTGTTGATTGGGGAATGGACAGAAGGAAGAGGACTTATGGGACATATGGTGAGGGGGAAACTGGGAAAGGGGAAAGCGTTTGGAATGTAAACAAAGAATATAGAAAATAAAAAATTTTAAAAAAGAATATTTAAGTAATATTTTTTAAAAAAGCATTTTCTTCATCCCTTGGAAGACATTTAAATAGTTTCAAATACAGGGTAACTCAAACAATAATTTTAAAGTTATTTACTTATTTAGTGAGTGTGTGTGTGTGTTGATTATATGCCACCCTACATATGTGGAGGTCAGAGGATGAGGAGCAGGAGTCAGTTGTTTTTTCCCAGGTAGGTTCCAAGGATTGAACTTGGAGACTGAGTCTTGACAGCAGGTGCTGTCTTACTGGCTCAATACTGACAGTTTTTGAAACATGTATTATTGATCCATGTATTTGCATCCATTTATATATATATACATGTATACACATGTGTATATATAAATGTATATATAAATATATATATACATGTATACATGTGTATATATACACATATATACATACATATATACACATATATATACATACATGTATACATGTAAATATACACATATATATATATACATATAAATATATGGGAGAGAGGATGGAGCTAGGAGCATAATTAAATTTTGAGTTAATTCTAAATATTGAGAAATGCATAAGCAAGTATCAAATTAATACGGGTATCATATTCTGATATCTAAGGTGGCAATAATAATTTCCTCATGTAAACTTTTGGAGCTTAAGTTAAAATAGGTTGAAATATTAGGCAATAGCTGGTGTATAGTAGATGTTCAGACAGCATGAGTTTGAGCCTCTGTTTCTATTTCCTTTCATGAAAGAGACTTCCCTTTTAATAGAGAGCACATGGACCTTGGAGGGCTTCATCGTACTTTGATACTTTGACCACTTCTCCAGCCTGCAGTTCTTAACCTTAGTAAAGAGACTCCCTAAAGGCTAGATTCCCCATCTGTAAAGGAAAGCAGTCCTTGCCTTATAAGGTGCTTGTGATCATTGTGAAGACAGAGGTAAAGGCTGCACCTGAGGTGTGACAGGGGCTCACCAGTCCCTCAGAGTTCAGTCTTTTAACAAGAACCATATGACAAGTTCAAATTAATGTCTTGCACACTAAGCTTTCTGGAACCACTTGTAACTATTACAGGTTATTTGGCTATTCCATTTCATTTTAAAGATCTTTGTAAAGAACATTATTGGGTTGGCTTTTGATTTCTGTATGTGGCTCTAGAGCAGTGATTCTCAACCTTGGGCTACAAACGTATATACGAGATAGCCTGCATATCATCTGTTTACATTACAATTCACAATAGTAGCAAAATTATAGTTATGAGATAGCACTGAAATAATTTTATGGTTGGGAGTCACCACAACATGGAAAACCACAGCTGGACTCAATGCAAAGATCAATGGTGATAAAGAGCACAGTCCCAACAGATACATCTGTATCCCGGCTCCTGCAACTGTGGCTCCAGGAACATCCTGGAAAGGGGGTGCCAAAAGACAGAACAACCGGAGGACCAGAAATTCTGCTGTGATACAGTTTGTCCTAGAAATGGATACATAAAAGAGGTCGGAACAATGATAGTATCAGAAGATAAGGAGATCATGGAACCTTTAGAAGGTGATTGTTGGCTGGAGAAAGTGTGTCAATGGGAGCAGGCTCTGAGAGTTCCACCTTCAGAGTTCACTCGCTCTGTTTCTTGCTTGTGGATAAAAAATGTGATCAGATTCTTGCTCCTACCATCTGTCAGCCTGTAGCTAGGCTGTCCTTGATGTCATCAACCCTAGCCCTCTGGAGCCATATCCCTAAATGAGCATTCTTCCTTGAGTTGCTTCTAGTCATGTTATGTTATCGTGGCAACAGGAAAGTAACTATTGTGATGGGTGAGGTAGGAGAGTGAAACAGCAATGGAACTATGGGGACTAAAACTGCAGAGGACAACTATTGATCTTTTGTTCTCACATATAAATCACATGGCAAACTGTTTGTTCCTACAGATATTAATGCAATTTGGCAACTCTGGATCATCTCTTTAAATAGAAAACAGAATGCAAAAAAAAAAAAAAAAAAATCGAGTCCTGCAGAAAAAAAATATTAAAACCTATCCAGTTCCTCTGATGGCATATAGTTGAGTTCAACAGCACAATTCCATCCAGACAGGCAGATACTTTAATAAGAAAGCAACACATCTTTGTTATTTGGAACATCTAATAAGAGATCCATAAATCAAATACTGAAATAATTGGCAAAGTGCTTTCGGGTTTGTCAAATCAAAACCTCTAAAAGAAAATTACTAAAAACTGTTTTTAAAAGATTTGTCATGACTTGCTTCTCTGATGAGAACTTTTACTAATCCACACCACAAAACAAACAAACAAACCTAAAACCAATCAGATCCCTATTTTGCTTCCATATGGCATCAAAATTGCCAAAGCCTTTGCTTCAACATGATTGACACTAGAGATACTTTGCTCCAAATGATTGATGTGCCTAGTGTCAGAAAGTTCCCTTCTTTGCAAGGGGAAGAGCCTAAGTAGCAGCCATCTTGGTTAAGGTCAGCCACTTAGTCTATATCACAGAAATGAGACCCTCAACTTTATGTGCAATTCTTTCCCACACATTTCATGTGAGCTGCTTAAACTGGTCCAGTCTAAGAAGTTTTCACCCAGTTACTAGCCTATGGACATGAATCCTGAGTAAATAAATCCTGTTTGTGCTGGAGTTTTGAAGAATGGAGGTACCAAGATCTAAGATTTTAAGTCCAATATATTTTTTGAGATGTATATGTTAACCAGTGTCCTTACAAGCTCCAGAATATTCCATCGCCGAAGACAAGTGATGGAAAGCTGTCTTTCTCCAACAAGCAGAAAACTTCAAAGAACACATCTACTAAGATTGCATTTTGTGCCAAAGGTTTAGTCTGAAAAAATGTAAGAAACAGTCATTGAGCTTTTTAAAAGTATTCTGTTGGCCACAGCACTGTATTAATTGACACGGAAATACTGGATTGAAATCATCTTAAGGCTCAAGAATTCCTTCTGTTTTGTGGCCACAAACACAATCCCTAACTCTAGCCAGATGTTTTCTGAATGAGCAAGACCACAAATCTATCACTTAATGCTAGAAAAACAACCCAAATGCCTTATATACCAATGATAGTTCATAAATATCATTTTAAATGGAAAAAACCCTTTCCTCAGTTACTGAATGACTTAATTTTATTTTTTCATAGTACTGATGGGATGATAGTTTTAAATGACTAGTGATTTTGCCTCATGATAACAAACTCCCTTTCTCCAACAGTTCAATATATTACATAAATTATTTATGTTACCATTATGTACAACAATGAATTTTTGTATGAGACATGTCAAATTAGTTTTCATTTATTTCTCTATTATTTTACATTCAATCCCATTGGTTGTATTTATTATGATGAAAATACTAAATATTGACACTTCATTTCCAGTTAATATTTATTAAACCTTTATGTTATACTCAAAATGAGTTAGAAGCAATTAATACTCTGTGATGTCATTATAATAATATCTTCAAAATATTTTCTTTTACTAAACAATTTGTTGCTTTTATAATTTCAATTTTAAGAACTAAATTTCAGTTCCTTAGTGAACAGATGAGTAAAAGAAACAAATATATTAAAAAAATTTAAGGTAAGTATATAATTTATTATTAGCATTTGCAATAATTAAAAGTATCTAATAATATCCATGATTTTTGCAAAAATGTCAGAAAGAATTATCATGTAGACAAAGCTGAAGGGAAATAAAAGCCTTAAGTATGTCTGTTTTAGATATTATATCTACCTCCCAAAAGCATTAACACATCTATACTATTGTATAAATATACATATTTATGGGTATTTAAGTCAAAGAACAGAGTTAAATGGACAAGTCAATTCTTTTATCAAGGTTTGTTTTATGTTTTTTAGGTACTCTTATTGCCATAACTAATCACCATGACAAGGCAACACATAGAAGAAAGCATTTAATGGGGTTCCAGAGGGTTTGCAGTCATGACTCTGTATCAGAGGCATGGTGGCAGGCAGACAGGCTGGGGCTTATATTTGATCCACAAGTGTTAAACAGAGAGAAGGCTAATTGGTTTTGAGGTTTGGAAAGTCCCCATGACAGAGCTCCTAATCTTCCCCAAAAAGTTCCACCATTTGAGGACCATATATTCAAACACATGAACCTATAAGGGCCATTCTCATTCATGCTCCCACAAATGGAAAAATTAAGAATGGTAAGGAAAAGTAAAATTAATTTTATGCTTCATGATTGGCAAATTACTCATTCACAAATTCCAGGTATCATGCTGGCCTCTGGGATCCAGAAGTGAGCATAGCTAATTCATGAAATGCTTTCCGTTCATTTAAACTAAACATGTAGCATGAACAGTGGTCTCCCACTAAAGCATGTCTATATGCACGAAACTGTGAGCTGACCATATAAAAATTTTTATTTATATAATGTAGCGAGAACAAATTGGTATAAAAACATTTAAATTGTGTGACAGTGTTTGCTATAATTTTCTTTCATGGATAGTTTTAGTATTGTGTTCATTTATTATAACTTTTACATATTTTCCAAATGTCATTTATAAACTTTTCTGTCAGGAAAAATAAAATCACTAGTCTGAGCCACAAACAAACAAAACAAACAAAAAAGACAAAAAAAATACTGACTTTTGGGAACTCTTATATCCCCATTGTGATCCACCCATTCCCATCTTCCCAGTGAAATACTGACGATAAACTCTTACAAGCAGAAGGGTTTCATAATACAATAAATGAAAGCAAGGATGAGCTTTATGTGCCTTCTTTCAACCATTGATCTGCTCTGAAGCAAGAAGTGCTAGGACAGGAGTATGTGGTTTTGACCTACTTTTACCTGCCTCCATCAAGCTTGGAGAAGAGGGCCTCCATGATACACAGAGAAGAGAAGGCAACCTAACATTGTCTGAGGTCTCAGTGCTGCCTTGGCCTTCACCATTTCCCTCTTTATAATTACATTAAAGACACCATGGAGCATGCAAAGGACAATCTCATCTTGGAAAAACAAACCCAACTCTGACAGGGCAACACCATGGCGTATTAGGTAGACAGTGGAGAACTCCAATTCTACAGTCTCTTGTCTTCTGCTGATAGAGTTACAAGGTGCAATCAAGGTCCTTGGAAGCAAAGCATACTAAGTCTTTGTCAGGAATCTTCTCAGTCAAGAAGAGCCATGCCCAATAACTAAGGCCTACAAACTGGACATCATGCAGAGAATGTATAGAGAGAACTACCTTCCAAACCCAAATCACTCTGTTTCCACAGGAAGCAAGAGAAGCTTATCAGGAGCCATAAAAAAACAACAGAAATAACTAAAGCACACACAAAGTGGAAGGGTCATACAACAAGGAAAAAGCGGGGTGGCTAACTGGAAAAAGCCAGAGTTTTGTGCAAAGTTTAGCTAAGGGAAGTGAAGCTGATTTTATAAAATATCATGCCTATGTGCATTTCTGATACTGTATTTATCTAAAGAAAAGAACTGATAAATTAATATATGCATATCTGATATGTATGCATGAATGAATTATATGTATTCTCTATTTATAAACAAGACTTTTAATAATAATAAACATACAGAAAAATAATAAACAAGACTATAAACAGGACATTTAATCAGTGTAGTCAGACCTTCATGCCAACATTCTCAAAGCCACATGATAGAACTCAGAAATACAATGAGCTGCCCTATTGAATGAACTTAGTCAATACTTACATGTAAACAACAATCTTACCGCTGTCTTTGCTGTTCATGGTGTTTTGATGTCTACTAGGCCAAGTCTTTTTACTTTTCATTTAGAAAGAATGTTGGCTATGGTAATACATTTCCTGTCCTAGAAAAGCTTTCAAAGCAGCTTACCAAATCTCATTGGGACTTTAATAGGTATTCCATGGAACAGGAACATGACTAACAAGTCAACTTGGGGAGATAAGCCTTTTCCTTGGGATTACTATTCCTCCATGTACTATGTGTATTCCTGTATCCTTCCTTTGATTTTTGTGGCTTTCAATGATAAGCTTTACATAATTCCATTATAATGTATTATAGATATTTTAAATTGTACAGGCTTTTTGTCATTTCAGATTAATTCTCCAATCCTTTTTTTTCTAGTTATTTCACAAGTTACCAAAACTTCCAATAGTGGAAGAATGATAACCATGGTGAGTTACCAACATAAACACACTATGATGCTGACTTTGATTTGCCTTTTAATTATGTGTTATACCTCATTAATTGCCTAAGATATTAGTACACTGTGACCAAATAAATAAAAAGCTGCCACTAGTTTAATTTTTTATTTATAATGATATTTTAATAACATCAATAATGGTGCCTATTGTGTTGAGATTAGGAATAATTTGATGAGCCATGAGAAAATTCTTAGAAAAGAAACATCCTGGTATATTTTTGTCCTGTGCATCAGCATAGGTGATTCTGTATAGCAAAACCTTTTAATTCTATTAGCGAAAGCTTTAAAAGATAGTATTTATCAAATTAAGACTTTGTTGCTGTTACACTGTTCTCAGTGACAACATGTCAACTGTCTTTCAGGTTGACATTGGATAGTTTCCTATAATTGGTTAAAATAGTCAATTACATTTTACATCTCATACATACATATATACATGCATGCATGCATGCATACTTGCATATGTGCATACATATATACACACATATATACATAGCTAGATGATTGATAGAGCAAGGAAGAGAAAGGGATGACAAACAGATGGACAGAGATAGATGATAGGGAACTGAATTTTAGGCTCTTTATTTTTATTATTTTATGATTTTTTGCTATATTCTTAGTGATATAGCCCTATTCTTTAAATTTCTTATGTAATTTTAATATAATGATAACTTTGGTATGTAGAAAGATTAAGAAAGTTTCTGCATTTTTGTAACACCTGTTGAGTTTACAAAAGTAGAGACCTTGGCAAGTCCTTCTTGTAGCTATGTTTGTGGCACATGATGCAGATGCAGATTAGAACTCTGAAGACCTTCTTAATTTCTGTATAAACATTTATTAGTCCAGATCTCTATGTGTTTGGAGACTCATGGTAATTTATATTTTCTTGAGAAATTAACTTTCTTTGTTTTGTTTTGTTTTTGTTTTTGTTTTTGTTTTGAAACAGGGTTTCTCTGTGTAGCTCCGGCTGTCCTGGAAATCACTCAGTAGACCAGGCTGGCCTCGAACTCAGAAATCCGCCTGCCTTTGCCTCCCAAGTGCTGGGATTAAAGGCGTGCGCCACCACTGCCCGGCCAGAAATTAACTTTCTTAAACAATGTATTTTCTATCTGTAGTCCTGCATTCTCTCTATAACTTTGCATCCTTTTAAAGTCTACTTTTTAAAATTCAAGCTTGGCCAAGATTGGTCTATTTTATTACGTTAAGAGAACCAGCTTTTAGCCTTATTGATCAAGTCTGCTTTTAAGTTTGGTTGTTTGTGTTCTATTTTATTAATTTGTGCTTTCATCTTTATTAACTTCCTTCTGTGTTCATTTTGTTTACTTGTCTTCTTCTTCCAGCTCTCTGACTGTAAGTCTTGATTCATCCAGTTTTCATTTTTCTTGTTTCCTAATAAACAAGGTTAAGGTCATAATTTCCTCCTCTTGGCAGCCATTTTGGTCCACCCACAGGGTTTCTATTTGCCTGCTCACATCATGCCTCATTTCAAAACACTTTATTTGAATTTTTATTTTCTCCTTAACTTAATAATTATTTATTGGGTATTTTAAAACATTTCAGTTGATTGATATTGTTTATTTGTCTTTGTTCCTAATCCCTAATTTTATTGCACTGTGGTTAGAAATCATACTCAGTATTATGTCTGCTTTGAAGAACTTAACATTTGTTTGAGACCTAGTACAACGGGTAAGAGGGCATTAGCTGGCAATTAGGAATGATACCTGACAAACAGATACAAATGTACTCAAAGACAATGTTTTTGTATTTTGTATACACATTTAAAAATAAGTGGGAAGATTGATTGACTTATTTATACTTGTTACTTAAATTCTAAATCCTGTGAACATGTGAACTTGACTTTTTAAACATTTATTATTCTAGATCAACCTCTTCTTTAAATATCACATGTCCCCTTGCATTTCTGACATTTTTTCCGATTGTATATTATTTTCTGTAGAAAATTATCATTATTTTGCCTCATGTTCTTTGGATTGATTGCAGAATTTATGACCTTATTCACACAATTATATCTATTTGTTTTTTATTAGAATTTTTCTATTTATTTTCAAACTTTTTATGCCATTTCATCTTTACTTTTAAGTAAACTGGAAATTGATACATAGCACTCTTTTGTGTGTCTCTTCCAAGTTGCATGGGTATGTATTCACTTTATTCCTCAACATAAATATGTTAATTGTTGAATTTGTTTCATTTACAATTACTATTATCTTGATATGTTACATTTATTCTTAGCATCATTAAACTTTTGAGTCTGTTAAGCTTTCTCACTTTGTGTTTCTCTACTGCCAACACACTGTCAGCCTGTCATGTCTATCTTGTACTCCTGTCTAACTAAATCCTGCTTTCTCTCACCTGAGTGCTCCTTCTATTTTGTACCCAATGCACTTCAAGAAAGGTATATCACACAAGGATCCTTTGTTATTATTGAAATTCAGTTGTCCTGATTCCTGTCTTTGCAAACGCCTGGATCATAGTCATGCCCTTTCTCTTTATTGAGAGTAACTCTACTTGGAATGTGTTAGCCAATATTTTCTTTACTTGTTAAAACATAAACACACAGAGACACACTCAAACACACACTCACTCACAAACATACATGCACACACAGGGTGGAGGAAGACAGAGAGAGACAGAGACAGAGAGACAGAGACAGAGACTTTTCCCAATCTATTTGTTCTAAGAACATACATAGGAAAGCTTAAACAAAGGATCTTCCTATTGTATAATAGTGGAAAACAAAAAGAAGCATGTTGTTTTAGATGTGTTTAAGTCAACAACTAAACTATGTTATTACTTGACAAGGGAATGTCATTGAAAAATTACTCCAGATTGATGGCTATATTTTTGCCACTCACAGAACATGACTTTAATCATCACCTTCCCTCACTGCCCTCTATAGTTCCTCTATATTCTTTTAACAGCAGGTGCAGTAATAATTAAAATATTAATAAGTATTGTTTTGTTTCTTTATTTCCTCTCTCTGAAAATGTATTTTTTTCTTTAAGAAAATTTGGTCACATTGATTCTGAATATTTTATATTTTCTGTGGTTTTTTTTTTTTTCAGGGATTTTTGCCATTGTTTTAGCTTTGCTATAATTAGTGTCCACATCAGAAAACCACATTTTCCTTCTTGTTGGTTTTCTTCTATTACTCCCTGAATCATTGATTTTTTTCCACTTTCTTAGACTTTTCTCATTTAAAGCCTATTGGATCTACCAGCTCTCATTTTCTCCATTTTTTGAACATATTTCTCACATTGGATTTGTTCCTATAATCTTATTTACATTCAATCTGGAAATTCTTTTCTCTTTTACTTGGTTGTACTTCATTTTTAATTCATAAACATATCATTGATGGAAAAGGTAGGTTATCATGCTGTCTTCTTAAACAAGAACAGGCTACATCAATATTAATCTGAAAGGTGAGTGAATCTAATGAATAGAAGACATCAATCTCATCCTACCCCTTGTCCTCCTACTTGCTGTGACTTGCTGTGGGGTATAAACTCCCCATTCTATTAAAGACCTCAAAGAATAGAAGTCCAGATAGGGTACCACCTGACAAACTCCCAATTCTCATCACCTGCCCCCCTTTACCCAGTCTCCCACCCTCCTACTTACCATACTTCAGGCCCCAACTGGATAGAGATTCCCTGCTATACTATGGACCAGTCTGGATCAGAAGTTCCATACTCTACAAGAGACCTTCCAAACTAAGAGAAGCCAAGATAGATTGGCTGCCTACTAATCTCTCCACTATCTCACCATGTCAATGTCCCCCACACTGACCAGAAGAGCAGAGAAGAAACAGAAACCAAGGAACAGAATACCCATCCAACAAAGACAAACTCATAAATTGGTACCTAGAACTTTAATTATCCCAAGCACAGCTAATTGAGGAGCAGGAGTAAGACCACAAAAACAACAGCCAATGCATAGTTACAATCATAACCCAGCTATCCTACTACAAGCAAGACCTGAATATTCCAACACAACAGAGGCACAAGAAGACCTTAAAACCAACTTTATGAAGATGACTGAGGTCCTTAAGGAAGAAATAAAGAAATCCCTTAAGGAAATTCAGAAAATCACAAACAATTGGACCAAGTGAATAAATCTCTTCAAGAAAGCCAAAGGGAAAATAAACAAACAAATAGCTGAAGGAAATGAATACAACTGTTCAAGATCTGCAAGTGGAAATGAAACAATAAAACACAAACTGAGGGAATTCTAGATATGAAAAATCTAGGTATATGAACAGGAACCACAGACTCAAGCATCACTAACAAAATACAACAGATGAAAGAGAACTCAGGGGTAGAAGACAGGATGGAAGAAATAGATACATTAGTCAAAGAAAATGTTACATCTAAAAGTTCCTGACACAAAACATCCAGGAAATATGAGAAACCATGAAAAGATCAACCCTAAGGGTAATCAAAACAGAAGAAAGAAGGAGATTTCCAGCTCAAAGGCCCAGAAAATATTTTTTAACAAAATAATAGAGAAAAAATGCCCTAACTCAAAGAAGGAGATGTCTATAAAAGTATAGAACACCAAATATAGGAATAGAAAAGTGTCATCCCTTGCCACATAAAAACCAAACATTAAGTATTCAGAACAAAGAAAGAATACTAAAGGCTGCAAGGGGGAAAGACCAAGTAACATATAAAGGCAGACCTATCTGAATTACACCTGACTTCTCAGTGGAAACCCAAAAAGCCAGAAGGGCCTAGACTGATGTCAAGATTCTAAGACTACACAATCCATCTCAAACTACTGTATATAGCAAATCTCTCAATAAACACAGATAGAGGAAAAAATGATATTCTAGGACAAAACCAAATTTAACCAATATCTATCCACAAACTCGGCCCTACAGAAGGTACTAGAAGGAAAATTCTAACCCAAAGAGGTTAACTATACCTATGGGGAAGACACACACACACACACACACACACACACACATACATACACACTATGACAACCGACACCACCACCACCACCATAACCACCAAAATAACAAAAATTATTAATCATTGTTCATTGATACCTCTCATAAATAATGGATTCAATTTTCCCATAAAAAGACATAGGTTAACAGAATGGATGTGAAAGCAGGATTCATCCTTCTGTGGTATACAAGAAACACACCTCATTATCAAAGACAGACATTATCTAAGAGTTAAGGCTTGGAAAAAGATTTTCTAAGCAAATGGTCCTAGGAAGCAAGGTGTTATAGCCATTCCAGTATTTAAAAATTAGACTACAAAATACAATGACTTCATGATATTCTTAGGCAAATGGATGGAACTAGAAAATATCATCCTGAGTGAGGTACCCCAATCACAAAAGAACACACATGGTATATACTCACTAATAAGTGGATATTAGCCCAGAAGCTCTGAATAACCAAAATATAATTCAGAGACCACGTGAAGCTCAAGAAGGAAGACCAAGTATGGATACTTTGGTCCTTCTTAACAGGGGAACAAAATACCCATGGGAAGTGATACAGAGACCAAGTGTGGAGCAGAGACTGAAAGAAGGACTATCCAGAGACTGCCCCACCTGGGGATCCATCCCATATACAGTTACCAAACCCAGACACTATTGTGGATGCCAAGAAGTGTTAGCTGATAGGAGTCTGATATAGCTGTCTCCTGAGAGGCCCTGCCAGTGCCTAACAAATACAGAGGGGGGTGCTCTTAGCCAACCATTGACCTGAGCACAGGGTCTCCAGTGGAGGAGCTAGAGAATGGAACAAAGGAGTTGAAGGGTTTGCAGCCCCATAGGAGGAACAACAATATGAACCAACCAGTACCCCCAGAGCTCCCAGGGACTTAACCACCAACCAAAGAGTACATATAGAGGGACCCATCGCTCCAGCCTCATGGGTAGCAGAGGATGGTCTGGTCAGACATCAATGAGAGTAGAGACCCTTGGGCCTGTGAAGGTTCATTGCCCCAGTGTAGGGAAATGCCAGGTCAGGGAAGCAGGAGTGGGTGGGTTAGTGAGCAAGGGGGCAGGGGGTATGGGATAGGGGTTTTTGGAGAGGAAACCAGGAAAGGGGATAACATTTGAAATGTAAATAGGGAAAATATCTAATAAAAAAGAAAAAGAAAAAAATCCCATTTTCAGATGTATGATACTATATATAAATGAACTGAAAAATTCTACCATTGAACTTCCACTGTTGGTAAACACCTTCCACAAACTGGCTGGATACAAGATTAACTAAAAAGTAATCACTAGTCATACTATACACAAGCAACAAATGGGTTGAAAAAGAAATACAGAAACAACACTCTTGACAATAGTCACGATAATGTAAAATATCTTGGGAAAACTCTAATTAAGCAAGTAAAAGACCTGTATGATAAGAAAATCAAGTTGTTGAGAAAAGAAATTGAAGAAGGTATCAGAAAATGGAAAGATCACTCACACTCATGGATCTGTAGAATTACCATAGAAAAATACCCATCTTACCAAGAACAATCTACATATTCAATTCCCATCAATATTCCAACAATTCTTTATAAATATTGAAAAATAATACTCAATTTCATATAGAAAAATAAAAAATCCAGTATAGTAAAAAAAATATCCTGTAGAATAAAAGAACTTCTGGAGGTATCACCATCTCTGATATCAAGCTGTACTGCAGAGCTAGAGTGATAAAGAAAAAAAAAAAAACAAACTGCATGGTATTGGTATAAAAACAGACATGTTGAGCAGTGGAATTGAACCCAATACCCAAAAGTAAATCCATAGGCATATGGATGCTTAATTTTTGCTGTAGAAACCAACATTATATGAGGAAAAAAGAAAGCATCTCCAACAAATGATGCTGGTCTAACTGGATATCTGCATATGGAAGAATGCAAATGATCTATCATCTTGGAGAAAACTCATGTTCAGGTGGATCAGAGATCTCAGCATAAAGCCAGATACACTGAACCTAGTAGAAAAGAAGGTAAGGAATAGCTTTGAATGCACTGGCACAGGAGACGACTTCCTGAACAGAACACCAATAGAATAGGCATTAAGATCAACAATTAATAAATAGAACTTCATGAAACTGAAAAGTTTCTACAAAGGGAAAAGACATGATCAATAGGACAAAACAGCAGCCTACAGAATGGGAAAAAGATTTATACTAACTATACATATGACAGAGGGTAAGATTCGAAAATATATAAAGAACTGAAGAAACTAGACATCAAATATCAATTAATCCAATTAAAACCGAGGTACTGATCTAAACAAACTTCTCATCAGAGGAATCTTAAGCACTTGAAGAAATGCCAAACATCCTTAGCCATCAGGGAAATGCAAATCAAAATGACTCTGAGACTTCATCTTCCATCCATCAGAAGTCTGACACTAGGGAGAGCTCATGCTGACAAGGCTATGGAGCAAAGGGAACACTCATCCATTGTTGGTGGGAGTGCAAACTTATACAGACACTTTGGGAACAGTTCAACCTCAAGACCCAGCTGTGCCTCTCCTGGGCATATACCCAAAAGATGCTCCATCCTACCAGAAAGACCCTTGCTCAACTCTGTTCATAGCAGCTTTGTTCATAATAGCCAGAGACTTGAAACAGCACAGATGCCTCTCAGCCAAAGAATGGAGTTTTAAAAATGTGGTTCATTTACACAATGGAGTATTGCTCTGCTGTTAAAAACAATGACATTATGAAATTTGGAAGCAAATGGTTAGAAGTAGAAAATATATATATATCCTGAGTGAGGTAATGCAAACCCAGAAAGGCAAGCATGATTGGTGCCTAATCCAATCATCATTAGAGAGTTTTCATCTAGCAACTGATAGAAACAGATGCTCAGATGCTGAAACCCATAGACAAACATTACAAGGAGCTCAGGAAATCTTGTGAAGTGGGGGAAGATAAATTGTAAGAGTCGGAGGGGTCAAGAACACCACAAGAAAATCAGAGTCAACAAACCTAGACTCCCAGGGACTCACTGAGACTGAACTGACGAACAAGGAACCTGCATGGGTCTAAACTTGGCCTTCTGCATATATGTTGTAGTTGTGGCGCTTGGTCTTCTTTTTTGACCCTTCTTCTGGGTTGTCTCCTGCAGTTTTATTATGAGGGGAGGTTCCTAATCTTATTGAAACTTGATATGCCAAGTTTGGTTGCTAACCCTGGGAGGCCTGCCCTTTTCTAAAGGGAAATGGAGAAGTGGATAAGGAAGGAGGAGACAGGGGCAGGGGAGGTTCTGGAAGAGGAGGAAGGTGAAACTATGGTCAGGATGTAATACATGAGAGAATAAATTAATAAAAAGGCCTATTAAAAGTATGAGCTGGGACATGTCTCTGGTCATTGATAATTATATCTGAGCAGCTGTTGCAAGATAGAGCTCCTCTGGAAGCCACCTGTTTCACCTGGCATAGGTTAGCCTAAACATTCTGCTTTAACTTCCTACACAATTGAATAGTAACTTCCTTGTCAGGGCCTGCTTATAACTGATAGGAGTCCATACCCATGTATACATTTCCACTAAATTTATGTTGTTTGGTTTCCATTAACTAGAATAGGTATGGTGCTCACATAGTTTCTAATAGGTAAAAAATAAGTCATTTTATTCATGAATCTCACCGTATGCACTATTTGAATAAGAGGATTTATGAGTTTTCACACAACCTTAAAGACTAAAAAAATTACAATGTGACTGGAGCAAAGCAAGAAAACTTTCCTGTCTTTCCAAACATTGTTAAAATAATTTTTGCTTTTAGTGTGTGTTTGTGTGTGTGTATGTGTGTGTGACATGAAGATACTATAAAGCACTTATAATGCAAAACACAGAGATGGTTATACTCTGAAGATAACTTGTTTGTCTGACTAAAAGTAGCATCAGAAATCAAAACATAACACTAGATAATCAGTGAGCACAATGTGAGGCCCAGTAGGCAATAAAACTGTTTCTTGAACTTAACAATTACAGGAAGCACAGAAATGGACTCTAAAAGATTATCACTTATGCCTGCCTTTATAAACTTGATTCTAAATCTATGAGTCTTTTTAAATTCAGATTCTCTGATGACATCTATCCATTTGACTTAGCTTCAAGTATACACTTCATCAACTGCTCTGAGAAAATTTGACTGGGCCCTTAAACTGTTTTCCTTCCAAAACGATAAACTTTGCCAGTAGAGAGCACTCCAGAGACAGTATAGACAGAAGTTTTCTTCTCAGGGTCTGATGCAGGAGCTTAGAATTAGTATCCTGGGCTACTTTGTCAGCACCCAATCTTGTAGTGCACAGGCATCAGTGGCCAGCCTCTTCTGGTGTCCTCGTTGGTGCTTTGGTGCCTATGTGATTTCAGAGCCACCTTTCTCTAACAACTTAGAAGGAAGATGTACAAGAAGATCCACTGCTGTCCACCCACATCTAAGCCTCTGACAGCCAGCAAGCCAGCCCTTCACTATGCCCTCCCCAACAAGATCTGAATCAGCCCTTATGAGGAAGAGAGGGAAGGCTTGGGGGAGCTTACAGCATCATCGCTGGGTGGTCCAGTGATTGCCATTTACATCTGTGCTTTCTATAGTATTTCAAATTGTCCTTAAGGCCTGCTGACCAATCTCCATTCCCAATCGCTTATTATTCAGTGCATTAACCTTTCCATCCTTAATACTTTATGCACTTTCTATCTCTTGATCAAATCCTGATTAGTGAAAAAATAAAAAACATAGATTCCTGTGTTTTGTAACTTATCTCCTACATTACAAATACACAGCATTCTGATGAGTAATATTCTCTTATATACACACAAACATACGTGCACACATATACATACACACATGTACATATACATACACATATACATAAACATATACAAACATACATACATACATACACACACACACACACACACACCATTCATTGATTTTCATTTACTCTCCCTTTCTTTTGTGGTTCATAAAATGTACCCCATGAACTACTGATACTAACATCAGCAATTTTTTAATGTCTTCTGGACACAATACTAAATGCTACCACCAAATAAAAACTAATATTTACAATGAACAACAAGATACCACTGGGCAGTGGTGGCATGCGCCTTTAATACCAGCACTCAGCACTCGGGAGGCAGTGGCAGGCAGATTTCTGAGTTCAAGGCCAGCCTGATCTACAGAGTAAGTTGCCAGGACTATATAGAGAAACCCTGTATCAAAAAAAAAAAAAAAAAAAAAAACAAGATACCAAATTAAATTTAATGAAATTGAATTTAGATTGAGAAAAGCACTATTTTAAGGTCTTTCATCTGAAGCTCTAAAAAGTAAAAATATCCAGTAAATGTTTAATAATCACAAGTCTACATTTTTTATTAGATAAAAAACAAATAATAAAGTGGTCTAATGTATTGAGAAGGAACCACTAATACTACCAACAACTAAATGAATCCTGAGAACAAGAAGAATAGAGTTGAAAAATAAATTGAAATTTTGATCATTTCAGGAGAATGCAGCAAAAGTTTATATCTCAAACTAGGCAAGTAAAGAAAAAATGTGTTAATACAAACATCAACAAAGAATGGTGGGAAAAGAAAAGATGGGTGAAAGGAAAATGATGTAAGGAAATGAAATAATAGGTAATTTGAACATCTTTACTCATAAGTAAATTAAACATTTTTCCCTGCATGAAATTCTAAGAAAACTGGAACAACCACCTCCTTGCAACAGTAGAGATGCTGTCTGTAGTTGCTGCACTCAGTCTAAAGTTACAGAAGAATCTCCATTAAGCCACAAATCTTGGGAAAAGAAAAAAAAAGAAAAAGGGGGTTGAATGCTTACAAAAGAGGGAAGACAGAAGAGTTTTATTGTATTGTAAATTATAAAACTTGATAGACATCTAGATTGGCCAGTGTAAAAAACACTTTATCATTAATGAAATCAGTAAAATCCTACAGACGATCTCATGTATTCTTTTATATGAAATTTATTTACAGTGAAGCTCCAAATGTTCAAGACCATCCTGTGAACTAAGAAGTTTTGAACACTACTGAGAGCCCCAGACCTAGCACAAGAAGACACCTATGCTACAGTATACTTTTCTTTTCTTTCTTTTTTATTTTCTATGTTCTTTGTTTACATTCCAAATGATTTCCCCTTTCCCGGTTCCCCCCTCCCCATAAGTCCCATAAGCCCTCTTCCCTCCACCGGAGCCCCAATCAACCCCCTCCCACTGCTCTGTCTTGGTAATCCCCTACAATGCTGCATCAAGCATTTGCAGGACCAGGGCCCTCTCCTTCCTTCTTCTTGGGAATCATTTGATACGTGAATTGTGTCTTGGGTATTCGGAGCTTCTGGGCTAATATCCACTTATCAGTGACTGCATTCCATGTGTGTTCTTTTGTGAATGGGTTACCTCACTTAGGATGATATTTTCCAGTTCCAACCATTTGCTGTACACTTTTCAAATACAGCACAGTCAACAAAAGAAGTTCCTGCAAGACCTCAGCATCCTTTTCCCGCTGCTCTGCAAACACAGAGCTCCCAGCCCCTTGCTCTTACTGTGATCACTGACTCTGACCAATGAGATGAGCAGAAGTGCAGCAGTAGGGTGAGCTCCCTTGGGTCCTTTCCCACTGGGACTTTGTCGATTTAGGTATCTGCTGAGCTGACTGGGTAAGGAGAAACTGCCTTGATCTGCATCATGGAAATGCTGGTGTTCTGTGTCAGGCTCACGTTTGACGGGTGCTGTGAGTCAGAACTAGCCTAAATCTTCAAACCAGCACATAACTGTAGTAGGCCTACATTTCTGTGCATACTACAGTCTGTGCTTCAGTCTTTTGAATTGAGTTATAGTTTTAATCTTTGACTTGTGGTTGATCTTGAGTAACACATGAGGTACAATCCTTGCCTAGAATTCCCTCTCTGCTTCCATGGAGACATCACAATACCTCACCTCACTTTTGAGATTCATATAAGCCAGTTTGATCACAACCACAACTCACTTCAATACTATGCAACCTTTTTTTATAAGACGTAGAAGCAGAAAACCTGCTCGTGCTTGTAATTCAACTCTGGGTCGACCCACCGGTCTCTGTCCTTTGTTTGTTTGTTTTGTTTTTCATTTGCAACATGACACCCACACTCTACTATGAAGTGGATGTGTAGATACACAGATACTGTGTAGATAAGCAGAATTTCTGGAGAGTTGATTTTTCTAGTTTGCACAGGTATGGATGGAGCAGAATAGAGACCCAAACTCAAGACCATCGTAGCTGCTCTCTATGTTCCTTCCAGGAGAGTGCTGTGTTCTGTTGCTCCAGTGAACCAGCAGGAACTAAGGGACCTGTGAAGGTTGATTGCTTGTTACAGGCCAGATATACATTATGCCAGAATTAGGTTCCCCTCTGCCCCCATGTATTGAAATTGCAGCACTTTGTTTTCATTCTTCTTTCTCTCTCTCTCTAAACTTACCTTTGGAGAGCTCTGTTGAAGAATGGGGCTGGATGAAGTCCATGTTTAAATGAAAATATCACCAAATACAGTTTTACCCTTGAGGAATCCCAGGCTTGGTAATTTTTCAACAGTTTGAATGCATTAAGTTTGTGTGTGTGTGTGTGTGTGTGAGAGAGAGAGAGAGAGAGAGAGAGAGAGAGAGAGAGAGAGAGAGAGAGGGAGGGAGGGAGGGAGGGAGGGAGAGAGAGAGAGAGAGAGAGAGAGAGAGAGAGAGAGAGAGACCCATTCTGGAAGATAAAGTTAATCAGAAAGTAAAAACGCCTACCCCTTCAGAATTTATAGCCTAAAATATGCCATGGAGACATGGCTCAATGCACAAATGCAAACAAATATCAACGTGTGACTAGAGGGGAACAAACTTTGGACTTTCAGAGTTTTGTGCAGAGCTGCCTTTAAAACACACACACACACACACACACACACACACACAATATCTGTCATATTAAAATGGGAGTCAGCACACATCCTTCATGTGTAGCAGGATATAAAATCTTTCTGAGGAAGGCATCCTCCCAAATGGGTTCACAGCCCAGTTCTTTTAACAGGTTTAATAATATCTGTCTCTTCCTTCCAAAATGACTTCAGAGGCTCGGGTGCAAAATACGCTTGCCAAACTAATTTTTGATTATTCGGCAAAATCATGAGACACATTTCCTTAAGACAATATAAAAAGAAAAAAAGTCAATTGACATATTTTTCATCAAACAATAGTCATAGAGAAGCCACCAGGCAAGGATTTTAACCTTTACCAGTCTTCCATCAGGTGATTATAAGTCAGGAAACTCTCGGGGAAAACAGTCAACACTAAGGCAGTGTTGACTGCTTGATCACACAGCTCTTGGTCATTTCCTTGATTCATTTCTGGAATGTCCACAGTGCACACAGAAGTAGCAAACCTGCACTGCTTCAATTCTCCCCCCACCCCACCCCCACCCCCACACATGAGCCTTCCCATTTCTCTGTTGTTCACATTCACCCCTCCTAGAGGCTGACTTTCATTTAGGAAAAACTTTCAGTAAATTAGAGTCCAGCCAACTTTGCCTGATCCTCTTCAAAACTCAAAGGTAGGCCCAGTCTCAATTGCAGCCCCTGGCTAAATCTACCACTGGTGTATTGATAGATTTAAAAAATAAATAAATTTAGAGTCAAACTCTACCTCCTCTCCTGCTTTTGATAGGCTGGTAGATTAACCTTAAATTACAAGTGGGAAGGATCCTGCAGAGATCCAATGCTGAATTTAAAGACAGCCCCAAGCTGAGGGTTTTCATCATCTTTGAGTTATTCCTTCCTTTCTCCATCTATTTCATTCCCAAGGCAGCGACTCAATCTTTTCTTCTATTGAAGTCATTGAAAGAGTAAAATCCGTCTCATGCAAGTAAAAGAATTTCATTCATCATATTGTACTCACATTGGTTAGGAGTTGGCGGGCTAAATAAAGCATCAGTAAGCATTCATTTGACTCTTGAAATATTTTTCAACAGCCCTAAGACCTCAAAGTATAATTTCTTTACTATTGATTTATTTAAAATACAATTGACTGCCCATTTGGTGAGCATGCAGTGCACTAGGCATGCATTGTTTAATATATACTTGATACTCTGTTGGTACAGTCACAGGCTAAGGGTTCATTATATCTCTCACCTTCCAATAAAATTTTTGAGAGCCAGGGTGTGAGGAGTACAAGGGGCCATTCTCTTTGGTGCCTATCCTAGAGTTCAAACAATATTTTCCTCAATAAATACTTTATATATGGAAGACCAGGTTTACACTACCTGTGTAACTACCTGTTTATGTCTTTTCTGTTTGAAGTCTCATAAAACTCTAGCCATCTCAATTAAAAATTCTGATGTTTCTTTCTGGTCTGTGGAATGTAATGGGTAGTGTTTACTTATCTACAAGTTAGAAATAAATTGAATTTCTGCCTTTGGGGAATCACCTGCATCTCAGTCTCTGCCAGATGTGTTGGTTACACATGCCTGCTTCGTGACTACAGTGATCCCAACTTATTTTATTGACTGCATTAAAACAATGGCTAATTTTACTTAAGACTCCACAGTGTGTTACAAAACTGTGCCACAATAATATGATGAGACCTTGACTATGTTAGCACAAGACTTGCCAACTGTAAACACACCTTCAATGATGTCAACTTGTGACTCTAGTTAGAGAGGAAATGTCTTTCCATTCTTTAGTCTTTGATTTGCTGTAGGTATACAATCATGCCCCCTTTAATATCAATGGACTAAAATCAAGTAATATACAGTGATCAATTATGTGCATATATTAAAGGATGCAAAATGAAACTGGTCATCTTCCCTGCTATTGACACCTTAATACTGAGAATAAGTATATGAGTATATATATATATATATATATATATATATATATATATAGACACATATACTACTTGTGTGTATATATATATACATATACAATATATATATATATGATTTATTAATTTAGTACAGACATATTAGGTCTGTGGCCCTTACCCTATTGTCTACCTCTGACCTAGGTAAACGAAAGAATATGTCAAATGAAAACTGTTAAATTATCAGAATCTCTGTGGAGTAAGTTCCTGGCTTTTTAGTGTTACCTCTCTTCGTATTAGGAAAAAACAATGTGTCCATTGGCACCAGGGAGACAGAAGACTCCACAGCCTGACTTCTGTGGACAGCCTGCCAAGAGAGAGTGATCTCCCAGAAGTGCTTTCACTTCTGAGCTCAGAGGAGTAAGGACACAGGCTTATAGGCCCACAGGAATAACAAACTCCAGCCAGAGACAACAATACCAACTAGCACCAGACATAACCAGATGGTGAAAGGCAAGCACAAGAACCCTACCAACAGAAACCAAGGCCACATGGCAACATCAGAACCCAGTTCTCCCACCACAGCGAGTCCCGGATACCCCAACACACCAGAAAAGCAAGAGTTGGATTCAAAATCATATCTCCTGATGCTGATAGAGGGCTTCAAGAAAGACTTAAATAACTCCCTTAAAGAAATACAGAACATCAGTCAACAGGTAAAAGCCCTTAAAGAGGAAACACAAAAATCCCTTAAAGAAACACAGGAGATTATGGATCAACAGGCAGAAGCCCTTAAAGAAGAAACAAAAAAAAAATCCCTTAAAGAATTACAGGAAAACATAAACAATCAAGGGAAGGAACTGAACCATCCAGGATCTAAAAATGGAACTAGAAACAATAACGAAATCACAAAGTGAGACATCTCTGCAGATAGAAAACCTTGGAAAAAATTTAGGAGTCATAGATGTAAGCATCAACAACAGAATACAAGAGATAGAAGAAAGAACCTCAGGTGTTCAAGATACCATAGAAAACATTGATTCAACAGTCAAAGAAATGCAAAATTCATAAAGCTGGTAACCCAAACCATCCAGGAACTGCAGGACACAATGAGAAGACCAAACCTAAGGATTATAGGTGTAGAATAGAGTGAAGATTTCCAAATTAACGGGCTAGTAAATATCTTCAACAAAATTGTAGAAGAAAACTTCCCTAATCTAGAGAAAGAGATGCCCATGAACATACAAGAAGCCTTCAGAACTCCAAACAGACTGGACCAGAACAGAAATTCCTCCTGGCACATAATAATCAAACACCAAATTCACTAAACAAAGAAAGAATATTAAAAGCATCAAGGGAAAAAGGGCAAGTAACTTATAAAGGTAGACCTATCAGAATTACACCAGACTTCTTACCAGAGATTATGAAAACTAGAAGATCCTGGGCAGACCTCATACAGAACCTAAGAGAGCACAAATGCCAGCCCAGGCTACTATACCCAGCAAAACTCTCAATCATCATATATGGAAAAACCAAGATATTCCATGATAAAACCAAATTTACACACTATCTGTCCACAAATCCAGCCCTACAAAGGACAATAGATGGAAAATGCTAACACAAGAAGGGAAGCTACACCCTAGAAAAAGTAAGAAAGTAATCTTTTTCCAACAAACCCAAAAGAAGATACCCACACAAACATTAAAATAACATCAAAAATAACAGGAAACAACAATCACTATTCCTTAATATCTCTTAAAAACAATGGACTTAACTTCCCAATAAAAAGACATAGACTAATGAAATATTTCTCATGTAAATCTTCAATTTTATCATAAAATGTTTGCAATTCCCCTTTTAATTAATTTAGTAATGTTTTTATGTCTACCATTTTATCTGCATTATTTTTCATGATAATCTTCAATTTTAATGTCTTTCTATATATTTCTTCCATTTTATCAGAAATGTTCTCAATGTAAATCTTTGATTTTATCACAAATGTTTCTAATTCCACCTTCAATTAATTTAGAGTTTTTATATCTATCATTTTATATGCAAAATTTTCCATGAAATTGTCAATTTTAATGTGTTTGTTTATATATTTCTTGAATTTTACCAGAAATATTTTCCATGTAAATCTTCAATTTTATCTGAAAATGTTTATAATTCTGCCTTCAACCAACTTAGAATTATCCTTATGCCTATCATTTTATCTGTATAATTTCCATGATAATCTTTAATTTTAACATGTTTTCTATATATTTCTTCAATTTTTTCAGAAATATTTTCCATGTAAATCTTCAAGTTTATCAGAAAATGTTTATAATTCCACTTTTAATCAACTTAGGAATACTTTCATGCCTAGCATTATTATATCTATATAAAATTTCCCATGATAATCTTCAATTCTAACATGTTTTCAACATTTTTCTACAATTTCATCAGAAATATTTTCACTGTAAATCTTCAATTCTATCATAAAATGTTTCTATTTCATATTTCAATTAATTTAGCAATTTTCAACATGTCTACCACTTTACTCTTTAATTTTCCATTAAAATTGTCAGCTTTAATGTGTTTTTCTATGTATCTCTTCTATTTTATCTGAAATATTTTCCATGTAAATCTTTAATTTTATCATAAAGTATATTTACTTCCCTTTTCAATAAAAAAAAAGAAAATGGAAAAAGAAAAAACCATGCTTTCCATTAACCTCAGACCCATTGCAGGAAAGGAAGACTTGATATTCTTGGATGATTTGAGACAAGTCTTTGGTTATATGAATTCTGACAACCTTTTCTGGTTGGAAAATCCTGAAAGACAGAAGCCATCTCTAAAGGCATAAGAAGGAACAATGGGAAAAGATCTTCACCAACCCTACATCTGAAAGAGGGCTAATATCCAATGTATACAAAGAACTCAAGAAGTTAGACACCAGAAAACCAAATAACCCTATCAAAAAATGGGGTACAGAGCTAAACAAAGACTTTTCACCTGAAGAAATTCGGATGACCGAGAAACACCTTAAAAATGTACAACATCATTAGTCATTAGAGAAATGCAAATCAAAACAACCCTGAGAATTCACCTCACACCAGTCAGAATGGCTAAGATTAAAAACTCATGAAACAGCAGGTGTTGGCGAGGATGTGGAGAAAGAGGAACACTCCTCCACTGCTGATGGGACTGCAAGCTGGTACAACCACTCTGGAAACCAGTCTGGCGGTTCCTCAGAAAACTGAACACAATACATCCGAAGGACCCAGCCATACCACTCCTGAGCATATACCCAGAAGATTCCCCTGCATGCAATAAAGATACATGCTCCACTATGTTCATATCAGCCTTACTTATAATAGCCAGAAGCTGGAAAGAACCCAGATGTCCCTCAACCGAGGAATGGATATAAAAAAATGTGGTAAATATACACAATGGAGTACTATTCAGCCATTAGAAACAATGAATTCATGAAATTCTTAGAGAAATGGATGGAGCTGGAGAACATCATACTAAGTGAGGTAACCCAGTCTCAAAAGAATACCCATGGTATGCACTCACTGATAAGAGGATATTAGCCTAGACTCTTGGGACACCAAAGACACAATCCACATACCAAATGATGTCTGACAAGAAGGAAGGAGTGGACCCTGGTTCTGGAAAGGCTCAAAGGATCAGTGTAGGAAAATACCAGAACAGGGAAGTGGGAAAGGGTAGATGGGGGAACATGGGAAGGGAAAGGGGCATGTGGGACCTTTGGGGGACAGGGAAAAGGGAAATGAAATGTAAATATAGAATATATCCAATAAAAAAATTTTTTAAAAAATTCCTAACATTTTACTACAAATTGCTTTCTGTACTACAAATTGTTTTTATAATAAAATCTTTAAAGGATAAAAAATTAAAATTAAAATTAAAATTAAAAAAGAAAGAAGTACAATACAGGGATACCTTAGCCCTATGGTAGCAAAGAGGAATAGGATTGAATCAGACTGAGTCATTAATTCAAATTGTTTTAGAAAGCATCTCCCAATAGTGTTCAGGAGGTATACTACTGGAAATGAGCTAAAGCTAGGCCGTACAAAGAACCAAATAAGGACATATCTTCTGCTTTAGGAAAAAGTGCAAGAAGTTCCCAAGGAGAAGGCTGTCTTAATTCTCACAAAATGGTCTCCAAAGACAGATAGTAGTATTACTTTGGAAAGCTTAAAGAGTCTTTAGAACATAGGATTTAGCTATATTAGAGGTCACCAGAATTCCATAATATGAACATCTCCACTAACATAGGCTCAGTGTCTCCAACATGCATTTGTACCATATGCAAAACTTTTGAAACCATGAACCCAAATAAATCTCTTCTTCCTTAAGTTATTTCCTTCTGGTGCTGTGGTCATAGTAACATGGAAAGCACTTGCACTCTTTAATCAGTTATCTCCCTACTTCTAGATTCCTCTCTTTCTCCTCATTTATTCCTAGAGAGCCAAAGATAGCCTAATGAGGGTAGTATCTTTCACCTCTGCTCTCTTCGAGGACCTGACACAGACCTTTATAAGGAAGTTCAAACACCCTGAGAACCAGTCCTGTGCAGAAAGGAACTAAGTCATGGCCATAGTTCCAGTCACACAACAAGGACAGGCCTTGACTAGAGTCTACCTAGACTAGCCAGTCCCCAGTTGACTCATGTCTCCTGGCAAATGTAGAGCAGAGATACTCCAGCTTTGCCCAGACTGCAGACTGATAAAATGAAACTCCTGCTGTGGTGTGAAGTCACTACCTCAGAGAGTATATTGGTACCTAGGAATCGTAACTGGAACAGATTACTCAAATTAAATAATATAGAAGGAGCTTTAGAGATTGAGAGATATTAACACTTTGATCACAGGTGTATTTTGACCTGCAGAAAAATGGCCCACTGAGTCATTAAAATGTTTCTGGTGTTTGCTTGAGAAGATGTGCAGAATTGAAAAGGAAATTCCTGTCTCTTTCAAATTATTTAAAAATGTATCAATAAGGAACAATAGATTAAAGCCTTTTTAATCATTTATTTCAGTTTGCACCACTCACATCCCTTCCTAAGTAAACAAGTTATACACTAGACAAAAGTGAGGATGCTCATTTCATAATCTTTGAAAGGGTTGGTGGATGAGTTGGAACGGTAATGTAAGGATGTAAACATGGCATTATATATAAATGCCAATTTTACATTAGAATGGCTATTTGCAGAACCACCTATGATCTTCTATTTCAAACTTATCAGTAGACATTAAAGTAAGCATAAAATTACAAATATTTCAGAATATGCTTCCCTGTTTCACACTTCAGCAGGGTGATGACTGCTGAATGAATGAAAGAATAGATGACTTAGTTTTTAGAAAATTAGTCGATCAACCTAGTTGAAAATTACAATATCAAAATTAGAAACTTGTTTCTATTATGGAATTCATCTTGACTTCCATTACTTTGACTCACCATGCCACAGACTATGGTTAGAAGCATAACATATCTTCATAGATATCATAAGGGCAAGGTTTTCTATCTGTATCAAGGCAGGGAAGAATTAAGCTAAGGTATCAAAGAAAATTTTAATAATATGGCCTTGTTACAAATTCTTTAAGTAATATTCATGGTAAATGTTACTGAAAGTTCCTTATTCTTAAAACCATGGTACCTGAAAAATGTACATACTTAATTTCAAGTGATTATTTGATAGTATTATTCATATTATCCAGCCAGTTCTGTCATTTTGAGAACTCATTGAACTACAAATAAATCCACTTCATACAGAATTGTGACGTGCACAAGTCAAAATTGTCTTTATGACTTACGATTAAGGGAATTAAATTATAGAAATGAGAGCTCACTTATCAATAATTCACATCTTAAAATGCAAAAGAAATACATCTCTTTTATTATGAGGTGTTTTTATTTTTCTTAATATTTATTTTTATTTTATGTGTTATTTTTTATTTTATGAGTTATGATGCACATATGTGTGTGCACCCATGTGAGGGAACCCCCTCAGAAGTCAGAAGAGGTCATTGGCTCTCTTGGAACTCAAATTACAGATAGCTGTCAGTTGCCACGTGAGTTCTGGGAACTGGACTCAGTCAGGTACTCTGAAGGAGCAGTGATTGCTCGTAACTGTGGAGGTATCATTCTGTTCCTGTATCTTTTGTTGTTTTTGATGCTTTTGTTTTTCAGAGTCTCTCTACCTAACTCTGGCTATCTTGGAACTTGCCACTTCGACCAATCATCCTTGAACTCATAGATATCTGCCTGTTCCTGGCTCTTAACTCCTGGAGTTAAATGAGTGTATCACTCTGCCTAGCTTATTCTGGGATTTTTTTCTAGTATCATATGTCTGATAATTCAATAAATATAGAACTTTAATAACTACTAAATTTTGGAGACATAGACTAATAAAGATACTAAGATTATGAAGATGAATTAATGAAATATGCTGAGAAATATATAATCCAGAACTTGCATGTATGCTTTAACAAAAAATTATTTCAAATTATTTGAAGTATATTACATTATGATAAAATATAATTTTCAAATTTAAATAGCACATTTCACAACTTTTCCCTCTTTCTGTAAACAACAACTGGATATTCTCCATGTGCCAGGGAGACACACACAGCTTTGAATCAAATATAAAGTCTAGAATTTAGAGTTCAAAAGAAAATAGAGGTGATGAAAATATGGCATTATTTGGCAACTCACATATTCCATGGCAGGAACACTCATACTGGTCTATGAAGCACATGAGACTTACTTGAAAAAAATTACACCAGGAAGTAAGAAATAGCCAAAAAGGATCATCAAAGAGTGTTATAAGAAAAAAGAATAGACTATTACAAACTGGGAATACTAGATATCAGAACAACTGCTCCTCCCTTGAGGAGCCATGGTTGTGTTGATCTATTCAATGGCCTCTAATCACATGCACATAAGTGTAAATGGAAGTGGATGGCAATAAAACCCAACTCTTTGGTCATACCAGTCACATTGCAAATTCTCAATAGTTGCATTGGCTTCTGGTTAAACACACAGGAGAGCACAGACACACCATTTCTCCTACCAAGGTAAGCTCTGGAGTGCACTGAACTAGACCTTGAAGAATGACAATCCATATGGCTTGAGAATAAAATGGGGAAAGACACTGTCATACTATTTGCAGTTGTATCAGTGGGTAGAGACATTACATAAAATGTAAGTCTTAACAATCGATATACTTAACAATCTATATAACCTCACAAAGTAAATTAAAATAAAATGATTTTGTCAGTGGACATTGATTATTAATTATATCTCTAGTGAGAAATTTGCAAGTAAAGTTTTTAACTTTAGTTTCACAATGTACCTTGTCCCAAACGCAACTGTAGTTAGTGAAATTTCAAAATAGAATATGTCTCCTGCCATTTCCCAACAAGCCTATGTGACTAATTATAGCCACATTATATTTTTTGTTTATTTTTAGACAAATGATTATAGAAGACATTGATATTTCTGACTACAAATTTTATTTTAAAGTTATTGAAGTAATAAAAATGTTGACAGCACAATTGAAAGGATTGTTTCAGGATTACTGTCTACAAATAGCCTAATTTATTTCTGTATTTTTTCTAACCAAGGTCAGCTAGAGACATTTCTCCATAGAAAGTGAAGTAACCTTGAGGAGGGTAAATCATTGGCACAGTTAAGAGTGGCATTGAGAGCTGTGGGGAAGACACACACACAAAGTCCATCTGATATTTTGTCTTTGCACGATGGGCATCATCACAGCTTTTAAAAGTATGATGTAGTCTTTTGTTAATTAACTTGGCAGTATTAAAAATTGTTCCTATTGTGTTAGCAAAGAACATTCCTTACATTATCAATCTCTCTAAAACCTTCATGTCCGGACTGTCTCATGATAAAAACACTTAAGAAATGTTAAAATGCAATCAAGTGCTGCATCGCAGTCTCAGAGGAATGCTACCTGAGGTCCATGGCTGGAATGAAAATATTTCCTATATTGGGAGGTAGACAGCATTCATATTAAAGCCACTTTACAGTGGATGGTTGGCTGGGTTTTGTTCAATCCTTTGACTTGTCCCTTCTCAAGAGCTTGTGAAGGTTACAATGCTTATTCACAAGGACTGTTCATTATAAATAGAGTGATATGTCAAGACCAACAAAGCAATTTGCAAATTATTAGGTATTATACTCAGCCACGTAGTTATAATGTACAGCCCTCAGAAATGTTGAGAATTGATGGCATATTCAAATGAACAGATTAAATAAATCATTTACTATCAGAACTCTGGTCTCACAGTATATTGATTTCTTCAACTTAAAACTTTCCTATGTAAACTGCCAATGTACAAGCCAAGTCATTGAATTTATTCATTTTAAATCAAATATATATGAATATTCTTATTCAACTTTTACTAGACATATTCATTTTTTCCATTATTGTGGCTAAGGATATCTATTTCCATTTTTTAATATAGAAGATTAATTTTTAAAAGTTCCCATGCTGAGTCACTGTATATAATTCAACAAAGTCCATATCCTTGTAATTGTTCACAAATTAAGTATTTATTTTAAATATACACATGTGTGTGTAAATAAATGTATATAAAAATAGGTTGAAATTTTGGCAACCAGAAGGAACTTTCTAGAAGACACAAATACATGAGTCCAGAAATCAGAGATACATTAAAAATCGACTATTTATACTTGTAATTTATTTACTACTAAAGCTTTCCCCACATAAAGAATATGATCATCTCTAAAATTTTCCTTAATGATTTTATGTATTCTAACTACAATCATCTTATCCATGGAGGAAAATGAATGCTTCATTTGCACACAAAGAAACTGGGACCAGGGATCTTATCACCTCCCTGGGTTATTTGGAATTAAACTGGTATGCAAAGCACATTCTTTTTCAGTACGATTCTGAGCTTTCCAGAATATTTCATTGTGTCTTAGACTGACAAATTTTTGTGCTTCCATGGCTACCAAGATGCCACTTACATCTTCCTTAAAGAACATAGCTTCCAAAAAAACATATATATGCATATATATATACATGTATATGTGTGTATATATATGTATATATACATATATATGTGTATATATATACATGTACATATATATATACATATATATATATATACATACACATATATATATGTGTGTGTGTGTATATATATATCCTAGAAACTCCCTTGTAAACCAGGTGAAAATAAGATTGAATCTGAACTGAGCAGAAGTAATGTATTCCTTCAGGTTAAAAAAGAAATCCCTATGGCCAAATCATTTCATATTCTGTTGAAAGGGATAAAATATTACTTAAATTGCAATTATCTGTAAAGAACAATCACCCTCTAGGTGCCACCTCTGAAGCAATAGATTGCTTCTTTATGGCCTCGGTTTACACATTTTTCTTATACTTAATGGCTGACTCGTGACCATTTCATTATCACAAGATGCTTCTCTCTTTTTACCAGCTGATTCGTCTCTTCCTTGCGCTTAATGGTATCAGTAGTGTTCATAATTAGATCCAGCTTCATTTGCAATGACCAAGTGATTTTGTAGATGATTTCCTGAGCATATCAGGCTTTCTCGAATGTTTTGCTGTAGTAAGAGACCTATACAATTTGTTGGAATTTGCCCTGGGAGCAGTTGTCTTGATCTCTCCTAGGGGTAAGTCCTTCCAGGCCAAGGAAGAGGAAAGAGAATCATGGCTTTGTGTAGCTCAGATTTATGGCTCACCTACATAATAGTACTTTCATGTGGGGAGAACCTCTCTTTGTCTGCACCCTTGTACAAATTTTGCCAGCAAAGAACAAAAGCTAATCAAGAAGTCTTAATTTCCAAAATAACAAACAGCCCAGATGTGTAATAAAATAACCTGAGCTTGTATCTCAAACTAAACTTTTTTTTAATGTAGTGGTTCAAATGCAAATGGCCTCCACTGGCTCCTGCATTTGAATACTTGGTCTTTGATTGGTGGAACTGTTTGGGACAGAATGGGAAGTGTGGAATGAATGTAGTGGGGTGCAATAAAGAAACTTCCAACAAGAATGCTCCAGCTTGATTGGGTATTGCCACAAATATACCCAGAGGTATCAAAAACACCCAGAGTTCATTCACAACAGAGAGAAAAGAAAGCAGATAGGACATGGCCAGGGCTAGGAAAGCAGGAGATCAGGAGAGAGCAGTGAGTTAGAAAGGTAACAAGAGATAGAACAGAGAATATCTAAAGAGAAAAAGGACAGCAATTGATAGAGTTAGAGAGGATAGCCAGAGAAGGCATAGTGAATAAGAGGCTCTGTGATATAAGGAGGATGAGTAGCTGGAGGGAGAGAAGTCTGTGAGCTAGAGGGATGTTAGGATAGAGGAAGAGATGAGAAGACTAGAATGTTCAAGTAGAGTTTTGAATGTATAGAGGGTACCAGTGATGCTGAGGGAGTCTGGCGGCCAGCATGGGCTTTGATACGCTGACTGGTACCATGGGTGTACATCAATTGAGAGCCAAAGGAAATTACTGCTTTAGGGAGGAAAACTCACCTCACATGCTTCTGAGGAATACTGCTTTGATCCAAACACCAGTATCCTTCTTCAGTTCACCTTGAGCTCATTTCTGGATATATGGACAGCCTAACACCTCAAATGAACTTGTCAGAGGAGGCGTGTTACAGGGAAAGGGTTTGAGGTTTCACAAGTTTCCTGCCAGTCCCAAGGCACTCTCTGGTTCCTACTTAAAGTTTGGAATTTAAACTCTCAACTGTTCCTACCACCATGTCTTTGCTCTGCCATCTTGGACTCAAACACTCTGGCATGGTAAGTCTTCTTAAATGCTTTCTTTTATAAATCGAATTGGTCGTGTTGTTTTATCACAGCAATAGAAAAGTAGCTTGTAGAGTGAAATTGATTATTTTACCTTAAATATTTTGTGTGTGTACTCATGCATGCAGGTGCTCATGAAGGCAAGAAGTGGGCATCGAATCTCTAGAGCTGGAGCTACAGGTAGTTGTGTGCTACCTGATGCAGGTGCTAAGAACCAAAATCTTGTCCTCCACAAAAGGGGCAAGTATTTTTTAATACAAACCCATCTTTCTAACTCCCTAAGACATTTTATTTTACCTTAATGTCTTTACCTTTAAAAATTGATATTAATGGTTCCTACCTTACAGATCGATTGTGATAACCACACGGTAAAGATGATAAGCAAGGTGGTTATCAGTATGGATCCTTATCCCATCACCTGAAAAGACCCAACAGTCACCAGCTTTCTTTTGCTGCTCAATCTGCCCACACTTGCATACTTTGTCGTCAACAAAACTCAGCACTTTTCACAACTTCCAGGACCAAGGACCTTTTCTAAGCTTCCTGTACTGGGCTTAATTCCATGGGGAAAATGCTATGTACTAGTGCTTGGTGGGAACCAAGATTATCCTCTGCTGTTGCTTCTCAGACATTAGAAAGACTCAGGGGATTCCTCACAACCCAATAGGCCTGATGAATCCAGGAAGGAAACTTAACAGCAGCAGTGAAGGGTATGACACAGGTGGATACCAGCCTGAGTACTTGGCTGACTATTGTGCCACTAAGCTGGTAGCTGCTTCCTGAATTGATATGACAGAAGAAGTGTAAGACTGGAGATCTGGAAATTCAGAGATCTGCTATATAACAGTTGTGCCAAATATCCTAACAAACACAACTCTCTTACCTTTCTATTGCTGTGACCGAGGCAATTTATAAGAAAAAAAAAAGTGTGATTTGGGGATCATGTTGGCAGAGGGTTTGAGACCATGACCATCACAATGGGAAACATGGCAATTGACGGAAAGGCATAGCTCTAGAGCAATAGCTGAGAACTTTATCATGATCAGTAAGCACACAACAAGTGGGGAGGGGGAAGGGTGGTAATTATGTGATCTTTTAAAACTCCAAAGCCTGCCTTCAGTGACACACCTCCTCTAACAAAGCCATATCTCCTAATGCTTCCGAAACAGTCTCATCAACTGGGAACATATATTTAAGCATGTGAGCCTACTGGTATCATTGTAATTCAAGCCACAATGGCAACTTAAGACAACATGCTTTATTTTAGTTTATGGTTTCAGAAGGATAGAGTCCATGGTAACAGAAACAGGGAGTTAGTTAAACATATCTTCATCTTACATACAGAAAGTAGAGAGAGAACAGGAAGTGGAAAAAGGATATAAACCTGTCTCTGGTGATAGCCTTCTTCCAGCCAGGCTTCATGTTGTATAAGTCCCACAACCTTCCCCAAACAGCGCAAACAACTGTAGAGCAAGTGTTTGAATCATGAGCCTAATTGGGACATCTCTCATTGAAACAACATCTTCCCTTTATCCAACTGATTCCTTGCCAACTCAATATGCAAAATTCATTTAGCCAGACTTCAAAAGTTCCTATAGTCTAAATAAGCTCTCAACATTGTTCAAAAATCAAAAGTCCAAAGTCTCTTTCGAGTCTCACAGTAACCTCTTAACTGTGATTCCTTGTGATTGAAATTTTAAGTATAACACAAATTATATATAGTTCTAACTTACTTTTTTTGAGACAGGGTTTCTCTGTGTAGTCCTGGCTGTCCTGGAACTCACTCTGTAGACCAGACTGGCATCGAACTCAGAAATCTGCCTGCCTCTGCCTCCCAAGTGCTGTGATTAAAGGCGTGCACCACTACTGCCTGGCTAGTTCTAATTTATAATTCACAGCATTTATATTTCCATTTTAAAAAGGAAGAATGGGGGGCATAGGGCAGAAAAATTGAGCCAAAGCAAGATTGAAACCCAGTAGGACAATCAGCACCTTCTATAGCACTATGGCTGCTATCTGGGTTTATGTTCAAAGGCTTAGATAACTCTGTCCTTCCACCTTTGCTGCACAAAGCCGACGTCTCACTTTGGGCTCGTTCCCCTCCCTTTTGAACCTCTTTATAGCAGGATATCATATGACTCTGGCATCTCCAACATCTCTGGGTCTCCATTGCTTCTCCACAGGCTTCACTACAGCAGCTTTAAGGATTGTCCTCTCAGGACATCTTCACAGGCCCTTCTATCCTCCTACACACTGCCTGGCCTCCGCAGCTCTCTGAAACTGCAGGGAAATAATCCATTACCACTACAGTTTTGCCTCTTTCTTGTCTCCAAAACCAGGACCACGTAGATAGCCTGCCAAGTATGGCAGCCAGCTTGGGATGGGCCCTGGAACCCTTGGATCACATTTGCAGCAGCTTATGAAGCTACTGGAACAACAACAACAACAACTTCCTAGGCAACTGCCTTCTAGGAGCGAGCCGCCCTTTAGGGTGTTTTTTACAAATCTGAGGTTTATCTAGGTAGAGTCTTGCCTTTAGGATACCTTTCTTATTGTTCCAATGCAGAACAGTTGGACTCTCTATTATGCACTAATCTAACAATTATAGTCTCTGTTTTCAGTATGTGTCTTGGCTCTAACAGCAAGCTTTCTGGAACTCCTTTTTCTTCCAAGCTATACATTTTAATTTTTTCCCTTTCCTTCTTGTTATTAGCTTTCAGTACACCTATACATAAGACTAATAAGAAATATCCATGCCCCAGACTCAATGTTTTACTATCGTGAAATTTCTTCTGCCAACGATCTTCATGCATTGTGTTTTAACTTGTCCCCACACAAATTCTCAGGATACAGGCAGAATAGGGTCTGATGGTTTGCCAGAATATCACATGACTGGCCCAGAAGTTCATATAGTTCTTGTTCCCTTTTAAAACCTCATAAACTAGTTAATCTTCCACCACCCACACTACTTTCAGCCCTACTGCCTTCCCAGCCTTTCCAGGAAGGGCCCACTAAGCTATGCCTATAGCTTTCAATGGTTTTTCTACCACAAATTTACAAAATGCCCCACATTATTTCAAAACCAGCACAGCCAGGGGGTTCACAACAATGGTCTCACTTTCCTGGTACTGATCTCTGTATTCAATTGGTGATCAAATTACTCTGACAAAGGAAACCTAAGGAAGAAATGGTTTCAGAGATAGTTTATCTCTGCAGGGAAAGCACTGCATGGTGGCAGGAGCAGGAGGCTGGCTGCTACTGAGCTATGAAGCTCGAAGTGGTGGGGCCCTATTAGAGACAGAGACAGGGCAGAGCTTCTTCTCAGGATGAGAGATCTAAACATTTAGAGATCCAGGCTTTGAAGCTAAGTCCTGTTCATGGTTGGTTCCTTTCTCACTGTTACAAAGACTCATGCTGTAGAATTTCTTAAAAATAGGTTTGGCTTCAGCAATGTGGGCTATGCAAGAAGAACAGAAAGTAGTGTCCCCACACCCGAGAGCTTGCTTTGTATAGAAAGCAGTCCAAATACCAGTCCATACAGAGGGAACATTTTCTTTGAGTGGCTGTGGCCAGGACAAAGCTAGACTACTCTTTCCTGATAAATCCTCATGGTTCATGGAAAGGGGCCGAACAGCACAACCCGAGAAGACGGCAATCACACCCAACCTCAGTTTACCTTGGGCTGACTCGCAGACTGCGTTTTCAGGCAAGCCCTGGATACTCCGTGGAGGGGTTATATGCTAGTGATTGCTGCCTGTTTTCGAAGGCCCTGAACTCTATCACTGCTTAGTAGTGTTAGGATTTCTTTGTTTATGAGTTTTTTTCTACCACAGAAGGCTTAGCTTGGTATCTTATGTGGAGAAGGTTGGTTTGACTTCTTCCTGATCCTTGGGTAAAAAGCTCAGAAACTACAGTTAAACTCTGAGCTTGGGCCCCAAACAGATCGCATAGTCAGAGAATAAAGTTTATTTCACTATAGTAAAAAAAAAAAAAAGGTTTGGCTTATTTACAAAGTAACAGCCATGAAAAATCATACACACACACACACACACACACACACGTGTGTGTGTGTGTGTGTGTTTAAAGAGAAACATAATACTTATTTTTTATTAATCATTTGATTCATTTATATTTCAAATGATATCCCCCCTCCCAGTTACCCCCGGACAACCTCCCATCTCATCCCCCTCCCCCCTCCCCTTTGCCTCTATGAGGGTGCTCCTCCACCCACTCCCCCACTCCAGCCTAACTGCTCTAGCATCCCCCTATGCTGGGGCATCAAACCTCCAAAGACCAAAGCCACTCCCCACCATGGGTGTCAGATAAGGCCATCCTCTGCTACATATGTATCTGGAGCCATGACTCCCTCCACATATTCTTTTTGGTTGATGGTTTAGTCTCTGGGAGCTCTGGGTGGTCCAGTTAGCTGCTTTTGTTCTTCCTATAGGGTTGCAATTCCCTTTATTTCCTTCAGTCCTTCCCCTAGCTCTTCCATTGGAGTCCCTGGGTTCATTCTGATGGTTGACTGTGAGTATCTAAAACTGTATTAGTCAGGCACTGGCAGAGCCTCTCAGGGAACAGCCATACCAAGCTCCTGTCAGCACATTGTGCTTTTTAAGGCCTTAGTAGAGAAGGCTTTCACCAACCTACTTAATTTTGTCAGTGAATATAATCACTCTAAGAATATTTACTTAAGACCAGATATATTGCAGAAAATATCCTAAGATCTAAGAAATTTTAAAAAGCAAGAAAAATTGTCCCTTTTCACATAGAGTTGATGTGAGAATAAAGAATATAAACATTAATCAAGAAAGCAAAAATATTTCCAAAGGCAAAATAAAAGCAGTTTAAAAGATTAGACAATAAATAGATATGGCATGCTAGAATGCTAAAACAGATGTGTATAGGTGTATAAAATAAGTAAATAAAATAGACTATGTAGATTAGACTTAATAGATTAGGTATAGGTATAGGTATAGATTGATATAGATAAACAAATGTTCAGTCATAAATAAACCATGACAAAATTTATTTCAAAACAATTCTTTGGTATCTTAACAGTAATTTTACTATTTATTAAAGGCAAAAGCAAAATTAAACACTAGTGAGACAGATGTGCATCCTCTGCCTGTTTCTTTGACTTCTCTTTCCATCTTCCTCTTCCTCTCTCCCTCTCTCATCATCACCCATGAACAATATAGAAAGAAATCCATTGCCAGATGCCAGAGCCTCATTAGTGTATCTCCTGGTCCCAGAATTATGAGGGATAAATTTGTCCCCCTATTAATTCTCTTTAATCTTGTTATAGCAATCCAAGTAGACCAAATCAGATTCAAAAAGAGAAAACTTCAAGAATAGTGCTATAGAAAGAAAGGAATGAGAGGGGACCATTTGAATAACTAAAAGCCTGGGAAGAATTGTGGACAGATCATATACCCATGAGCCTTTGGGTGAGATCCAGCCTCCTTGAGGCAGGATTCCCCAAACCATTTTCAGGAAGTCTATAAGGTTAAAACTATCTTCATAACAATACTGACAGGCTTTTCTCTGTCTAATAATCTCATAATACAGACTTGTTGCTATGTTTTCTGATTCTGCATTGCAATTCACCTTTAAGTGGCTTACTGAGTTTGAGTACATTATCAAAGCTGAGCATTCACAGTATGTGGTTACTGTATCTACTCAAGAATCCCTCTTAGATCACCATAGAAAACAATGAAAAGTTTTCTCTTGTTATGAAAGTCAGCAAATCTAAGATCAAAGAGCAAAGAGATTCAGCATCTAATGAGGGTTGGTTTCCTAACTCTATGTAACCTCAGATGGGAGGAAGATTTCTAGAGTTTGTTTTAAAGAGGAAATAGTGCTAGAGGACTCCAGTCTCAAGATCTAGCTAGCTTTCAAGGGACCCAACAGACCAGAGGTGAATGTTGCGATATATGAAACTTTGAAATACAGTCAATGTTGCTATCAACATGGAAATACCCACTCTTGAGCTGGGTGATTAGCACCAATTGACACAGTCAAGGCAATCCCCTACAGATATCAACTGACCAACCTGCTCTAGGCAGTCTCTCATTGAGACTCTGCTGAGTTGCCGATTAAAACTATTCATCACAGGCTGTATCACAAAAAGATTGAGGACTGTTTATCTAGGCAGTTTGCTTCACACTTTGTTCAATTTAGAAGTTAAGAATTTACACAACGTCTATAATCTTTTTTGCAACTACTCAGTCTTTTCCATTGGAAATCTGCTTAAATCCTGTGACAGATTGTATTTTTTAAAAAGTTGTTCTCATAAATGATCATGGCCCTCTAAATTTTGATATCCTTCCTATTTAAAAGGTAATATCTCATTACATCACCAAATTTGAGCCAACTTTACTGGGTTATTTCCAATTAAGGGGAAGTAGATCTGGGTGAGTCTCACAAGCAGCCTAAACTATGCCTGGTATTCTCACTCAGTATGCCTGGTCTATTTTCTCACACACACACACACACACACACACACACACACACACACACACCGTGACCTTGTGAAATTCCCTAGCATCATTTGGGGACGATTCCCTGAAGAGGGTACATGAAAGAAGAAATCTCTATCTGTTCTACATTCTGGATCACATCAACTTTCCTATGTAAGATGGTCTACAATCCCCTGCCCTCTCCTCAAACCATGTCTACTGTATCAAGCAAGAGCAAGAAGAACGACCTCCACCAATGTTCACCCAAACTGCAAATGTGTGCAATGTTAATGTCATCATTGTCATCATTGAATGTGCCACATAACCTGAACTAACTGAAAATTCAATTTGCTATACAACCTGAACTAAATAAAAAAACACTTTGGGGTGCTGTAATTGTCAGAGCATGCAGTGGGATGTGCAGAAGGATAGTGGTGAAGAGTGGGGTGTACAGTAAAGATAGTAGTGAACAAAAGGTATGCTGTGCAGTAAGAATAGTGGGAGAAAGTTTTCTTCAGCATCTTTCTTACTAAGGACCACTGGTCATGGAGGAGCAGCAGTCACCCTTCATCAGTAAGGGACAGTAAGGTCTCATGTCCACTCTTCCATGTCTTGGAAAATGCTGATCACTGGAAGCATAGAAGGCAAAGTGAGTGAAAGAAAAACTTGCCAATTGACACAGTCAATAGGTATCAGAACCAATGAAGGAAAGGAGAAACCAGCATAGCAGGTACTAAAAAGAGTAAAAATCCATCCCATATACAGTTACCAAACCCAGACACTATTGTGGATACCAACAAGTGCTTGATGACAGGAGCCTGATATAGCTGTTACCTGAGAGGTCCAGTGCCTGACAAATACAGAGGGGAATGCTCTCAGCCAACCATTGGACTGATCACAGGGTCCCCAATGGAGGAACTAGAGAAAGAACCCAAGGAGCTGAAGGAGCTTGCAGTCCCATAGAAAGAAGAGCAATATGGAGCAACCAGTCCCCCCAGAGTTTCCAGGGACTTAACCACTAACCAAAGAGTACACATAGAGGGACCCATGGCTCTAGTCGCACGGGTAGCAGAGGATGGACTGGTCAGACTTCAATGAGAGGAGAGGCCCTTGGACCTGTGAAGGCTTATTGCCCCATTGTAGGGGAATTCCAGGACAGTGAAGTGGGAGAGGGTAGGTTAGTGAGCAGGGGGCAGGAGAGATGGGATAGGGGGTTTTCAGAGGGGAAATGTGGAAATGGAATAGTATTTGGAATGTAAATAAAGAAAATATCCAATAAAAAAGATAAGTAAATACAAAGAAGTGCAAGGGTAGACTGGAGAGGAAATGTGAAAGAGGAAAATCAAAAATAAATTTGTTTGAAAATCTAAAAAAAAAAGAGAATCATTGTTTTATAGAGTTTACAATAATGAATATAGCAGCTGTAGATTCAAACTCAAATTGTATATATTGTATTAGATGCATCATGGATTATCTATTACTTTACTGGTTTTACTATTTACTAAGAAGACTTTACCATTTTTCTTTGATAGATGACAGAATATATGATGCCGAAGGCTGCTTAACAACTCTTCCTGGCAGCACAGACAAATGGTAAGCTTAGAAATCCTGACAATTTCTTCTATTAAGGTAAGTCCTCTCTTCCTCTCTCTCTCTCTCTCTCTCTCTCTCTCTCTCTCTCTCTCTCTCTCTCCCTTCCTCCCTCTCTCTCTCTCTCTCTCTCTCTCTCTCTCTCTCTCTCTCTCTCTCTCCCTCACTCCCTCCCTCTCTCTCTCTCTCTCTCTCTCTCTCTCTCTCTCTCTCTCTCTCTCTCTCTCTCTCTCTGAATAAATAATGTGGCTTCAAATTCCATGCTCTAATCTAAGATACAGGAAGAGTAAATATGCCAAACTTCAAAATCAGTATTTCTGCTTCCCTCCTGAGGGAGAATTGTCTGCAGAGCCATGTGAAGCCTTGGCTAATGGCAGGTGGCACTGGGGACAAGATAGGACGAGGAGAAGGCTAACAATTTACTATAAATGATTTTTCAATTGAAGAGAACCAGGAAGTGTGCCAGAAGGCTGTGGACCAGAGGTCAACACCTGCTCCTCCCTCTGTGTGTCCACAGATTCTGACATCTCATCTGCTGGGAAATCAGATGCACCGAGACTCCAGCCAAGCCAGAGAACACCGGGCTCTTCCTGCCAGCTACTGCCAGGTCTCAGCCTCTTGAATGCCACTCAGCAGCACCCTGCTCCTTGAAGTGACTCCCTCCTCCCTGATGTACTGTGGCAAAATAAAGGCTGAGTGTGATTTTGCTTGGGGAGCAGATGCCCAGATGCCTCTCTTATACGTGTCACAAGTAGCATATGTATTGCTTCATTGCAAATGTGCACTTGCAGGAATCTGTAGCAATTCAAAAGGTGCTTGCTCCTTTGGAAAAGGCTGAAACAGATAATTTTAAGCACCCACCATGTCTAGGACCTGGTATTTACTAGTGAACATTGGCTTGGGGTTCTAGTTTCTAGGATAATTTTCATGCCAAGTCTTGGGCCCACTACTTTCATTCTCCCTCTTGCTGGTACAAGATAGAAATGTCTAGTTCCCACTCAATGCTAACAAATCTTTCTTAATATGTGGTATACATTAAGTGTTCAAGGTGGTATAGGTTTAAGATACCCTTCCTGAATAGGAACTAATATGTAAATCCACAAACAGTCTACATCTGGTTCTTGTCCTATAAGTCAGTAAGTCCCAATTATTCTCTCACTTTGTGAATACATGATTTCTTCTTTCCTCATCAGGTTTCCCCATCCTGACTTAGAACTTAATTAATTAATTTACTTTTGATATCAGAGTCTCACTGACGATGCCCAGGCTGCTCAAACTCCCAAGTTTAATACATTTTCCCACTCGCTTCTCGAGTGCTGGGATTACAGGTGCATATCACATGTCCAGCTTTAATTATTTAATTATACTATTTGATTATCATTTATTTAATTTAGCAAGCATTCAGAAGGAGATTTTCTGGTAGATCAAGCTGCTTTCATCAGGGAGAGGATTAACATGGGAATGGTTTATTGAGTCTTCATTTTCTTTATTGAATAGAGCTATGGAAAAACAAAATTAGGCAAAAATATAGAGTTTACTAGTCACTTCCTCCCTTTATGTCTCTTAATAAAAACTGTTTATTAATTTTAAATGTCTTTTTCTATGACTTACTGTCCCAGAATATTCTCTTAGGATCAGTATTTGTTTGTTGACCCTGAAAAATTAATTATCTGACAATATAGTATCAGATGATCAATTTATTGTATGTATATATCCAATCACTAAATATATATACATATATATATATATATTTATCTTCAGATAATCAGTTTACTGGATATATATGTATACACACACACACATATATATATGTATATATATATATATATTCACTAAATCAATAAATAAGAAATATCAACAACCATAAGAAAGGAAATCAGAAGTCAGAGCTGCTATATTTGCTAACAAGTGTGGCTTCCAACAAAAGTTATAAGACACACAAAGAAACAGTAAAGTATAAACCTTCATACTCAGAGAAAGAAGGAACTAGAGAACAAATTTAAATTATCTTCAAAATGTTCTTTATAAATGTTCCAGGCCATAAATGAAAAGTATCTAAAAGAAAAATTTAAATACACAATGTCACATAAAATAAATGTTATTAGTAAAGAAATAAAGATACAATAGAACATACTTTAGCTAAAGAATAGAGACAAGAAAATAAAGAAAATTAAACACTGTTATAGAGAAGATTGACATCACAAAACACACAAGTACATATCTGGTTCAGAAGAAAAGGAAAAGAAAAAAATATCAAAACCAGACACAATGATAAACTATCTATTACCCAAGAAGTTCAGTGAATTTACAGTAGGAAAATGTCAAGGAGATCTAAAACAAAACAAAACAAAAACAAACAAAACAAACTAAATTAAATAAACTCTCCCCCTATTATTGAAAATATAATGTCTTTTCATACACTAAGTCCTTATTAGTTTCCCTGCCCTCTACATCTCCCAGCTCCTCCCCACCTCTTCTGCCATCTAGATCCACTCCCTACAAACTCCTCCCAGCTACCCCCAACTTCCATTTCCATCTAGATCCATTCCTTGTCTATTCCTCTCAGCTCCTCCCCACGTCTGCTTCCATCTGGATCCACTCCTCATTTGTCTCTCATTACAAAAAATAGGCTTCCATGAGATAACAACAAATCATAACAAAGTAAAAGATGTGATAGAACAATCACTATCAAATTGATTGGAAAAGGCAAATAAACAGAAGGAAAAGAGTCCAAGAAAAGGTACAAGAATAAGAGATGCCCAAGTTCACATATTGGGAGTCCCATAAAAATAGCAAACTGAAAGCCACAATACAAATATTAAAGTTTATGTCAAGAATACATATGAACTGTAAAGATAAAGAAATGAAATTACATAGTTTTAACGAGCAATGGGTAAGGAAAATAAATACTTTGAAATACACAGGAATAAAGATATATCGTGCTAAACTATATGAGATGCAAATCTAGGATTTCTGAAGTGATATTTATACATTTTAATAACTAGATTATTAATTAAACTTACTGAAATTCATAACCTAACCTTTGAACTGAGAAAAAGTATAGCAGATTAGCCTAATGCAAACAGAATTTTCTACATTAAAATATAGAAAAGAAATTCATAAAATAAATAATGAAATATAGAAAAATCCACTAAACAAAAGCAGTGATTTTTTTATTTTCTATATTCTTTGTTTACATTCCAAAGGCTTTCCCCTTTCCCAGTTTTCCCCTCACCATATATCCCATAAGTCCTCTTCCCCATCCCCTGCCCATTCCCCAATTACCCCCAAACACTTTCTCTGTTCTGGTACTCTCCTACAAAACTGGAACCAATCTTTTCAGGACCAGTGTCCTCTCCTTCCTTCTTCTTGGGAATCTTTTGATTTGCTAATTGTGCCTTGAGTATTCAGAGCTTCTGGGCTCCTTAATATTCACTTATCAGTGATTGTAATTCATGTGTATTCTTTTGTGATTGGGTTAACTGACTTAGGATGATATTTTCCAGATCTGACCATTTGCCTACAAATTGCATGAATTCATTATTTTTAATTGCTGAGTAGTATTCCATTGTATAAATATACCACATTTTCTGTATCCATTCCTCCTTTGAGGGACATCTGGGCTCTTTCCAGCTTCTGGCTATTATAAATAAGGCTGCTATGAACATCGTGGAGCATGTGCCTTTATTGCATGCAGGGTAATCCTTTGGGTATATGCCCAGGAGTGGTATGACAGGGTCATCTAGAAGTGTCACTCCCAATTTTCTGAGGAACTGCCAGACTGATTTCCAGAGCGGTTGAACCATCTTGAAATCCCACCAACAGTGGAGGAGTGTTCCTCTTTCTCCACATCCTCGCCAGCACCTGTCTCTTGAGTTTTTAATCTTAGCCATTCTGACTGGTGTGAGGTGGAATCTCAGGGTTGCTTTGACTTGCATTTCCCTGATGACTAATGATGTTGAACATCTCTTAAGGTGCTTCTCAGCCATCTGAATTGCTTCTGGTGAAAATTCTTTGTTTAGCTCTGTACCCCATTTTTAATAGGATTATTTGGTTCTTTGGGGTCTAACTTCTTGAGTTCTTTGTATATACTGGATATTAGCCCTCTGTCTGATGTGGGGTTGGTGAAGATCTTTTCCCAATCTGTGGGTTGCTGTTTTGTCCTTCTGACCATGTCCTTTGCCTTACAGAAACTTTGTAATTTTATGAGGTCCCATTTATCAATTCTTGATCTTAGAGCATAAGCTATTAATGTTCTGTTCAGGAACTTTCCCCCTGTGCCCATGTCCTCCAGGGTCTTCCCCAGTTTCTTTTCTATGAGTTTCAGTGTGTCTGACTTTATGTGGAGGTCCTTGATCCACTTGGAGTTGATCTTGATACAAGGTGATAAGAGTGGGTCAATTTGCATTCTTCTGCATGTTGACCTCCAGTTGAACCAGCACCATTTGTTGAAAAGGCTATCTTTTTTCCACTGGATGGTTGTAGCTCCTTTATCAAAGATCAAGTGACCATAAGTCTTTTGGGTTTATTTCTGAGCCTTCAATTCTATTCCATAGATCTACTTGCCTGTCGCTGTACCAATACCATGCAGTTTTTAACACAGTTGTTCTGTAGTACTGTTTGAGGTCAGGGATATTGATTCTCTCCAGAAGTCCTTTTATTGTTGAGAATAGTTTTAGCTATCCTGTTTTGTTTTTTTTTTTTTTACTCCAGATGAATTTAAGAATTGTTCTTTCTAGATCTATGAAGAATTGATTTGGGATTTTGATGGGTATTGCATTAAATCTGTAGATTGCTTTTGACAAGATGGCCATTTTTACTATATTAATGCTGCCAATCCAAGAGCAAGAAATGTTTTTCCATCTTCTGAGGTCTTCTTCGATTTCTTTCTTCAAAGACTTGACGTTCTTGTCATACAGATCTTTCACTTGTTTGGTTAGAGTCACACCAAGACACTTTATATTTTTTGTGGCTTTTGTGAAGGGTGTTATTTCCATAACTTCTTTCTCAGCCTGCTTGTCCTTTGAGTATAGGAAAGCTAGTGATTTTCTTGAGTTGATTTTATAACCAGCCACTTTGCTGAAGTTGTTTATCAGCTTTGGGAGTTCTCTGGTGGAGTTTTTTGTGTCACTTAAGTATACTATCATATCATCTGCAAATAATGATAGTTTGACTTCTTTCTTTCCAATTTGTATCCCTTTGACTTCCTTATGTTGTCTAATTGCTCTCTCTCTAGAACTTCAAATTCTATATTGAAAAGATATGGAGAGAGAGGGCAGCCTTGTCTAGTCCCTGATTTTAGTGGGATTGCTTCAAGTTTCTCTCCATTTATTTTGATGTTGGCTACTGGTTTAGGTATGGGCCTTGAATTCCTTTTCTTTCCAGGACTTTTAGCATGAAAGTATGCTGAATTTTGTCAAATGATTTTTCAGCATCTAATGAGACGACCATGTGGTTTTTTTCTTTTAGTTTGTTTATGTAATGGATTACATTGATGGATTTCCATATGTTGAACTATCCCTGCATCCCTGGGATGAAGCCTATTTGATCATGGTGAATGATCGTTTTGCTGTGCTCTTGGATTCGGTTGGCAAGGATTTTATTTAGTATTTTTACATCGATATTCATAAGGGAAATTGGCCTATAGTTCTCTTTCTTTGTTGGATCTTTGTGTGGTTTTTGGTATCAGCGTAATTGTGGCTTCATAGAATGAGTTTGGCAGTGTTCCTTACAAAAGCAGTTTTGAAGTATTTATTATTTATTCTGTAGGAAGCTTCTTGAATATTCACTTAATGTCTGCTAGCATTTTAAATCTTCTGCAATATTTTAATACATTTAAATTTCCATATAATATACCTTGATCATATTCTTCCCTTTACCTCAAGCCTTTCAAGATTCTCCTCATCTCCCTCTACCCACCTAAATTCATGTTCTCTCCCTTTCCCTCTCCTTCTTCCTCTCCCTCTCTCTTACCCTTTCTCCCTCCCTCTCTCTCTCTCTTTCTCTCTCTCTGAGAAAAAAAATTAGAAAAACAAACAGAAACCAAAAGGACAATAACAAGCACACAAGTAAGCACTGAGTCTGTTTCAAGTTGGTCAGCTACTGCTGGGCATTAGGCTTTGGATAGGTGAAGAAAACTGGAAGTACTTAGATATATCAACCAACATACAAAGAAAAAACCCAACAAATTATTGATATATGAAATGAGAGGTCAATGTTAGTTTTGATCTTACAAAAATAAAAAAGGATTTTAAAGAAAGGCAATAGTTAATGGTATGACAGTAAATGAAAATTTTCAGGTTTAATGGAAAAATATTTAGGATAACCTAGACTGAAAAAACTAACTCAAAATGTACATATTATGATATGAATATAATATATATAATATTGTATAAAAATCCACAAAACTTTACTACTGAATGCTACCAAACATTTGGAGATTAAATGCCAATTCATCACAAAATTCTCCACGAAAAATAATGTAACCATTAATTATTTTGTCACATACTGTGATATTATTGCTGTGAAATCAAAATTCTACTTGGAGCATCATAGGAAAGATATGGACCAATATCACTTATGACTACAGTAGAAAATATCAGCACAACAAACATAGCAAAATGAAAAAACAAACAAAAAAAGAACTTCATGGTTTAAGTGAGAACAGTTTTCTGAACAGAGTGGGTTTGTTAGTCCTAATAGACTATATTGAAATGCAAGAAATAAAACTACCTCCATTTGAAAATGACATAATTCTAGGAAATCCACTGAAAACAACTGGAACTAGGCAGCACATTCAGCAGAGGTCTGTGGCACAAAATCAACACATAAGCATCAATTACAACCATTGCACTTGCAATGACTCATCCATAAGTAAAACTGCAAAAGCAACTCCATGTGTAACCATTGCACCAATAGGAATGCAATACATAGAGATGAAGGTACATGCAGCTTCAAGTTGAGCTATAGACTCAATGTCTTGATGCATTTCTATAAACTGCATGCTAAAGTATATGGAATTATCACATACCAAGAACTAGATACAATCTTCCATAAAATGAAAATATGAAAAATCCATACTTCATAATTTCAAAACTTATTAGAACTAAATGGTAATCAAGACAGCCAACATCAAACTAAATGGCGAGAAGCTTGAAGCAATCCCACTATAATCAGGGACTAGACAAGGTTTCCCCCTCTCTCCATACCTTTTCAATATAGTACTTGAAGTTCTAGCCAGAGCAATTAGACAACATAAGCTCAAAGGGATACAAATTGGAAAGGAAGAAGTGAAAACTATCATTATTCACAGATGATATGATAGTATACTTAAGTGACACAAAAAATTCCACCAGAGAACTCCTATAGTTGATAAACAACTTCAGCAAAGTGGCTGGTTATAAAATCAACTCAAGAAAATCAGTAGCCTTCCTATACTCAAAGGATAAGCAGGATGAGAAAGAAATTAGAGAAATGACACCATTCACAATAGCCTCAAACAATATAAAGTATCTTGGTGTGACTCTAACCAAACAAGTGAAAGATTTATATGACAAGAACTTCAGGTCTCTGAAGAAGGAAATTGACCTCAGAAATGGAAAAATCTTCCATGCTCATGGATTGGCAGGATTAATATAGGAAAAATGACCATCTTGCCTAAAGCAATCTACAGATTCAATGCAATCCCCCATTGAAATCCCAACTCAGTTCTTTAAAGAGTTAGAAAGAGCAATTCTCAAAATCATCTGGAATAACAAAAAACCCAGGACAGCTAAAACTATTCTCAACAGTAAAAGAACTTCTGGGGGAATCAGTATACCAAATCTCAAGCAGTACTATGGAGCACTAGTGTTAAAAACTGCATGGTATTGGTACAACGACAGGCAGGTAGATCAGTGGAATAGACTTGAAGAACCAGAAATAAACCCACACACCTATGGTCACTTGATCTTTGACAAAGGAGCTACAGGCATCCAGTGGGAAAAAAGATAGCCTTTTCAACAAATGGTGCTGGTTCAACTGGAGGTCAACATGCAGAAGAATGCGAATTGACCCACTCTTATCTCCTTGTACTAAGACCAACTCCAAGTGGATCAAGGACCTCCACATAAAACCAGACACACCGAAACTAATAGAAAAGAAACTGGGGAAGACCCTGGAGGACATGGGTACAGGGGGAAAGTTCCTGAACAGAAAACTAATAGCTTATGCTCTAAGATCAAGAATTGACAAATGGGACCTCATAAAATTACAAAGTTTCTATAAAGCAAAGGACAACATCAATAGGACAAAACAGCAACCAACAAATTGGGAAAAGATTTTCACCAACCCTACATCCGACAGAGAGCTAATATCCAGTATATACAAAGAACTCAAGAACTCAAGAGAGCCAAATAACCCTATTATTAAAAATTGGGTACAGAGCTAAACAAAGAATTTTTTACCTGAAGAATTTCGAATGGCTGAGGAACACCTTAAGAAATGTTCAACATCGTTAATCATTAGGGAAATGCAAATCAAAACAACCCTGAAATTTTAACCTCACACCAGTCAGAATGGCTAAGATTAAAAACTCAGAAGACAGCATGTTTTGGTGAGGATGTGGAGAAAGAGGAACACTCCTACACTGCTGGTGGGATTGCAAGCTGTTACAACCACTCTGGAAATCAGTCTGGTGGTTCCTCAGAAAACTGGACATGACACTTCCAGAGGACCCTGTTATACCACTCCTGGGCATATACCCAGAGGATTCCCCAGCATGCAATAAGGACACATGCTCCACTATGTTCATAGCAGCTTTATTTATAATAGCCGGAAGCTGGAAAGAACCCAGATGTCCCTCAAAGGAGGAATGGATACAGAAAATGTGGTATATTTACACAATGGAATACTACTCAGCAATTAAAAACAATGAATTCCTGAAATTCTTAGGCAAATGGTTGGAAGTGGAAAATATCATCCTAAGGGAGGTAACCCAATCACAGAAGAATACACATGGAATACAGTCACTGATAAGTGGATTTTAATTAGCCCAGAAGTTCTGAATACTCAAGACACAATTAACATATCAAATGATCCCCAAGAAGAAGGAAGGAGAGGGCCCTGGTCCTGGAAAGGATTTTATGTAGCATTGTAGAGGATATCCAGGACAGATAAATGGGAGGGGGTGATTGGGGTATGGGTGGAGGAAAGAGGGTTTATGGGACTTATGGGGAGGAGAGAACCAGGAAAGAGAAATCGTTTGGAATGTAAACAAAGAATATAGAATATAATAAAAAAAGAAAAAGAGAAAATTTAAAAAAATTTAAAAAAACCCTAAGGCTCTATGAAAAAGCCTTAGGAAACCCAGTAGTAAGTAAGCTAATTTCAAAGTACAAGTAAAAAAAATATTCAAATGGAATTGCTTTGCATGTGCTGACAATATTCCTTCTAAAAGACATGGATTATTAAATAAAAGTCCAATGTCAGGCACAGAATACATCTATATCAATTATTCGTTGGGGAAGTCCTAGAAGCCTCTGCAATAATGTACTTTAGTACTGTTGCTCTTGGCTACCTATGATGATTATACAGTAAGACCCTATTGATGGTGATACCACATACTTTGGATGCAGAACACAGAAATATCAATTTCCGTCTGACCAGGAAACTTTCTTTCCAATTGCGCGCTTTCTACCCAGCACTGCATGCTGCAATGCCTATCTGCTAGGCAAGATGTGCCTACTAACACACTAGTGACATTATGCCTATAGGGTAACTCTCTGCTTTCCAGAAGATAACTTTTATATACTGCAATGGAAACCATGGGATGGTTCAGTGTGAGAAGACACCTGCTGCCAAACTGATGACCTGAGTTCAGTTCCTGGGATCGTATGGTAAAAGGAAAAATGTCTTTGAAGCTCCATATGTATACCATGCCATCCATGAGTGCGGTCATGCACACACATCTGATAAATCAGTAAAATTTAATAAAAATGCAAAAATATATCCTAAAAAAAGACAGTGATATTTTCACGATGGTTGAAAACTAATAGACACAGTAGAGTGTATAAATAGAGATTATATACAAATACATACATACACACACACACACACACACACAGAGAGAGAGAGAGAGAGAGAGAGAGAGAGAGAGAGAGAGAGAGAGGCACTAGATAGCTGCATGTGTAGTAATAAGTTTAAGCCTGACTTCATAATATTCTACAAAGTAATTAAAATGCATTAAGAATGCACTGTAATGCTAAAGCTATAAAATCCCAGAATAAAAATATGGGAGTAAATGGTAAATGTCTGGTCTTGAATTTGGCAATAGTTGGTCATATAAAAGAAAAGCATAGGCAACAAGAGAACAGATCATCAGGCTTCATCAAAGTCAAAAATCCAATGCATATAGGAATTATTAGGAAGACAAATATGAGAAGCCATACAATGAGAAAATATACTTCAAAGCCACATATCAGATGTAATTCTATCATTCAGAATATAGAGTTATAGCTAAACATACAAAAATCCTATATAAAAATGAGCATAAGATTTTGTAGAAATTTTTCTACAAAAACTATATAAAAGGACAACAGTCACACAAAATATGTTCAATATAATTTGCCCTTCAGAAAATTCCAATCAAATCACTTTAATGAAATATCACTTTACATAGGACAGATAGGAATACAAAATGTACCTGCCACTGTGAAAATTCATTTTATGACTCCTAAAAAGTCTCAATATATAGAATTACTGTGCAACCAGTAATTCTATTTCTGGGTATATACAATAAGACACTAAAAAACTTAAAAATAATTCTTTGGAGGTAAAAATACACATTTCCTAAAGCTTCTAATAAACTAAAACAAAACAAAGTATAGCTAAATAAATCAGCACTAGAAATAAAGGGAAAATTAAGTTATGCAAACAAGAGGATGAAATGAGAAAAAGAGAAACAAAGAACAGATCTCAGAATAAGAAAACAGTAAAATGCATCTAGAGTCTGGACCACATTTGGAATTATGGTAAGTACAAATATTTGGCCAGTGAGATGGTCAGTGGGCAAAGGCACTTGCTATCCAAGCTGATGACCTGACTTCAAGCCCTCCATCTATAGGAGAGGAGTAAACCCAAACTGAGGAAGTTGACTTCTGCCATCTACACTTTCAGGGCACACACACACACACACACACACACACACACACACACAGAGAGAGAGAGAGAGAGAGAGAGAGAGACAGAGAGAGAGACAGACAGAGACAGAGAGACAGAGAGACAGAGAGACAGAGAGAGAGAATGAGATATGACTAAACAGATGAAATAAAGTAATGATGTTGAACAATAACAAATATTTTAGTTAAAAGGAAAACATGTAGTTTTCTAAAGCAAGATCCAAACAGGCCATGCAGGCCATGTAGGAGATACTCATCGGTCTGTGCTAGGTTAATGCCACAGGAAAGGTCAACCTGTGCTCTTGTTCTGTGACAGACTTTCTTCATACATACAACATACAACACACTTGTCTACTCACCCCAGAAAGGGAACCAAAGTGCACACTGGGAAACCTGTGATTTTTTTGTTGTTGTTGGGCTTAGCAATGAGTGAAGGTGTTCTTACAGCAGTGGGGTTGACAGAAAACAGATGCATCACCAAAACAACCACCCCAAACAGGGGTTGGTAACTCAGCAAAACATAGCCCTAGGGCTCTCCACTGAGCTTTTCCCTGCAGCTAGTTGACCAGTCTCCACGGCAGCAGCTTGCTCCCTCTGTACGGAGGTTAAGGCCTTTTTGAGAATCTTTCTAGTGTCTACGTTTCCCATCCCAAACACGGGTCAGTTTGTTTACCTCCTGAGTCTCAGCAGCCTTCCTATTTCACCCGCAGGGAATATTTCAATTAGAGGAAACTGCTATGCAAAAACTATGTAAATGCTACTGATAATTTTATGAATGGAAAAATAAAATGGCTAAACTGATTGCAAAATTTCAGAACCAGGAATATTACTGGGAGCATAGACATTTTGTAAAGGAATGGGAATCCATTCATCACAAATACATAGCTACTCCAAATGTTTATATATCCAGTAATAGAGCTTCAATTTTATAAATAAAAGAGAACCCTAACATTCCAGAAGAAATACAATGGTGTGTAATTACAGTTGTGAACCTGACACTTCTCTTTCTGTAATTAATTGTAGGGAAAGATGATAAATCAGTAGGTCTAATGCAATCAATTTGATTTATAGGTTATACATATAAGGTAGCAGAATGTACACATATTGAAGATTTATTTTCTTTGTGTGTGTGTGCGTGCATGCATGCGCATGTGCATGTGCATGCATGTGTGTGTGTGTGTGTGTGTGTGTGTGTGTGCTTGATCATATGTATGAGTACCATGTACATGCAAGTGCTGGTTGATACCAGAAGAGGACATCATGTCTATCATGATCATGTAACTATAGTTCCAGACAATTGTGAGCCATCCAGCATAGATGCTGGAAATCAAACTCATGTCCTTGATAAGAGCAGCAAGTGTTTCTCCTCCAGCCCCAAGAATGTTCATTATCTTAAGGTATACATTGAGTTTCCCATAATAGCAGTCAGTAGTCTCTAAAAATATGGATCCAATAGGTCCACTATTAGATCACTAAAAGATATGCTCTACGAATGGCTCATGCCATATAGAGACTCCTAGGTACCATGATGTGAAATGTGCTGCCTTCAAGCTGCAGAGCAAGGAAGCTGAGATGTAGCTCAGTCCAAGTCCAGTGATCTGAGAATCATAAGACTCTGATTCTCAGTCAGAAACTGAAGGGCTGAGAACCAGTCACCCAGTATACCTTCCTACTACCATGATAGACAGGGAAGGATGGAAAATCACCACAGCCTTAAAAGTCTACAGAAAAGTAACATTGAAATGTGATGTGGGATGCAGGAAGAGAAAAGATTCCTTAGTGGGAGACACTGTCAAATTTTCAATAAGACCTGTAGTTAATGTGGCTACCGGGGCTTCTTTCTTTCTTTCTTTCTTTCTTTCTTTCTTTCTTTCTTTCTTTCTTCCTTCCTTCCTTCCTTCCTTCCTTCCTTCCTTCCTCCCTCCCTCCCTCCCCCCTCTCTCTCCCATCTTCCTTTCTTTTTTCAGAATATTATTTGATTTTATTTAACCAATCATCAAGTGCCCCACACTTAAGACCATAGTGAAGACCTAGCCCAGAGATAAACCCGTCTCAAGCCAAATGGATGAGTAACAACCTGGACTGCCCTTCCCTGGGCACTGTCCTTAATAACTCCTCTAGATGAAATTTCCAGGGTCCCATAAGTGGAGTCTGTGTATCTACGCAGAGCAAATCCGGTAAGGGATAGTTTCTTAAGTGTGTTCCCTGCTCTGTAATTTGAGAGGTTCTAACATAGTGGGAGTGTGCGTGAACAGCACAGGAGTCCTCTGGGCATATATCTTTGTGATCTTTTCAAATGTACAATAATCCCAAATCAAGAATTCAAATCAAACTCAGAGGCCTTGCTTTGATATAAACTAGCAAGCTGCTTTAACATTTTAAAGGGAAGCTGAAAATAGAGACAAAATGTTTCCTTTGAACATCAAAATTGGAGTAGTTTGCTGAGTTCAAAATACTACAGAGCTCCAGGTGGACAGGTGGTCTTTCTATGAGAATAAAAATATAAAATCATAAGCACATGTCTTTACTCCCGAGTGTTGGGAGGTTAGATGTGCATTGGAGCACATAAATGGATACTTTTAAATATGTGCTTGGGATCCAAACTCAGGCTTCATGTTTGCATACCAAGTATTTTACTAACTGGGGTACCTACCATCTCTTAATGTTCAATTTTAAGAAAATAAGTGACTCAATAAACATGAGCAAAAAAAATTAAACACACTTTACAGAACACAAAACATAAAGGGTAACAAATACATAGGCAAATAGACATTCCACTCAATGAGTTGAAAGAGTGCTGAGTCTGCAGATCTAGGCAAAGGCACTGTCCTTCTCAACCAGGCACTGGAAGGAAGGGAACTAACATTGATCGTGTTTACGAAGAAAGATTTGAGTGTGTCATCTAACTGAAACAAAGAGACAACAACAAACTTTTCCTAAAACCTGCACATTCTTTGTTTTCATCAATTCAAGGCCATACTTTTGCCAAAGAAATACATTTTAGTTAGCAAAATAATTCTAGACCATTTAATCATAAAATGGTGATAAAGTAAAAATAAATAAAACAACAAAAACAAATATGAAAGAAGCAGCATTAGGAATCACAAAAAAAAGGGGGGAAATTAGCTATACTAGGACATGCACCTCTGTCCATTTATATGAGTGTCTTGAACACATGGCCAAAGGTGATAGGAAACAGATCAGCAGAGATACACTCATGTGGAACATGCTCAAGTGATGAGCTTGTCCCACTGTCTAGAGTGCTGTCCACACTAAAATTTTTATAAGAGATATAAGGAAATTGGGGCACAGTCTCTGACAATGTTTACTGACTTGCATATACACATATATATATATATATATATATGTATATATATATATATATGTATATATATATATATATAGTGTGTGTGTGTGTGTGTACTAATATCAAAAGTATAGATGCTGAATTAGCTTGATTTAATTTTCAAATGAACACAAATATATGTGAATAGTAAATTATGCACCCCCCCCACTAACTACCATCAATATTGAACATACTGACTGACTGTGTATAAATAAACTGTGCCATGAACAAGTCAGTATCACCAGGACTGCATTAAACTTTTACTGTCATTCCTCTGTCATTTAATTTTCAATCAAAACATTATCTAAACATAGGCCTCTGGAACTGATGTGCTAAAACATATATTGAAGCTAAAATGCATGTCAACCTTGATTTTTCTCACTCCATGGCATGGCCTGAATCTTAAAACCTCCCAAAATGTAGTGGGATGCACTTCTGCAGATCCCAGGATGCCAATGGCCCCATTTCCATGGTAACTCTAATGCTTGAGAAGTACAAAACAGAAGGAATCTTAAGAAAATTGCACAAAGTGAACAAAATAAATTATTAGATTGAACATATGTGGCATAAACAAAATATGGGGTGCTGTTATTAAAAATGAATTGCCTTTTTAAAGTGAAAACAGGCGTAACTCAGGCATGGAACTTCAACTTATGGGAAACACGGTCATTCCACACTCAGCAGACAATCTCAGAGCATCCTGGGATGCAAAACTGGAGCTCACAAAGACATCAAGATAGTCGGTCTCCTATTACTGTGCAGGTGCATGCTTTTAGGCAGTTATAAATTATCAATGAATCAAGGAAACAAAACATGATCGGAAGCCATTAAATTTATGCCAGTAATAGAAAATGTTTACAATTTATATTATAGCAGCACACATGATATATTTAATATTATCAAATGTATTTGCCAACCACGATATGAATAGTGTCAATTGTATGCCACAAAATAGTTTTTAAATGTTTTGAGAAGAAACCTAGATGCCCCACTTAAGCCTGATATTTGCAGGTCAGTCATTGACACTGGAAAACTTCACAATGACTTAACCATATGATGACAGATGATGAATGTAGAATTAAATCTGCCTACAGCGAAGTAAAATATTCTCTTCATTTATGAGTGTGTTTGAATTGGTTGAACTCAAGTTAAGCCATGTTTGCCTTTCAAAGACATTCGTCTCTTTGCTGAAGATTACCTTGGACTTAACTAATCTGTGTTATTAATTCCATCTCATTAAGTCCTCACCATCTAGTTCTGGCTTTCAATGTTATTGTTTTTATTTCTACCAATTGTGAGTGAATTACATCCTTGCCACCAAATATCTTTGGAAAGAACAATGTAGATTTCCTGGAGACTCGCTTGGCCTAGCTCATCATTTTGCTTTAATGGTATTAATGCCCTAAACTGAAAAATAAAATTTGAATTTCAATGTTCAAGGTCTCTAATCCAATAAAACCATGAATAATAAGATGTGATGTCTTCAGAATTATAAACTAAAATTTGATTTTCAATTGCTTATTTACCCAACCAATGAGTGAACTTGGTGATGACTGTACTTGAGGCACTGTCCTCGGCACTGAGAACCCAGGCATGGATCTGATATATCACATCTAATGGGGCTGCCTGTTTAGATAGTCCAAGAGAAAAATATGCTAATAATGACCTTTAATGTGGTATAAACATAAGAGCTATATATCTAAATTTAAAAAAACTATGGATGTAAGAAAAAAAAAACAGATGCTAGATATTTTTTGTCTAGGCCTTTTGTTTACAACATTTTTCCCCTAATTTTAGTGATTAAACCCAGGGCAATATGCATGGGAGAAAAGTGTTCTGCTATTGAGATACATCCCAATCTTCTTGTATATCTAGAAAAAAGAGTTACAGACTATAAATGCATCTGAGCATGTTTATCTGTGTGTGAGTGTGTGTGTGTGTGTGTGTGTGTGTGTGTGTGTGTGTATGTGTGTTCCCAAGGTCTTGTCAACATATACAGATAAATTACACTAGAGCTTACCTCTCTGTTATATCTGTGTGCATTTATAGACATATGCTGTAGTTTATGAAAACAAAGGGTGAACTTCACTGAAAATCAGAAGGGGTTTTATATTAGTGCTTTTCCTGATGTCAAAAAAAGTACATCATAGATCTGGTATATTATAAGGCAAGAAATATAGTGTGGTACATAGTTATGATCCAAAACTTAGGGGCCACAAGATGCCCTTCTTGCTGACAGATTCCGGTGGTAGCACAGGGCATGATAAAATGGGAGGCAGGAAGAACATAGAGTTATCTTCAGGTCTTCCTCTGATATTCAAATCCAAATCACATCCCCAAGGCCCAACCTCTAAACTCTATAATTACATTAGTTTCCCTCCCTTTCTCCATAGCTTAAAATGGTGATAAAACTCTTCTGTGAATTTGGAAGGGGGAAGATCATATTCCAATCATAGATACTTTTTGTTTGTACTAATGTGTAGGTATGTAATATTGGCAAGATGTTCAGTATTTCTTCATCAATAATAGTGTGTCTTCTGTATCTACTACTTAATTTTCCTAGTTACTTTGAGAATTAAATGTAGCAACAGATACACAAGTACTTTGTAAGATTTAAAGCATAATGAATTGAAATCTTTCATAGCATTTCACATAATAACTTCGCATATATAAATAAGATGATTAATTTAATTGTGAAGAATTAACTGAATTATCAGAATGAATTGCACAGTTAATTGTGAATTAACAGAATAAAGTTTATTTAAGTTTTGCCTATTCATTATTTATTGTCAGGCTTGAAACATAAATATATAAATCAACAGAGTAGAAAAGCAATTAGCTAATACAGGAAATGTATTTCTATGTCTCCTTTCATTCTCAAAATATGTGGTTGCTACCCCAAATACAACAGTGAATATACAGCAGTTCACATATAAATCATCAGAACTGGTACCTGGTGCACTGAGGAAGGAACTATGCCCTACCATAGTAGCAGCATGCAAATAGGCTATCTGGCCACATACACTTCCCTTCACCATCCCAACTCACTGCAAAATGGCAAGGCCAGAAATACATACAGCCAATTAATGACTCTTCCAAGGGTTGTACCATGCTCTAGAATAAAGTCCCTTTGAATAATTTTAATAAATGTTAGAGATGGAGAGGGTTAGCAGCAGCAGATGGAAGTAGAGGAAGCATGGATAGAAACTGCAGTGTAGAATCACTAATACCCAAATGACTTGGAAGCAGAGTCCACTATTAACAAAAATGTGTACGGCACAGTACAGCGTGGGTGTGTGATACATGGTATTAGAATAACAACCAGAAAGGAGAGATAACAAACGTGGTGTCTCAGCAGTGGTGATTAGAGATGAGGCAGCAGCAGCTTTGTCTGTAAGTGGTACCATGTGAAGTAAGTCAGAGGTTGAGCGGCACTGGTTTCTCTTTGATTGTTAATGCAGATCATCTAGGAAGAAGCCTTCAGAAATGGACAAATAGCTTATCAGAGGTTCAGTCAAGGCATTTTAGAAAAATACAGTGCTTGAAATTAGGACATGGGTCTAGAAAGGTGTGATACACACCACACTAGATATTTCACATACCATTCAGATCCGTCGTCTCTGCTATGCCAAGTCCTCTACCTACTGTGGCAACCAGTGGTTTAATGCAGTTTTGACCACATGTAGTCATGAAATAACTAGATAGCATTTAACCTGGTCCAAATGTCCATCACTCACTTACTGTCTTGGGAATTCTGTTGTCATGGCATCTGGAATCTCCACTGGAAGGGAAGGTAATAGGTATTCATTTGTACATTAGAAGGACCAACACACAATTACAACTTCTCCAAGCCAGAGTAACCATATTACTTTCTTCAAAATGTAATACATAGGGACCTTGATTATTTTAACATTTTCATGAACATCAGTTTAAACAATTTCACAGAGACCCAGAAGCTTTCTACATGATGAGCATTTCACAGACCTCAAAGACCTGGGCAATCCTAGAAAATCTCTTTTGAAGTAGAAATATAAACTGTTGCAGCTCCCACACCACAAAACAAGAACAAGGCTTCTTTGTATTCTGAAAGCAACATACTCAACATTTTTACAAACTGTATTTATCATATGACATTAAATAAACTGTTTAAAGTGGGTGTAGAGTGGGCTAGAGTTTACAGCCATGTCATACTATGCTTCTAATTGCCTTAACTCTCAAATCACATTCTCTGGAAGGAGTACAGTCAGTAGAGAAAGGCAAGGTAGATAAAGACACTATGAAGAATATCTGGCAAGCCACAAAAGGAAGGCTTGGTATGGCTCTTGCATTCTGGTGCAGAGCCATGCTTTTTACTACAGAGGACTATTGTACATTGCAAGATTAATCTTGACTTGTAACTAACCAGATTGACTGTGAAACCAAACTTTCCCATAGTAACCTGGTATAATCAAATCCTTAGTGTCCTAAGGAATGTAACACGAAAACATGCCATTTGATTGAAACTATGCATTTGAAGTCCAGAAGACACAAGTAAATCACAAGATTTCTTATCAAAAGCTACTATTACCCAACCACTACTATACTGAAATCTACCTTTCATCTCAGAGTCCTGATTCATGATGTATTTTTCTAGCACTAAGTGTTAGAGGAAGAAAATTCTTTTGGTCTGGCTCACAGTCAATATTTGATATATTTGTGCTAAGCATACATGGAAGACTTTAAGAAGTTCTCCTAATAGGCAACACTAACAATTATCCATTCAACCACATGACAATGGAGGCAATATGTGGTATGGTTATAGATTCCTAGACATAGATGATGAAGTAGGGGAATGAAAGTAGCACAATTATACCATAAAAATGGAAAAGAAGCATGTGACTAACCTACATGAGCCAGCATATGAAAGTTGAGTGTCTGGTTACACCCGGCACAAAAGGAGACCTATCTTAGAAGATGCACTCAGTAACTCAGTTGAGAAATTGCTTCAATTTAAGAATGTTAACTAGACTTCCTCCTTAGATGCTCAGCTTGAGAACAATGGTCTTTAATGGAGTAACCATGGTATGATAGGTACAGGCTATTCATAGACCCAAGAGCCAGGATTTGCTCACATCATGGTTGATCCTTCTATTACCCCTCAAGGAAGTGGTCAGAAGCAATGAAAAGTAATCCCCTGATGGGGCAGTGCATTTGAAGATCAAGCTAACTATATGATACCAGATACATTACCTCAATCTTTTAGACTGGGGAGTGAACAACAACTTGTCATTATCACATCTCCTTCCTCTCTCACAGCAAGAACACATGACCAGCAGGTATAATGTCCTGAACAATAGTATCTCTCATCAGGAAAATCACTTTATCACAAAAGATGTGTGTCAATGGGCATATGACCACAGGGCCTACTGAGGGCTTGTCTCATTACTTATAAGCAATTTGTATAATAAAGCAACACAGTAAAACAGTGTAAGTTCCAATAAATCCTACTCAGGGGAAAACCATTCGAGTCTGGAAAATTCTTTGAAGGTCACCTTATTTCTACTTAACTTATGATAGTGTTTGGTTTTGCACTTCCCAAGCTAGAATTTATTAGTCCAGAAATCAATGAATAACACTAGGGATGGCATCTCTCACCATCCAAAAATTCTAGTTCACACCACAGATTTGTCTTCTGCTACATTAAATCTCCTAGTTCCTAGAAGGCAGTGTTCTCATGTGAAGATACTTCAGGGCTTCCACTGTCTGTGAGGTAACAGTAGTCCTCTGCTAGATTAGGGATTCTTATGACAAGTACATCATAAGCAACAAAGGTCAAAAACGCTTTTCCAGGGTTAAACTTAATTTTATGCTAAACTTAATTGTAATGGACATTTCAGTTTGCAGGTGAAAAAAAAAATGTGATCTGTTAAAAAAAAAAAAAAAAATGTTCTGATGGAGAGGGTTTGCTACAGTGTCTGTTAGCACTCCACAACTCATAGTCATGGTGAATGTATGGTTGCCACAGCTAAAACCTGAATTATAAGTACTCTAAATTGTCATTGAGGAAGATATGGAACACTCTACTCTTCCAGCAGGTCAAATTAACAAGTTTCCTCTGAAAAAGAGAAGAATTGAGAGTGATTAGCAAAAGTTTATAGAGATTATGTGCATAAAGTCACGTCTATACAAGTGATTATGCCTGCTGCACTAAGGCTCACATATTCGCCTTTGATGACATTGTATTTGACCTGCATGTTGAAGAGAGATTTATGACATGTTATATTTATGTGGAACACAAGTGGGTCTGAAGTGAGTCTTAGTGATATCTGAGTGATATAGAGTTGTTTCAAAATCAACTCTATAATAGTCACTGCTACAGCAACATGTCTAATATCATTTTTATACTCAATGATGACATTTTAACATCATAATCATGACAGTATAATAAATTTCCAGAATGTTCTAATTTATTTCTTAACCTTTTGCCCATCAGATTTAAAAATATTTTTTATTTTAATTGGGACATATTTGAGGCAGAGTATAATATCTCAACAGTCTGTATACGGTGAAAGATACATTTTTCCTTACTTTCAGATGTGTTACTTAATGTTCTTTAAAAGATAACTTCAGAAGTATCAGTCATGAATGGCTGAACTTGTTTCTCTGCATTCCCTTCCAATTCTCCTATAATTTATTCTTGCTTTTTCTTTTCTTCTTTTGGTTTCTTTTCTGTAGTGCTAGGAATTGGACATAGAGTTTAGCAGGTGATGAGCAAGTTTCCTGCCACTAAGCTATGACCCCAGGCCCCTAGCTGACTCCTAGCCTTTGCTTTTTCCTAAGATTAATTTGGAAATCCACACATTGCTTTTCATCCTCTACCCCTGTGTCCATATTTAGGAATAGCTAGACTAGAAGAGGAAAAATTAAGATTAAAACTGCAATGGAGAGTTCATAATTCTTTGTATTAAGACCTGGGATGCTCAGTAATCACTCTTCCTGGATCTCCAGGATTCCAACAAATGGAAAAAATTGCAATTAAAAATTGAAAAACAACAAAAATATCCACTTATAAGAAATAATATAATTGATTAGTAATGTAAATAAATTGTTAACAATTTTCCAACATAATTAAGATAGAACAATGAAGCCAAGAGAGAAAGAGAGAGCATGTGCTCAAGGAGACTGATTAGCACCAATTGAATCTACAAACTTTGGACGAGAAAAAGAATCATCAGTGGTGAGAAATGTCAAAGAACACACTCACTGCTCACCAAGTCCAGTGTACAGCAGCAACACATTTAGGTCTGTGAGATGCCGGGCACTATTTAAACATAAGCTTATTGATATATGATACATCACACGCCTGTGAAAGAAGTGTGAGAGAGCTGAACAGAGAATTAAGTAACATGCTTAAATGGTCACGGAGAAAATAACAAGTTTTGTGATTTTTAGGGCTAGAAGATCGACAGTCTTTTATTACAGCCTTCAAACCTATTTTTCACTGTAGATTATATGTGTATATGACATATACAATCATATATAACATATTTGATATATATATATATATATATATATATCATAAAGTTGACCATTCAAACAAGTTTTGTTTGTTTGTTTGTTTTTTGATTTTTCGAGACAGGGTTTCTCTGTGTAGTCCTGGCTGTCCTGGAACTCACTCTGTAGACCAGGCTGGCCTTGAACTCAGAAATCCGCCTGCCTCTGCCTCCCAAGTGCTGGGATTAAAGGCGTGCACCACCACCGCCCGGCTGACCATTTAAACAAGTTAAGAGCATGATCAGGGAATCCTCTAAGGCACCCCCAGCTGCTCTGAGCTAGTTTCTATCCTCTGCAGCCCTCCATTATCCCGCCACATCTCTTCCCACCTTAATCAGACCTGTTGATCCCAAGGCACCAGGACAGGAGTCTAGCATGGCTGTCTTCTGAGAAGCTCCAGCCAGTAGCTGATTCGGACAGCCAAACCTTGGATGGAGCTTGAGGACACTTATGGAACAGTTGGGGGAGGACTGAGGACCCCAAAGGGATAGGAACTCCACAGGAAGATCAACAAAGCCAACTAACCTTGATACTAAGGGGCTCTCAGAGATGAAATCACCAAAGAGCATACATAAATGACCCCCCCTAAACACACACACATATGTAGCAGGAGTAGGGGCCATCCCAAAGGCTGTTGCTTGTTTGTGGAATACTTTCCCTAACTCAGCTGTCTTGTCTTAATAGGGGAAGAAGAGCCTAACCCTGCAAAGACTTGAAGTGCCAGGGTGGGGAGATACTCAGTGGGGAGCCGCTAATCTCTCAGAGAAGAGAAGAAGAGGAGGGAGATTAGGGAGGGGGAGAGACTCTAACAGGAGGACCAGGAAGGAAGAAGAGGGAAAGCAATTGTAATGTAAAGTGAGTACATTTAAAAAAAGAATATGGCATTTTTTCTTCATCTTTAATATTACTTAATAATCACATTGTTTATAAAGTGAAATTTTATATCTTTTATATTTAAGAGATAAGTTAAACATTATATATAAAGTTTATATGTAATATTTCTACATTATATATTATATGTTATATAATATAGTATATATGAATACATTATATAATATATGCAATATATTAAGATATTAAGATATGTTAAACATATATTATTTAAAAGATATAAGTGAAACATTATATCTTTATAATTTCACTTTAAAGTCTTTAATCACTATCAACATCCTCTAGTCTAAAAAAGATTCTGTTTACAAATCTGAAACCTGTACTCATTAAATAGAAACTTACTTTTTCACTTTTATTGTTTTTTATTAAACTACTAAAATATTTTAAAATATACAATGCAGTATTGACATTTTTAAGTAATCAAAATAATTTATAAAACTGAAATGCCTCTTAAATATACATGATATCTCTTGAAGCTAAAAGTAATATGCATTCAACCAGTCTTTAAAAAACTATTTGGAACATTAAACATGATGGAAATAGAAAAAATCTCTTATGAAGTCCTCTTTGAAAGGAAATTGTGAAAAGTTCCTGATTAGACAGAAACCACTCATCTCCATGAGAGAATACCCAGCATAACTGTGGCTTCATAGAACGCTTGGGTAGTATTCCTTCTGTTCCTATTTTGTGGAATAGTTTGAAGAATATTGGCATTAGGTCTTCTTTGAAGGTCTGATAGAATTCTGCAGTAAAACCATCTAGTCATGAGCTTTTTGGTTGGGATACTTTTGATGACTGCTTCTTCTTCTTTAGGGGTTATGGGATTGTTTAGATCATTTATCTGATCTGAATTTACCTTTGGTATTTGGTATCTGTCTAGAAAATTGTCCATTTCATGCAGATTTTCCAGTTTTGTTGAATATAGGCTTTTGTGAGACTAAAACCAAACAAGTGAAAGATCTGTATGACAAGAACTTCAAGTCTCTGAAGAAAGAAATAGATGAAGACCTCAGAAGATAGAAAGATCCCCCATGCTCATGGATTGGCAGGATCAGTATTGTAAAATTAGCTATCTTGCTGAATAAAATAGATAAATAGAGTCAATGCAATCCCCATCAAAATTCCAAGTCAATTCTTCATAGAGTTAGACACAGTAATTCTCAAAATCATTTGGAATGATAAAAAACCCTGGATAGTAAAAAATATTCTAAACAATAAAAGAACTCTGGGGGGAATCAGCATCCCTGACCTCAAGCTGTACTACAGAACAATTATCTTTAAAACTCCATGGTCTTGTTACAGTGACAGTCAGGTAGATCTATGGAATAGAATTGAAGACCCAGAAATGAACACACACACCCATAGTCACTTGATCTTTGACAAAAATGCTAAAACCGTCCAGTGGAATAAAGATAGCATTTTCAACAAATAGTGCTGGTTCAACTGGTGTTTAACATTGATCCATCCTTATCTCCCTGTACAAAGCTCAAGTTCAAGTAGATCAAGAGCCTCCACATAAAACCAGATATGGTAAATATAATAGAAGAGAAAGTGGGGGAAAGTCTTGAACACATCAGCACAGGGGACAAGTTCCTGAACAGAACACCCGTGGCTTATACAGTAAGATCAAGAATCAACAAATGGGACCTCATAAAATTGCAAAGCTTCTGTAGGACAAAGGACACCGTCAATAGGACAAAATGGCAACCAACAGACTGGAAAAGATCTTTACCAATCCTACATCCAACAGAGGCCTAATATGTAATAATTACAAAGAGCTTGTCTTAGTTAGGGTTTCTCTGCTGTGAACAGACACCATGACCAATACAAAGTTTTATAAAAGACAACATTTAATTGGGGCTGGCTTACAGGCTCAGAGGTTCAGTCCATTGTCATCAAGGCAGAAACATGGCAGCATCCAGGCAGATATGGTGCTGGAGGAACTGAGGCTGCTAGTGGAAGACTGACTTCCAGGCAGCCAGGGTGAGGGTCTTAAACCCACACCCACAGTGACACACCTACTTCAACAAGGCCACACCTCCTAATAAGGTCACTTCCTGGGCCAGTCATATACAAACCATCACAGAACTCAAGAAATTAGACATCAGAGAACCCAATAACCCTATTAGAAATGGGGAACAGAGCTAAACAGAATTCCCAACTGAGAAAACTTGAAGTACTGAGAAGCACCTAAAGAAATGGTCAACATCCTTAGTCATCAGGGAAATGCAAATCAAAACATCCCTGAGATTATACCTCATACTAGCCAGAAAGGCTAAGATTAAAAAAAACCCTCAGGGGACATCAGGTGCTGGGGTGGATGTAGAGAAAGAGGAACACTGTTGGTGGGATTGCAAGCTGATACAACCACTCTAGAAATCAGTCTGGCAGTTCCTCAGAAAATTGAACATATTATTACCTGAGGATCCAGCTACACTACTCCTGGACATACACCCGAAAGAGTCTCCAACATATAACAAGGACTCATGATCCACTATGTTCATAGCAGCCTTATATATAATAGCCAGAAGCTAGAAGCAACCCAGATGTCCCTTAACAAAGAAATGGATACAGAAATTGTGGTACATTTACACAATGGAGTACTACTCAGCTATTAAAAATGAATCTATGAAATTCTTAGGCAAATAGGTGGACCTAGAAAACATCACCCTTAGTGAGGTAACCCAATCACAAAAGAACACACTTTTGTGTTTCTTGGCATTCACTTACTGATAAGTGGATATTAGCCCAAAAGCTCGGAATATCCAACATACAATTCATAGACCACATGAAGCTCAAGAAGAAGGAAGACCAAAGTGTAGATACTTCAGTCCTTCCTAGAAGAGGGATCAAAATACCCAGGGGAGGAGATAAAAAGACAAAGTGTGGAGCAGAGACTGAAGGAAAGGCCATTTAGAGACTGCCCCACCTGGGGATTAATCCCATGTACAGTCACCAAACCCAGACACTATTGTGGATGCCGACAAGTGTTTGATGACAGGAGCCTGATATAGCTATCTCCTGAGAGGCTCTGCCAGTGCCTGACTAATACAGAGGTGGATGGTCTCAGCCAAACATTGTACTGAGCACAAGGTCCACAATGGAAGAGCTAGAGAAATCACCCAAGGAGCTGAGGTGGTTTGTAGCCTCACAGGAGGAAAAACAGTAAGAACCAACCAGTACCCCCAGAGCTCCCAGGGACTAAACCACCAACCAGAGTACACATGGAGGGACCCATGGCTCCAGATGCATATGTAGCAGAGTATGGCCTTGTTAGACATCCATGAGAGGAGAGACCCTTGGTCCTGTGAAGGCTCAATGCACCAATATAGGGGAAATGCCAGGACAGAGAAGCAAGAGTGGGTGGGTTAGTAAGCAGGAGGAGGCGGGATGGAATAGGAGGATTTCGGTGAGGAAAGAAGAAAGGGGATAACATTTGAAATATAAATAACGAAAATATCTAATTAAAAACATTAAATTTAACATTTTAAAACACAAAATGAAAACTGAAAATACTGAAGGGAAACTGTTGGAGAAGTTGTTTAGGAGATGAATACCTTACCTCTATCACAGTTATATTCAATGCTATTCAATTATATATATTTAATTATATATCACATAATATTATATAATATAAATATATATCACATAATATTATATAATATATTAATTGTTATCGTATTATGATTATATAATATTGTATATTATATAAATTGTATATATATAAATTATATAATATTATGTGATATATTGTATAATATATATGAAATACTATTATATAATATATATTCAATTATATTCAATTTGTCAACTTTACTGAGATCTCATGGGGAATAGGATTAAAAAATATTGTGATTTACTGAGCTAAACATAATGACCTACAATTTTGCATTACACCTGAAATTTTGCAACCTCGATAACATATATTGTCTTTAAAAATAAGCCTTTAGATTTATCTACTGGTTTAAATATTTGCACATATATGGTACCTCATGTTCTATAAAAGAACAAAGTCCTTCATTATTGCAGGAACTCCTGTTTGCCAGTCTATATAAATCCCACAAAGAGGAAACGCAGGCAGAATTACAAATTTACATGCAATTTTAAAGCTTTAACATTGGGGCAAATTAAACTGCTCAAAATAGAATACAGTGAGCAATATTGCACATGAGATGACTTCTCAGACTTATTCTGTACATTATTAGTCCATCGACCATTAGTTTGTCTTTGGCTAAGTACACTTAAGTACCACATCCATGCATTTCTCATACTTGGTAACAAGAATATCTTCAAATTCAATGATGGAAGCCAATACATGATCTATAATGTTCATATCATATTCTTCCTACCCTTCCTCCACCAGTTCTGCACATCTACTCCTGGCTTAATTATTTCCCCATTTCTGTGCTGAAAGTTGCTATGTGAACAGTTAAGTCATCCCTATGATTATACATCCCCTGTTATCACTGGCTAATTTCCTTTACTTAAGAACATAGCTGCTGATAAGAACATCTTCTCCATCTTCTCTTCTGTCTGACTTCAAACTAAAACATTTTCCCTGATAACAGATCTCTCAATTACCAAATCCAATAGATGATTTTTTAATGTAGCGCTGTCTGTGTAATTTAGCCTGAGGCTATATTCTCCTATTTGAAATTGTTCCATACTGTAGTCTTCTCTGATGTGCTCATGGTTTCTAAATCCCCTTCTTGTGCTAAGTGCTGCTGCTGGATAGTACCATGTGCTCTTCCATTCTTACCACATATACTCTAGTCATCCTAAAGTCTATGGTTACAGTTCCCTGCAATTACTAGAGGGCCAAGTGGTCCAGAATGAATATCTTACTGTGACAAGCAACGTTGTGGATACTTAGCTAGGTCACAAGATAACCTTGTATCTGATCAAATCTGACTCGGATTTACACCTACTCTCAATTTGGCCTGACTATTTTGCCCAGCTCTCCTGTATTTCTAGACCAGAGATAGCAACTTGCAAGACATTTTTACTTCCACAAATGTGTAAGTCAACTCTAGTAAACAAACCTCACACATGTATACATGATTATGTCATATGTATATCAATAGCTCCTACTCGATTCTACTTGATTCAAAAAGTTATTCTATTTTTTGAAGAATCTTTTTTTTAATTTTTATTTTCTATATTCTATGTTTACATTCCAAAGGCTTTCCCCTTTCCCAGTTCCCCCCCCACCATACGTCCCATAATTCCTCTCCCCCCCAACTATTCCCCAATCATTCCCCTCCCCCCACGGTTTCTCTACAAAACTGGATCCAATCTTTACAGGCCCAGGGTCCTCTCCTTTCTTCTTCTTGGGAATCATTTGACTTGCTAATTGTGCTGAGTATTTAGGGCTTCTGGACTCATTAATATCTTTTTTGAAGAATCTTAACATATCTCTAAAGAGTCAGAGGTAGGTTCATGCTCTTGAGTACTGGAGTAAAAAGTCTAAAAGCTTAGATGTATTAATTTCCTTCACTCAACATGTATAATCTTTAACAATCTCAATGGTTTCTCAAATCATCCAACAGCATCTTTCTGACTGTATCAGCTATTCTCTTGCCAGAATCACTAAGTGGACTCCTAACTGATCACATTGATTACTCATTTTCTAATGACCCCTGAAAGCTGTGTCCCATGTTTCTTTAAACACCTCTATGCAGAAACTCCAGCTATATCTTCTTCTTCTTCTTCTTCAAAAACTATGAGTGTGTGATTTCAGAATACATTTACAGCACACTAGCTTGGCTGCAAGATCCTCCAGTCTTCCTCTGTAGACTCCCAGTACTAGATTCCAGTGCCTGGTGATACTGAAGCTTTGAATTTCTGGTAAGCTCTGTTCATATAATTCCCTGCCCTGCCCATTCATGTATTAGATCTTATGCTCCTTTTACTGTCTTCTACATCTAAATTCTTGTGTCTTTCCAAAGCTCCTGTACAGTTTATCATTGTGTGATTTCTACCGCCTCTGTATTCTATATGCTTTTGTAATTGTATTACTTATCCCAGCTCTGTGTTGGCCTACCTCCATTGAACGGTAAGTTTCTCCATGCAGGGAGCACATGCCATTCATCTTTTATCTCAAGCATCTAGAAAAATGAGCTCTACTGCCTTGGCACTTAGGGAATGTTTATAGAATGTAACTGAAATGGACTCATGATTCTCAGCATGTGTTTTGTTTTCTTTGTAACACTAATAGATTTTAAATCATATAACAGAGCCCCCAAATCACAGTGAATGAATAAAGTAATATATTTACTTCTTTTCTCTTTCAAAAATCAATAAGCAACACAGTGAAAAGGCAAGATGAATTAATAGTTAAGCAGAGAAGAAAAGGTGGAGCTCTAAGAAATTCTATATTTTGACAAATTTGGTTTCTTGTGATGAGGAAAGGAGTCACTGGGGAATAAACAGGAAAGGGAGAGATTTACAGCTTACACAATAGAGTTTGCTTTTTCTCAAATCTTCTGCAATCAAATCTATTTGGACAAAATAGAACATTTTACAAAATAGGGTTAAAGACCACGGGCCTATTTATAGGATTCTTACTAAACAGCTGTTAACTATTTTCAATAATCCTAAGAATTCAAAATTCAGAATTAAGAGAGTGAAAGGTTTATATATAGAAGGGAATCAGGTTTTATCTAGAGCTGAGGACATTCTATAACAACAAAAATATATTCAACTTAGCCGCCTATCTGATTGCTGTCATGTTTGCCTACTTACCAGGAAAGCATTTGCCTGCCCTCACACATTTCAACAACCAAAGATTCTCCAGGATCCTTGTGGGGTAAAGGAGGTAAAGAAACAGAAGTTTAAAAAAGCAGAAGTCTAAGCTTACTTACAACACAGCTGTTATAGCAACTTTCTGCAACAGTGGTATTCCTTCTATTTCATTTTTTAAGGGTGTGAATAAGTAGACCAGACTGGCCTGAAACTTGCAATCCCTGCCTGGGCGGTGGTGACACACACCTTTAATCCCAGCACTTGGGAGGCAGAGGCAGGTGGATCACTGAGTTCAAGGCCAGCCTGGTCTACAAAGTGAGTTCCAGGACAACCAGAGCTACCCAGAGAAACCCTGTCTCAAAAAACCAAAAAAAAAAAAAAAAAAAAGAAAGAAAAGAAAAAGAAAAAAAAGAAAAAAGAAACTTGTAATCCTCCTGCCTCAGTTTCTAGAATGCTGTGATTATAGATAGAATGCTGTGATTATAGACATGAGTTACCATGTCTGGCTCTCAACTTATTTCTCTATTCATATATATAGACAAGTAGTCACTATGCATTTAAAAAAAATACCACTGTGTATTTAAAGAAACACTAAGTATTTAAAGAAAAGTAAGCATAGGAAAGGACAAAAAAAGAATTAACAAATTGACAGAGTACAGAATGGAAGAGAAGTTTGGAAAAATTCCATAGGGTAAATGTTTATTGATATAGTTCATTCACAAAGTGAAGGCATATTCTATAATTAATGCATAGCATAGACTCTGAAAAAGTTCTTGAAATCCACAACTTAATGAAATTAAATAAATGTCAGGTGTTACCTCTATGAGTAAAGTCTTAATGGAAGAGTAGAAGAAAATAGAGCACCTACCTCAGACTATAAGTGACCTCACAAATAGGGGGAGACCAAACTGAGAGAATAAATAACCAAAGAAATTAAATAAAAAATATAAAAAAAAAAAACTCTGCAAAATAATGCCAGGTACTATCTCAGAGCTGAAAAGAAAAAATTGAAGAAATTTAAAGATACTACCAAGTAATAAACAGGATCGATGAAAATATTGACATATACAGACATCTTACGAAATTCTGAACTACTAAATTGGAAAGAGAAGAGAGATTGCTGGAAAATGCTAGGAGGCAAAAGACCGATTTTTTTTTTTTTTATAAAAAGAAAATGGGGTTGAAACTGTAATTTTATAACAAGCCAAACAACAACTAACAACATATACTCTAAGAAATAAAAGGATTTATTTTAAAGTTTCTGGGCTTCGAGAAGTTTAGACATTATTTAAAGCTTAAAATTAGTGAACGAAACTCGAAACAAGCCGGCAGAGAAAGAACGCAGTGGTGGGTGCTTCGCTGCTGTGCCTCGGCTATAACACCTAGCATGGGGTAAAAATCAGATTGGAGAATGGACAGACAGCTCATTAACCAGTTTATCATCTCCCAATGTATGTTTCTAATGAATAAAAATTTTAAATTATGGGTAAAGATAGGGTCATACACGAGTTGACAACAGTTGTTCAGAGACTGACACTAAAATGAAGAGTGCAGGAAAAAGAGACTTTAAGATTTCTCTTTTTCCAGCGGCTATTAAAACGTTTGAAACTATTACTACCATATACTTAGAGCAGAACTGTGATTACAGTATTATTATCCCCACATGGTCCTTACAGACTTCTCTCCCTAGTGGAGATAGGAGATACATTCCTTTGCCATGTTTATGATATTTACTGATCCTTAAGTTCTTGCATATAGACCCCCAAATATGATATAGATGGCCAACAACTCTGCAATACTAGAAAAAAATCCTATTTTTACTTCTGAAATGTTGAGGAGGTGTAACAATAAATGGTATGTGTGAGAAAGGGGGGCGGTAGGAAACATGTGTCACTGTGGAAGAGAGACCGCATAGAGGCAAGGAGAAGAAATGACTGGACCCTGCTGAGTCCTTTACCGTCGGTGGTGGACATTTCATTCACAGTGTCAAATCTGCACATAGTAGCCAGAATTCAAGAAAAGATCACACCCTTCTTGAGAGCTTGTATTATGATATCAAAGTATTTTGATGTTGTAAATGAAAAGATAGATAAAAGTAAAATTACTGGGCATGGGAAAGAAAAAAAGAAATGGGAACATTTGGAACAAAGAGCTGCAGATTTCTTAGTCTTCAAGTGATAGGGGAAAAAAGTGGTGTCACTTTTTAAATAACAAGTTTGGGTTTGAGATGTGAGACAGCACAGCACGGAAAGTCATATCGAGAACAAGAACGCCAGTACGGACAGATGAGAAAATCTTCAGTCATAGTTGTGATCACACAACAGTAGCATGAACAAGGGGGAGTAACTTCAGAAGCTCTAGTTTGTAAACAATCATCCTAGCCTGAGGAATTTCCTTGGGATTCAGAGGAAAATGAAATGTACATAACACAGAAGGGATTAGATAGCCCATAAATAGCCTGTTAGATAAAAGTGCCCTTTACACAAATCCATATTGAGGAAATAGGACGGACAGAGGAAACAATCAGACTTAGGAGACTGTGGGATCAGAATGCTTATCCAAAAATAGCTACTAGCTAATTAAACTTGAAAGGATTTCTGTATTTGAAGAGGGTGCTCTTCTAAACGTGTGTGTGTGTGTGTGTGTGTGTGTGTGTGTGTGTGTGTGTGTAAAAATATCTACTGAAAAAGAAACCATAAGTAAAACAAATTTATACATATTTATATATGTAGAGATAAACACCATACCGAATCAAGCTATCATTTGTATATGTGAGGGTTAAACAGAAATTCTATCAGACAAGTTAAAGTCTAGACATACACAACCGCACAGCTTTGAGAGAGAAAAATCTTTGAGTAATATTCAAACCATAAGGAAAATGTGATGATAGTCATAAGGAGTTTGCAAAGATTAAGAAGCAGTGGTGAATAATACAGATAGTAAATTGCATTATTATATTCAAATTAGTGTTATTATAGTGCTTTTAAAAGAGTAAGACAGGTTTCAAAAATATTAAAATATATAACATAGTAAGTTTAAAATATGTTTTAATATAGCAATGGATTTCAAAAAGCATCTATGTAGTAAGGGATGGGGGCAGTTGGAATTTTCATTTTGTTTGAGATATAAGATGCATTTGCCCTTTTTTTAATTTAATTTTGCTGTTTTACTTTTTCACTTTATTCTGCTCACTGCTCCCTTCACAGTTACCCCCTCCCACAATCCTTTCCCCATGCCCATCTCCTCTCAGCAGGTGGGGGACCCCCTGGGTATCAGGAACCTTGGCACTTCAAGTCTCTGTGAGGCTCCTACTTCCTCCCACTGAGGCCAGACAAGGCAGCCCAGCTAGAACATATCCCACACACAGGCAACAGCTTTTGGACAGCCCCATTCCAGTCGTTCAGGACCCACATGAAAACCAAGCTGCACATCTGCCGCTTATGTGCAGGGAGGCCTAGGTCCAGCCTGTGTTATGTTCGTTGGTTGGTGTTTCAGACTCTGAAGTATTTGGTCTTAATAATCAACTTAATTCAATAGAAATAACACATTTTAAAAGATTCTAGGTAAATCGTATGAATTAAATCTGGATATTTAATGCATAAACCATTAGAACACATAAGAAGAACAAAGAATCAACACCGCAAGACAGAGGCTACTAGAAAGAAACATAAATATTAAATGACTTGGGAAAGAAATAAAACTAAAGAAAAGATTGTTTCGCTATTAAGGAAATACTTAGCCATTATAATGGATATCATAGAAGTATATTAAATAATACGAAAAAGTTAGCTTGACATAAGAATTTTGCCTAAAAATTCTGGTTACAAAGAACGTAACAAATGCAATTTCTCTCAATAAGTATTGTGCATGTATGGGTATCTAGATTTATTAGTAAGGAAAATATATATTAGTGTTATTTTGTAGGAATGGTATTTTTGAGAAAATTTCATCACTTTTATTGCTAACTTAATATTTATTTTAATATTAAATAATGAACATTTGTTATTTTACATTAAAATTAAATATTTTATATTTATTTCTTTTTAAAGTTAATCCATTATTAGATCAAAGGTTAAAAAAGACTGCAATATGCTATGTATAAGAAAATAAAATAAGCTATTTTTTTTTAAATCTCATGGGTGAGGCAAACTGTCACTGGCAATTTTAATTTTTTAAAAAGTCGATATACTATGAAGTCAGTCCTGTTTATGCAAAAAGAATTCAAAGGGCAGTAAGAAAGTAAACAGTAAGCAACAAGACAGCAGGAGGAACAAATGTGAAAATAACCCATTTTTATTAGAAGACAAGAATGTAAGAAAGAGTTTTAAGTGACCATTGAAAGTCAAATGTCATCATGTCATCGGATGGCGGCAGAGGAGCCAGCGGAGCTTAGCAGAGCGGCGAGAGAGAACACGCAGCAGCATCACTGCGCCTTGGTCCAGAGCACGCCACACACAGGCAGGGCGTGCGCTCAGCATCGCTGCGCCTTGGTCCAGAGCACGCCACACACAGGCAGGGCCTGCGCTTTACCTAGGAATAAGAAGAAATTCTCACTTACAGGTAATTTTAGAATTTTGAAAAGCAAAGAAATCAAACAGATAACCTTGAAAGGTTGAAAGAGGAAAAAATACATATCATTCAAACAAAGAAGCCAGAATAACAAGAGAAACAATATTTAAATTGCTGAACAGGAGGCCTCTCTGAAAATGTTAGTCTACTTGATTTTATCAGGAAGTTTCATTAAGACATCTAGAGAAAATTAATTTTATACTTTTCCTGAGAAAAAGAAATAAATTTTTCCATGCAAATGTAACACAACCCACAAATCAGTGAGCATTGTTATAGAATAAGAAACTATACTTCTGACTATGATATATAAATTCTAAATACATTATTAGTAAATTAAATCAAGCAATCTATTAAAGAATATCTATAGCTGTATAATTATTTAAATCTATTATTTATTTAAATAAATATATAATACATATAAAATGGTTATTTTTCTATAAAAATGTGAGACAATTTTAACATTAGATAGTCCATTAAATATTATGAATTACATTAATAGGTTAAACAAGAAAGGCTATATATTCACAAATACTAAAACTGTAAAGCAAAATGTAACCTGAAATCCTCAACAAAAAGAATGGAAAATAGTTCTATAAGTAGAAATGAATTTTTAAATTACCAATGAAAATTTCATTGAAGAATTAAAAAAAAATTAGAGGTGCTGCTTTAATGAAATCAATGAAGAAAAAAATGAAATAAGATTTCCATAACTCTAAAGTATCTTAGAGGAAATGTTCGCTGTGTTACAAGTGTAGAAAACAACCTTGGGCTCGTGCAGCAGATACTCGTGCCTTACTGCATAGGGGAACTTCAGCCTCCCCAGAGACTCCTCTGTGGAGTCCACCACTTCCCACTTCCCGCTTCAACCAAACAAGGAGAAGGCAAGTGGAAATGGGGACCAGGGACAGAGTACAAGGACTTCTGAAGGGGCTTCCTCTGCCCTTACCTGGTGGTCTCTGAACACACCTGCCACGGAACGTACATTCCAGAAAGTGGTGCTTTTTCCTTGGTCTCTTTGCGTAGCTGATCCTCTCTGAGGTGTGAAAACTGAGCTCCGACCACTCAAAACCCAAGTTCCCATTGAGATAACAAAGGCCAGTGCCTGGTGCTCTGTAACCTTGAACAAATGACTTAACAGGACTCAAGCTCCAGTGTCAGCAGGTGGAAGATCAATTGCCCATAACACCCATGGGCTGCTATGACACACAAATGAACGATTCCAGTGTTTGGTATTTCATAAAAACAGCTAAGATAGAAAACATACTCATCAGGATTCCAGGCCTTAACATGCTAATTCTTTATCTGCATGACAAACAAACTGAAGGCCGTAACTCTCATGTCCAGGCACTGGCGACATGGTCCAGATAGTCAACGTAGTTTCTTGGAGGGAAGCAGTGCCGAGTAACAGAAGAGGGCCTTGAGTAACCAAGGGGCCACTTAAGTATGAAGGATTTTTGAACTCAGCTGTCATTAGAAAACTCTGTAACTTTTTCTTATATCTTATTTTGTTGTTGTTGTTGTTGTTGTTATTGTTATTGTTACTTTTATTTTTTACCGTTCAGTCATTGCCCCCCCTCCCGATCCCCCCTCCCACAGTTCCTTATCCCATTCCTCCTCCCCCATCTCCAAGAGGATGTCCCCCTCCCCTTAATACCCTCTCTGAGTTAAGTTCCTAAAAATTCAAATGGGAAATTCATACAAAACTGGACACTTCTTGTTAAGGCTTCTTTTGAGGCTTCAGTTTCTTTAAAAATCAGTCACCATTCATGGCCTGAATCATGTGACACCTTGGTTATTTTATTTTAATTAAAGAAAGTCTCCTATTTGAAAATTACAATATTTGTTATCTTAGTGCTAATATTCGTGAATCCCAAACAGATGTGTTTACAGTCAAGAAAACAGCATGACGAGCCCACACATTCGTGTACTTACAGATTCATCAGGTTCAATAGAAAGTGCCTTCTTCAGAGGTCGGATCCTGTCCTGTGCTCAGTCAGCTTTTGGCTGCAACGGTCCCCAAAGCTTAGCTTGCTGTCTCACTGTTGGCATCTTGAGTGAACCTCCTTAGTAAACATTGTTACAATGGCCTGCATTGTCACAACTTCCAGACACAGATCAACTGAAACTGGGGTAATTGGAGTTTGCCACAGTCAACCTACAGCAAAAATAAGGAAAAAAGCAAAAAGATGTCTACATAGAAATGCAAAATACCAAAGGCGTACATGTCTTAACCAAAAGGATAGAAGATTTTTCAAAAGTTCTTTGATGACTAGGAGATCAGGGGCAAAACCATCAGAGGCAAAGATGGGAGGGGCACAGGGCATCTATCTATTAAAGAAAATGAGCAAGAAGCAGATGGGGCTATAATTCCACCCTGGGAGTTCTGGTGACAAACCACTCAGATTGACTTCATGGTACATGTCACCGCCAGCACCCCTCGGTGGAATAATAGCCTTGCATTACAGGGTTGCTTGTCTGTTATTATGTTCTAGAGAACTCAGAGAATATGCCCAGTGTTGTTGAAATGAGAAGTAGAGTCAGCCAGGCATAACTTACAATCAAGATCTTCCTAAATATGTTCCAGGAGAAGATTGTTGACTGAGGAGGCGGGCTCACGGCCTTGCTATCTTCAGTGATGTTTATATTCCATTCGATTTCTTGTATTTCTCACTGGGCCATAGTTATTTCTAATTCCCTCTCTCTATTAATAATCTACCCGATAGTGGTGATAACAAGGCCAGAAATAACTGTGAGACACGAACTCGAGTCTCTTATAGAGCATCTATTAGGTGGTTCAACCTAGGAAGAGTGAGCAAAGAGACTTAGGGACAAAAGGAAAACAAGACACAACACAATGGACCAAGTTTGCCTGCTGGAAGTCTGCATTGTGCTCTATCTAACATCCTGCATGTTCTGCTGTTGGGACCAAAGCTTGAGAACTGATTGCCTGCAGTATTAGGATTGCTTCTCATTCAGTTTCAGTGACCTTCGATCTGGAACTGGAAATGACGGTAACCCTTCAGACATTCTTAAGTTGAATACAGAATCAAACAGATCTGACTATAAAAGGCGTGATAGCATGGATAATTCTCATCAGAGTGAAGTCTGATTTGGTATATACTCTGTATTTTGCTACCAGTAAGTTAAACTCTTAGTGTCCTGCTCTAAGTATAGTAATTACTGGAGACTTGATTAAGCATTTCAATGAGTCCTTCCAGAGTACCTACATATGGATGCATGGGTAGAAAGGCATTTCAAGCTTACAAGCAAAGTCAGCACTGAAGGTAGGGCGCTCATGGCTCATTTTTATAACCCTGGTCATGAATTAAGATAA